>JAVSCE010010868.1:0-104960 GCA_032199065.1 Smutsia gigantea
AGAAAAGGCAGGGAATATATAGCATTTGAAGGGGCGTGGTAGGGAGTAGCTTCTTTTGGTTGGTTGCCCATTATGATAATGAGGTAGCTTACAAGTCCAATCACACACCGAGTTGTGCACATGCTCAGTAGTCTTTGACGTAAGCAACGGACCTAGTTGAGGACTTAGCGGGAAGCTGTGGCGGGAAACTGACCAAGAAGAAGTAAACAACAAGATGGAGTCTTTAAAACAAAATGGCGGGTGCTTTTCCACTGGCAAAGGTCAGGTACTTTTCCACTGCCTAACTTCCTTGTTCTTGTGGTTTCTGTTCTCATGCTCTAGCAGAAAGGAGGGGGGAGGAGGGGAAAGGAAAGGTGAGTACAGGTTTGTGGTTAGTATAGAAGATGGCTGAGCTCTCACAAGATGGTGTCACAGATGACAACGGCTCCTGACAGTTCCCCCTTCTTTATTATATATGGCAGGTGCTGTTGCCATAATAGAGGACTGTGCCTGTCTTAGGTTGACTCACAACAAGAGAATCCTTACCCGTCATGGGAGCACAGGTAGCATGACCTGCTTCCTGTCTTAGGTTGGTATCCTCTTTTGCGTGTCTTACCCGTTTTTGACTATCCAGCCTCTGTATATGGGGGATGTAAGCTAGACCAATGCCTGTCTTAGGCCACTAGACATTGCCTTTGTGGCTGCAAAAGGCATGTTCAGGTGTTACCTGTCATTGGCCACTTGGTCAGCGTGTTAAAAGACAGGAGTGTCGTTTGGGCAGACACCGTTGTAGTCATCCAGTCCTTGCTCAGTGAGTTCTAAGCGATGGTAGTGGACTTGGATGGGTCTAGTTCGTAGATCATCTATTTGATCTTTCACGAACTGCGTGAGCCGCCGCAGGGCCCAAGGGCCAAATGAAATAAGCAGAAGAAGTCCAAGTAAGGGGCCAAGAATAGAGGGGAGTAAGGTGGTTAGAAAGGGAGAGGTGGAGAACCAGTTCTGATACCAACTTTCATTTTGCTCTCTCTCTTTTTTGCGTTTCTCTAAGCTATCTTTGACTCTTTTCATGCTGTCTTCTACTATGCCTGTTTTATCTGCATAGAAGCAGCATTTCTCTGTAAGGCAAAAAGAGGGAAATCTCAGGGGTTGCTTTCCCTGGATGAAATGTTATTAATACATTTTATTAATCTTTCTGGGAGCCATCTGGCTGACTGGTGTTCTTGATCATAGACACATGCGTGTCCTTTTCCCCATATAAGTACTGGATGGGGTCCGTGCCACTGATTAGTTAGGGGGTCCTTCCAAAGGACCTGAGCATAAGTATCCTTAGTGGCCGGATGCCATAGTCTGTCTGCTGCAGACTTGCCCTGTTCGTCTACTGTTAGGAAGTTGAGGACGAACAGTGCATGATTGAGAAGATTTTTAGGATTTTTATAGTAGTTAGAGAGCTCTGTGGATGATCCTTTTTGTTTAGAAATTTGATTTTTAACCTTTTGATGAGCTCTCTCTATAATCCCCTGTCCCTGGGGATTATATGGGATGCCAGTAAGATGTTTTATTTGGAGGCAATGGCAAAACTCTTTAAAGTTTTTAGCAGTATACCCAGGACCATTGTCTGTTTTTATACATTTAGGAATTCCTAGTACAGTGAGGCATTGGAGGACGTGAGAGATGACATGTTTGGCAGCCTCACCGCTCTGCAGGGAGGCAAAGATAAAACCACTGAATGTGTCAATGGTAACATGAACATACTTTAGACCACCGAAGGAGGGGATGTGAGTGACATCCATCTGCCATAACTCTCCGGGGATAAGCCCTCTGGGATTGACTCCCAAATGAGGCTCAGGGAGAAACATGACACAATTATGACAGTTTTTTACAATAGCCCTAGCTTGTTCTCTAGTAATTTTAAACTGAAGACGAAGGGTTTGTGCATTTAGGTGGTGTAATTTATGAGCCTCTTGTGCTTGGGTGAGGGGGGTAGAGGTAGATACATGAGCCACTAATCTTGTAAGTTGATCAACAGTATCATTTCCTTTAGTTAGGGGTCCTGGCAAATTGGAATGGGCTCTTATATGTCCTATAAAAAAGGGATGTCTCCGTGTTAGTATCAGCTTTTGTATGTCGCAGAATAAAGGAGATGCATTAGTAGAAGGTTTGATATAGGGAGTAGTTTCTAAAAGGGGTACAGATTGGGCAACGTAAGAGCTGTCAGTATATAGATTAAAGGCCTGGTCTGAGAAATCCTTGAACACCTGCAAAACAGCGTATAGCTCTACAAGCTGTGCGGACTTAAAAGGTGTCTGGAGAGTTTTTTGGTTTTTAGATGAATGGATGGCTGCAAGACCTGTGGAAGAGCCATCAGTAAAGACCAGCAAGGCATTTGGAATAGGTTGAGAAGAAGTTACTTTAGGGAATACAAGTGGAGTTGTTTGTAGAAATTGAAGTAGCTTATTAGAGGGAAGATGGCATGAGAATGTTCCTAGAAAGCCAATGCAGGCCAGTGTCCAGGAGTCCTCGTTTTGCATAAGCCATTCTATTTGTTTTTCTGCATAGGGAGTGACAATGGATGAAGGGTCTCTCCCAAAGAGTTTTCGGGTCGCTGCTCTTCCTTCTATGATTAAGGCTGCCATAAGGGAAGGGTACGTAGTGAGGATTTTTGAGGGAGAGGCAGGGAGATGTATCCAATATAGAGGTCCTTGTTGCCAAAGAATTCCAGTAGGGGTAAAAGTAGAAGGAAACAATATTAGGAGCAGAGGTTTTGTGGGATCATAGTAAGAAACTCCTTGTTGCTGGATAGCTGTGGAAACTTTATCGATAGCAGCCTGAGCCTCAGGGGTGAGGCTTCTGCTTGACGTGGGGTCAGAATCCCCCTTTAAAATATCAAATAGAGGTTTAAGGTCTCCTGTAGTAATATGGAGGTAAGGACGTAGCCAATTTATGTCTCCTAAAAGCTTCTGGAAATCATTTAAAGTTTGTAAGTGTCCTGTCCTAATGGTGAGTTTCTGTGTTTTTACCTTATAGGGAAATAGTTCAAAGCCTAAAAAGGTATGGGGGGGTTGTAACTGAATTTTATCGGGAGCTACTTGAAGTCCTTGATCCCTTAAGGCTTTTATAATTAATTGTGATAAATAGAGGACTTCAGAATGGTTAGGTCCGGCCAAGAGGATGTCGTCCATGTAATGGATGAGGTAGATATGAGGGTATTGTGAGCGGAATGGATCAATGACTTGAGCAACAAACTTTTGACAGAGTGTAGGACTGTTAGCCATTCCTTGGGGGAGGACCTTCCATTGAAAGCGGGGCATAGGGCCTACGCAGTTGACAACAGGGACACTAAAAGCGAATCTCTTTTTGTCTTGAGGGTGTAGGGGTATGGAGAAAAAGCAATCTTTTAAATCAATGATAATTTTGTGGAAGTCAATAGGGATAGCGACTGGGGAGGGGAGACCTGGTTGCAAGGCTCCCATGATTTGCATAGTTTGATTTACTTTTCTGAGATCTTGTAAAAGTCTCCATTTGCCTGATTTCTTTTTGATAACAAAGATGGGGGTATTCCATGGGGAGGTAGAGGGTTCAATGTGTCCTGCTTCTAGTTGTTCCTGCACCAACTGATAAGCAGCTTGGGCTTTTTGAGAAGAGAGGGGCCATTGATCAACCCAGACTGGCTCATCACTTTTCCAAGTGATAGCATCAGCCCAAGGTGCAGGAGTGTCAATAGCCCTTATGAAAAATTTTGGGGGGCGTGGGGGTATCCCAAACCTGTTTTGTCCGTTTTCGTAGTAATTGTTATGGGGCTAGGGTCACCTTGTAAGTTTTTTCCCAGTCCTAACCCAGGGGACCACCCCTGTTTTTTCAGTTGCCTGGAGGCAAATTCATTACCACTGCAAAGGACAACATCTAATTGCTCTAGAATGTCTCTTCCCCAAAGGTTAACGGGGAGTCCAGGGACTATAAAAGGGCGAACCAGGCCATTGTTTCCTTCAGAATCTTCCCATTTTAAAAATTTTGAACTTTGTAAAGTATTACTGGACTGGCCAATGCCTTGTAAATGGGTTAACGAGGGCTGTAAGGGCCATGATTGAGGCCAATGGGTTTGGGATAAGACTGTAGCATCAGCTCCAGTATCTAATATACCTTGAAAGATTTTTCCATCAAGTTTAAGCTGGAGGGTGGGCCTATTAGTAGTAATTTTTTGCATCCAATAGACATCTGAGGAGCCAGGGGTGGAGGCTCCCCGGTAACTGCTTTGAGAAGGATAGGTGGAAGAAGATAGAGGCAGGGGAATAGCTTGTGCAATGCGAGTACCTGCAGACAGAAGAGTAGCTCCTAAGGGGGAAGATACAATAAGTTTAATTTCTCCTGTATAGTCATTGTCTATTAGAGTAGGGTGGACTACAAGGCCTTTGAGGGTGGATGAAGCTCGTCCAATAATAAGGAAAAACATGCCCTGGGGAGGGGGCCCATGGACTCCCGTGGGGATGATTGTTGGTCCTCTGAGGGAAAGGGCTCAGGATCAGAGGGGAGAACAGGGTAGATAGAGGCAGGCGGAGGCCGTTCAGAAAGTACGGGCGAAGGGGGAGAAGAGAGCGGAGGCGGTGAGGGAGGAGAGGGTGGAGATGGGAGATCTTCAGGAGGAATTTCCACAACAGTGTGTCTAGAGGGTGCCCGAGACGGAGTGGGGGAGGTAGCAAGAAATTCAGCGGCGGAGACAACCGCCTGAGCTGCAGAGGGATGAAAACGTTTGGCATGAGAGAAAATGTCATTGATTAAGTTCCAGTAGGAAAAGGTCTGAATGGGGACTTTCTCAGGCCCAACAGCTTCATAATGTGCCTGAAGGCAAAGTCTAACACGGTCCCAACGTTTGGGGTCTACGATTCCTTCTTGGGGGAACCAAGGGCAGACTTTCTGGATATACTGAAAAAACTTCAAGAGATCCTGTTTTTTAACATAAGCCCCTCTCTCTCGGAGGCACTGCTGAATATCTTTCAAGAACTGTGCCTCCTTAGACAGTTCTTGTCCCATTTTGAGTTAAGAGAATCGTCCAGAGGGACTTACCCGTTAGCCGTCCGCTTCGTCGTCACCGATCGGGCGGCTCTCAAGCTGATAGCCTGATGAATCCTGCGCAGCTGCGACTACTTTCTCTTCTAGGCTGGGGGGCTACGACCCTCGAGCCCCACGTTGGGCGCCACTTGTCCTCGCCAGCGAGGGCTTCTTAAGACGTGGGAGACCTCGGGGGAGCCGCGACCACCTATGAAATGGGATGAGAGGAAAAACGACACGAAGAGCCTGCAAGGTTGTGTCAAGCTCTCATTTATTAGCAGAAAAGGCAGGGAATATATAGCATTTGAAGGGGCGTGGTAGGGAGTAGCTTCTTTTGGTTGGTTGCCCATTATGATAATGAGGTAGCTTACAAAGTCCAATCACACACCGAGTTGTGCACATGCTCAGTAGTCTTTGACGTAAGCAACGGACCTAGTTGAGGACTTAGCGGGAAGCTGTGGCGGGAAACTGACCAAGAAGAAGTAAACAACAAGATGGAGTCTTTAAAACAAAATGGCGGGTGCTTTTCCACTGGCAAAGGTCAGGTACTTTTCCACTGCCTAACTTCCTTGTTCTTGTGGTTTCTGTTCTCATGCTCTAGCAGAAAGGAGGGGGGAGGAGGGGAAAGGAAAGGTGAGTACAGGTTTGTGGTTAGTATAGAAGATGGCTGAGCTCTCACAAGATGGTGTCACAGATGACAACGGCTCCTGACACTTTTTCAGATTCCAGCCCACTTGGCAGAGCAAATGAGAGAGAGTGCACCCATGTGCAGGGAAATCTCAGATGCTATGCAGCCCCGGGGTAGCTCGGCTTCTGATGTCCTGCTAGGAAAAGGGTATGAAGTCCAGGAAGTGAATGGGCTCAGCAGTGCGTGGAGACTGCTGAGTAAATGGGGGCCAAGCAGCCTGCGTGGGCCAGTGACAGCAGGCGTGGCACAGGAGACCCAAGGACCCTCTATAACCTTCCTTGTGTTTGTTACTCAAACTCCCTCCTACCTTCCACAGCATTAAAATAGCTTTGCATAAGCTATGTGCTTCTCTCAGTCCCCCTCCCAAGCCAGGCTCCTGAGTCGCAGGAGAGCAATGAGGCTGAGACCTTGCTGGGCAGTAACAGCCCTGGAGGCCAGGTGAACGGCAGGCAGCCATGTTGGCACTAACTGGAGGACAGGCGGGGAGACACCTGGGGCTGGGGCGGGGCTGCCTCAGGCTTTGTAGTAGGGAGTCCAGGGTAACCTAGGAGATCCAGGGGACTGAGGCAAAGCACAGTTTCATGTTAGGATTTAGCAGAAAAGATAAAACAGAAGCAAATGCTCCCTTCCCGAGAGTATCTTCCACTCTGTGTCTTGGGCTCAGCAAAGAATTGACCCAACTTACTGTGCCTTCTACATTTATTTTACGCCACCCAAACTCTTTCATTAAAATAGTATGTTGTGTTCATTGTTGTGTGTAAGAAGGCAGAGATGTGGATGGTACAGATTTTAGAATGTTATTATAAAGGTTGGAATTTAAAAACAAAAGATTGCCGTGTAACAGTACAGTGATGTATAGTTTGGTTTATTTGTGAGCAAAGATTCCAGTTAAAATAACATAACCCAAAAAGCAGGGGTGGGGTAGGAGTTCATGTTCAATGAAAGGAAGGAATTGAAGGAATGTGGGACAAACTGACCTGAGAAGGACAAAGTCCGTGGCCCGGCTCTTGGGATCTGGGAATAGGAACTCAAGGACTCTGTTTTGAGAGTCCTGTCCTCAGAATAACTTAGCCCCAGCTGGCTTCCTGTTCATGTAGTTTTGTCCCAGGGTTGGGACAGAGCTAGTTGCTTGTCTCAGATTAGCTGTTGTTCTCATGGACATTGACATCATCCAGGAAAGGGGCCGCTGTAGTTGGCCGTGCCCAGCCCACATCAGGGGCCAACGTCCCAGCAGAGCTGGGGGCACGAGCGAGGCTACTGTCCTAGAGGCCTGTGTGTGGCATCCAGATCAGCATCGATTATTGGGGTGGCCACCATACAGTGGGAATGCCATCCATCCAGAGGGTTTGTGTGAAGATTATGTGAAGAAAGTGCTGCTGAAATGCCTATTACAGCTCCTGGCATGAAAGAGGTACTCCAAAATGGTAGCTTGTGATCAGAAGATAAAAATTGCCATACACTTCAATTAGGCTAAACTCCCCATTTCATGGGATTTCTGCATATCAGGGCTTTACTTTTCTAATTTGTTGAATTCCTAGAGTTAATTATGGCTTCCCAAACACACCTGGGATCCCAAATAATGCATTTTATGATTCTTTGACAGCCAAGGATTTAAGCTGATGAAAAGATCAGTTGTCTTCTGTAGTTGTGTGATTTATACAAAGAGCCTAGCTGGGGGAGGAGGGGAGGTATCTGCCACTTCTCCAGGCCTCAGCTTCCAGGAGCAGCTCTGCCATTCTTCTGCTAGTGACTTAAGGCACATCACTTCCTCCATGGGCCCCCATTTCCCCCATAAACCTGCAGACATGACAGCCTTATCCCAATCTCAGAAAAGTAGCCAAGGCTGGAAGAGGCCAGGCATGACACAGCCCTGGAGAATTCGGTCTGAACTAATTAGCTTTCCGTGCATACTCTCATCAGGAAATGAGGCACTGTTAGAATATCTTAGGAGCAAGACTCTTTACTTTTCCCCCTCATACAAAGTAATAATAGATTAATCACAACAGGATCTCTTTCATTTTCTAGGGTGGAGGACATGTAGTATCTAACTATCTGTTCTTTACCCAAATTAAGTTTACCCTTATAGCTTTGTACATTCCTAAATTGATTAGTTGCATCGGTGGTCAGTGGTAGTGAGAATTTGCCTTTGAATATGCAAATTCAACTCCCTTGCCATTGAACAGTAGAGGCTATCAATGTACAATTCACAAAGCTCATGGAATGCCTGGAGGTCAAATACTTCCTCCTTAGTTAGCCTCAATACTTGGAATGCTTCCTTCAATTCTTCCACATTAATGGATTTTCTGTTTTCCCAACCTTTGTTATTTGTAGACATTTCCTGTTTGCCTACTTAGGGTCATAGGTTTGAAGCCTTCAAGGGATTTTAGAGGTAATCTACTCCTTTACTGACACAAGTTAATTGAATTCCTGAGAGGTTAAGTGAATTGTTCAAGATCGGAGGGCTTGGAATTCGGGTTTCCTGACACCCATCCAGGGCCCTTTACACTTCACTGGTCTGTCTGGAAGGAAGATTACAGGAACATTATTTTATTACCTCGGTGTCATTCCATGAGCAAATAGTGACAAAGAACCAGAGATGAGAAAGAGTGGACTGGTGAAGGGAAAGAGTGGGAGGAAGGACAGCAATGTAAAATTTGACGCAGTTCTAAATTACAGTAGGGATGCTGACAGCATGATATTATGAAGCCTCCCTGTGTAAAACCCTCACCCAATACACTTGTGTGAGATGAGGATCCTTTCAGCCACATCTTTCTTAAGTCTCTGCAATGCATTTTCTATCTGCTTCTGAATTCCAGCAGGACATCTCTAGGCACCTGTGTTTAAAACTAGTCAACAAAGTACTGAGCGTTCCCTCGTGCACGCTGTGCCCCCCGCCCATGCAGATAGAGACACCACTCCTCTCTTGGGCTGGCTCTGGGTTTATCCCATAGGACAGTCGCGGCCAGTCTGTGCTCTGGCCCTTTCAGAATGGGTAAAGAGGAGGAAGGGCTGGCCTGTCTTCATCCAGACCCGCTCCAGGGTCCCTGCTAAGTGGGAACTCCTCTGGGAGGAAAATAAGGCCAAGTTCCCCCTCTGTGCCCAAGAACTGAAGGGCTTTGCATGTTGTAAGCTTTCTGATGGGGCTCGAACACCTTCACTGCAGGAGGAGTCTCACCGCCCGGCGAGGTCTGGTTCTCATCGCTTCTCCAGCCGCCAGACTCCCTAGGGAGAGTTCAGGGATCCTGGGCACCTGGAATCAAGCTTGGCGCCACCGGTTGCCCTGCATTCTTTTGCCGTGATTACATCTGCGTTTGTTACACAGTGGAGAAGATGAACCCGGGGTGAAAATTCCAAGGTTTTGAGTCTGAAGAACACACCACTGACCACCAGACCGGATGGGCTCATTTTCACCACAGGACGCCATCTGTGTAGTCAGCCCCCCCACACCTGGTAGTACCCTGAGCATCCCCCCAACTCAGAAATAAAAAAGCCCCCATTTCTCCCATGCCCCCGAGAGGGCCCTTCTGGGCTGCTGTCCTTAAGCCCCTGAAGCAGAGAGAGGGTTTGGGGTGGGCTGCAGGACAAATCTGTGGTAGGAGGGTTTGGGATCTGTCCACCTGCTCTCAGCCAGTGGTTTACTTCCCTCCAGTGGCTCCCCATAAAAGTAGATGTGTTTGCAGCAAAGGTTGCCTGATGAGGAGAGTGCAGCCACCCACCCAGCTCCACGGTTTACTTCGGTCCTCCTGGATTCCAAGCTGGTCCCCGGGGCAGGAGGAAGGGGGAAGGGAGGAATGGGGGTACTCCTTGGGGGGTGGGAATCCTCAGCCAGGGAGGATGTTGGAGCTATGGGGAACTTCCAGTGTCCCCTCCTGGCTTAGTGGCAGCAAAGAATTTCTCTGGGGGCAGGCCCGGGAAGCCATTCCTGAAGGGCTGCTCCTGGTGACGAGCCATCTGTCGCCACAACGTGGCTCCCTTTTATGGGGGTGTTTTTCCTCCTAAGGGCTGCAGAGGAGCCCAGGCTTACAGAAGGAACCAATTACTTCTCTCAAAATACAAATTTTACAACCCATACAAATGCTTAAATACTTAAATCATTTGAGAAACACTTGTAATTATGAATACATGATTTATACTTGAATACATGATTCCTATCAGCACAAAGTTTGAAAAACATGCTTGAAATAAAGCACTATGTTTACAATGCTCAGGCCTGCTAATGGGCAGATGGGCGACATTGGCAGGGGAGGCCAGACTAGCCCAGAGAGGAGCTTTCCATGACCACCTCCGTGGAGACATGGATCCTCTACACGGAGGGAGCCATTCTTCTCCCCGGCCATCTCCCACTCCCACTCCCGACCATGGCCTCAGACCCTATGTGGCCCATTCCAGTGGCAGTGTGGCCTGATCCATAGGTGATTGGAGTCTGGAGGCCTGCAAACTTGAGGTGAATCTACTCACTGTCCATGGACACCTTGGGCAAGTCACCCCCTGCCCTAAACCTCCGTTTCCTCTTCTACAGAGTAAGAATAGTACACATACTTCACAGCAGTGTGGGGATGAAACGAGATGAAGGATATTCTGGCAGGCAGAGTCCAGGCTGGATGAGCAGCATCTCTTATCGAAATTTAATAGGCAGGGATCTGCAAACTCTTTCTGTAAAGGGCCAGACAGTACACGTGTGAGGCTTTGTTGACCAATCATCTCTATCAAGCTACTCACCTCAGCCTTGTAGTGAAAGCCGCCCTGGGCGATATGTAAACAAATGGACATGGCTACATTCCAATAAAGCTTTATTTATAAAAACAAGCAGCTGCCTGATTCTGGCTCCTGCAGGCATCCCCTGCCCTGGACGATGAGTGATTTGAAGGAGGAAGGGGTCTAGTCAGCCCCCAGCTGCTCCAGCCGTGTAAATTTGGTCACCTCAGGTTCTCCAGACCCTGGAGGGCTGCACAGGCCACACACATCACATGTCACCGAGACAGTCTGCCCCTACTCTACCCATTCAAATTCCTCCCCTGTGGAATCATGAGCAAGAGTGGGAGTGTTTGGACACTAATTGTGTTTGTTTCTTTTACCCATTAATAGATAAAATGACTTCAAAATAGAAATACCATTTGACCCAGGAATTCCACTCCTAGGAATTTACCCTAAGAATGCAGGAGCACAGTTTGAAAAATATGCACCCCTGTGTTTATTGCAGCACTATTTACAATAGCCAAGAAATGGAAGCAACCTAAGTGTCCATCAGTAGATGAATGGATAAAGAAGAAGTGGCACATATACACCATGGAATATTATTCAGCCATAAGAAGAAAACAAATCTTACCATTTGCAACAACATGGATGGAGCTAGAGGGTATTATGCTCAGTGAAATAAGCCAGGTGAAGAAAGACAAGTATCAAATGGTTTCACTCATCTGTGGAGTATAAGAACAAAGAAAAAACTGAAGGAACAAAACAGCCGCAGACTCACAGAACCCAAGAATGGACTAACAGTTACCAAAGGTAAAGGGACTGGGGAGGATGGGTGGGAAGGGAGAGATAAGGGAGAAAAAGGGACATTACGATTAGCACACATAATGTAGGGGGGGTACGGGGAAGGCTGTACAACACAGAGAAGACAAGTAGTGATTCTATAGCATCTTACTACGTTGATGAACAGTGACTTAATGGGGTATGTGGGGGGGACTTGATAATGGGGGGAGTCTAGTAACCACAATGTTGCTCATGTAATTGTACATTAATGATACCAAAAAAAATCCATAAGTGACTTCATTTATCAATTGGAAAGTTTCACTTAAAAGTCTGGATTTCTAGCTTCTCTTGAAACATCAAATGCTCTGGCCACTGGACTTCTATTTCCACAGGGCCACACTTTTCCAGACCTCAGTACTGCTGGTTATCTTTAGGTGAAGCATCCAGTCTCCAAGTTGCCTCAGCACCACCCTGGGGTCCCCTCAGTGGTGAGGCTGAGCGTCACGTGCCAGCCTTCCTCAGGCTGGCAGAGATATGTTTCCTTCTCCTGGCCTACGTCAGTCATTTGTGTTACATGGTTCCCTATAGGCACTTGAGGTTGCCACCCCAGCTTAAATCAGAGACCTTGTGTAGGTCATGGGCCCCTTTAGGCTTTTTGTTCAGTTACTGAGCTCCCACCATGTCCAAGGTCCTGGGCTAACCCTGTGGCCGAGATAACTAGCTGTCCATCAGAAAAGCATGCCCCATCCTCTTTCTGCACAGAATCAAGTTATTCCTGGGAGGCCACTGCCCAGCCCTGGGCTATTTTTTCAGTCTTCCTTCTGTGAAGGTGCAATCATGAGACTCTAGGAGCATCTGACTTCCATTTCCCTGGGTCCTGAGCCCACCCTGTACCCCCGAGTTTGACTGTCCCGGGTCATGCCATTTGCGGAGGAGGGAGTGGGGGAGGAAGGTGCTCAAGCTAGCTTGTTTGTTCTTTGTTTGTTCTCATTTTATTTTTCAATAGGTAAAGTGAAACCATTTACAATTACTGAAGTGATTTTTATATGTTTGGTCTTAATTCTGTCATCTTTTGTTCTATGCTTTTGGGGGTGTTTTGGGATGGGAGAGCGCTGACTGGTCACTTCCTTGCTAGCACCTTGGTTTTCTCTTTGGCATATTCATTCTGTTTTGTTTGCCTTTATTTTCTAGTATGAATGAAAGTGGTACATCCTGTTTTTAAGTCTTTAAAAAAATATCTAAACTACAATTCCTATAAAGTCAAGACTGAAACTATACCTTCTGACTTGATCTCACATAAAAAGAAAAATTAAGTATGCTTTAACTTACGACATCAAGAGTTTTGGTAATGTACCTTAGAGAGAACAGATCCTCAAAAAATATTCAAATTCATCACATTCATTCTTTGAGAAAGGTTGTCATCATCATTACTTGAGCCACTTGTCCTTGCCTCCCTTTAATTTCCTTGAGGTAAAACAGTTTGTGAATCTGCTCTCCTTAGAAAACTATTCCTCTACCTCAAGAACTCAGTGGTATAATATTAGGATGGCTGTTTTCCTCATTCATCTTGTACCCCTATGTCTGCAATCTTCCCAAGGGAGACATTTCTGTCCTGATTTTTAAAAGAATCTTTAAAAACCTAAGTCACAGAAATGTGACACTTAAAATTATGAGATCCATCTTACATGATGCTATGGGTTGAAAGTTTGTGTCCCCCCAAAATATGTTGAACCCTTATCCCAATGTGATAGTATTTGGAGGTGGGCCTTATAGAGTTAATTAGGTCACGAGGGTAAAGCTCTCAGGAATGAGATCAAGTGCCCTTATAAGCAAAGGCTAGAGAACTAATTAGCTCTTCCACCATGCAACTCAGCCATCTGCAGCCTGGAAAGAGGGACTTCACCAGCACCACATGATCTCTGACTTTCAGCCTCCAGAAATTTGAGAAATAAATTTCTGTTGTAGATAAGTCACCCAGTCTATGGTATATTGCTATAGCAGCCTGAACTCACAAAGATATATGAGGTCCCCAGAGTTATCAAATCCATAGAGACAGAAAGTATAATGGTGGTTGCCTGGGCCAGTGGAGGGGAGAGGGGAATGGAGAGTAATTATTTAATGGGTATGGCATTCCAGTTTTACAAGATTAGTATTCCATTGTATGGACATACTGCAGTTTGTTTTCTTTTGATGAGCATTTTGGTGGTTTTCAGTTGTTGACTACTCCAAATAAAGCTGCTACGAACAACCATACACCATCTTTGTATAGAAATATGCTTTCATTTCTTTTGGGTAATTACCTAGAAGTGGCATGGCTTAATCATGTGAAAGGTGTATGGTTACCTTTTGAAGAAACTGTGTGCTTTTCAAAGTAGTTTTACTCTTTTTACACCCCTATCAGCAGTACATGAGAGTTCTAGTTCCTTCACATCCTTGCCAGTACTCGGTATGGTCAGTTTTTAAAATTTTAGTCATTCTAATTGGTGGGTCATGGTTTCTGGCCGTAGTGTGAATTTGTATTTCCCTAATGACTAATAAACACATTCATTATTTTTTTGTGGGTGCCAGAGCCTTGAGGGAGAACTGCAAATGTTACGAGGGTGTGTAAGTGGGAGACAACTTAGCTCCAGGGATGCCTTTTCTCTGCAATAATTCCTCATACAATTCCCCGAACTTACCTTTCCAGTGGATTTAGTGTTTGGATGAGTTTGACAGTCAGGAATAATACTCTCAATCTTTGTAACACACTCCAATGATCTCCATTTGTATATGGATAATTGCAAATATTTCTCTGAACTGGACCATTGCCAGCTTAGTGAGTTTATGGTTATTTAGTAAATGACTAAGTTTTCCTGTCCCCATTCCTGCCTCTTATGTTCCACTTGTGTCAAACTTTCCCAAGGAAGAGATGCTTAGAGCGTTTTTCTTAAGCTAGCACAAGGACCAGGGTGAAATCTTGCCATTGTGTCATAATGTTGATAGCGTAACAAGATCACTGGCCCAAAAAGCTGAAAAGCAAGGGAGAAATAGAAAATGTGAGTCATAACTCAGGAAAAGAGAGGGGACCCAGAGATGGTGGATTCTGTCGGGTGCCCTTAGGCTGTGGAAAGTGGCTCTGCTCTTCCATGGTACAAGGTCTAGCCTGCTTATAAGAGGAAGCAGGATGCAATGGGTTGGTGCTATGAGTTAGTCAGAGATAAGGAGCCAGATTGTTTAGCATCCAGGGTCTTCCCTTGCTCCTGAAATGAGTTTCCTGTAGCTCGCTAGGAAGAACAAAGGAGAAATATAAAAGGCAATATAGCAGAAAGCTGACCCTTCGCTCGCTTTTTATAGTTTTCCTTCAATTTTTAGTTTGCTGCTCCTTGGTTGAAATGAAAACCCCATTTCTCATTTCTTCAAAAATTCAAAATATTCCCTACCTGTGGCCAAATGGAGATTAAAAAAAAAAAGCAAACAAAGAGAAAACCATGCTAATGTCCCTTGGGGACGTTTGCAGGAAGTGTGAAGACTTTGGAGGTTCCCCAGAGCCATTTCCAGCTGCTCATTGTAATAAACAAAGGGCCTCAGCAATAGGGTGATTAACACACTTCTCTACAGAGCCTCCACTCCTCCCCTCTTCTCTGTACAAACCATTCAGCCCTTGACAATGCACGGCACTGCGGTGTGCCTTCTCTGCTCTCCCAGCCAGACTGTCATCTCTTGTACCCCCAGGTTGCCTGTGCCAACACTGTGCTCACTGGCTTTTTAGATTTAGAACTTTTATCTCTGATCTAAGGTTACAACCTCTTTTTCATCCCTAAGAGTATTCTATTACAAGTATTTGTTTTTTATAATTGTAAATCTACATTAATTTTATTTGAAAATTGCTGGTGAATTTTGCAAAAGGACTTAAGATAATATGGCATCCAGGCATAAGAAGAGTTTCTCCTGGAAATGGGATTAGGTTGGCCTCATGTGGGCTTGGTTGGGGTCTATCACTGGTCTTATTGACTATAGCCAGGGAGGAGCAAGGAGAGCTGACCCTGCTCAAATATGACCCAGTATGGCACACATATGACCATGGGGGCACCTTTGTCCCTGAAGAAGGGGGAGGAAAAAATAGTGGACACCCCCAAACATATCTACTTGTTGGGCAAATCAAATGGACCCTAGATTCTCAGGAAGCTCATGAGATAGGTCCTCCGTTCATTCTTTTGTTCTTGTCTGTAGCATTGTTATACATAAGACAATTTCTTTCCCTAGTTTTCCCCAGTTCTTCATTTGTGCAGTTTTAGGGCTTTGAGGTGGTCTCCACTTTCTACATGTGATGAGATCACATGCCAGACTGCATCCAACACTAGCCTAGGATGGCAACTGGTGCCATCTGTATTATCCTGGCTGTCATAAATGTTTATGGAGTGACTTGTGAAAATTATATGAAATTAACTCAGTATAAACATCTAAGAGCACCATCAATTTTAATTCTCATATGCCCTAAGAGACAGATACTATCATTATCTCAATATCACAGATGAGGTTCAGCTGCTTGCTGAAGATCACACAACTGGTAAGAAGCAGAGCAAAAATTCTACCCCAAATCCATCTAGCTCCAAAGTGTAAGCTTTGAGGGAACCATGCTGTGGCACCTTTCATAGTTTCCTGACTCCTTTATGGGTCTCTCACCTCATAATCACCTCATAATAAGCCCAGTGTCTTTGTCTATGTGGCTTTGTTTGCAGCAAATTTATCACATAAGCCTTCAACTGACTTCCCTAGTTCTTGCTCCTCTGCCTTCAACATTGTTTGTCTCTGGACCATCATTCTGCTCCTAGGAAGACTTTGCAATCATGTGATAGTCCTTACCTAAGATCCAAAGGTAACAAAAATAAAAGAACATACTCGAAACTGCTAACACCCTGTCGATAATCTGGGGTAGGAAAAATGAATTCTAAGTGAACCCATCTCAAACAATTCTCTGGTGGCAGTCACCTTAGAATATTAGATTATATTGTCCTCACTATGCTGTCTTTTTTTTTTAAATATCAAATGGCGAAGGTTCCATTTCTATCTTGATTTGTCTTGTAAGTGGCTTTATTTGATTATGTGCCATCGTCTTTATTGATAAAGCTTTAAAAGTTGCAGTGTCATTTTGGGGACACAGCTTTTGGCATGGTTTTGCTGTAACACCACTTGCTCTCTCCAAAGAGAGGCTGCAATCATTCAGCTGTGTTAATGTATCTCCTTTTATTTGATGTGATGAGGAATATTCACGAGTAGACTGCCAATGACCAAACAGGATACATTAAATTCTGCTCCTGCGGAGAAGCTATAGAAGGGTCAAACAGGCAATTCCAATCTTGTCTTCTCTTAAAAAGGATGATGTTTACTTCCCCCCTGCAAGAAAGACTCCAGATAGAAATGGAGAGTCACAGAGGGCGGAACTGCACCCTGATTCATTTCTTCAGGGCTGGAGTTTAGCTCTGGTTAAGTCTTAAAGTATTCAGAGGATTCTTGTTCAGATCCCTTGAAGATTTATGATCCTACAAGCTAATGTCTCCTGCTTCACCCCCAAATCTGGGAGGAGTAAGTGGATATTTTCTCTGTTGAAGCATTTTGGATGGGTAATTGCTTTCACGCCAGGCATTTTTATGAAATCAAATAATAAACGGGGTCTTAAATTCTTTGTTCCCTCAAGTTTTCTGAGCTTAAAGGAATTTCTGTGGAGAATTTTATTTCTTATGCTGCAACTTTAATAACTCTATTAAACCTCTTGCTTTTATTCTGATACCCAGCTGTGTATATTTGGGTGTGGAATGTAATTTTCTCCAGCCATAGCTAAGAAGGAACTTCTTAAAATGTTTAATTTCTTCTAAAATGTGAAACTCAAGTTTCTCCTGGGAAAATAATGGGCATGTATTGACTAATTCAGGGGTCTTTAGACTTTTTCCGTAAAGGGCTAGATGATAAATATTTTAGGCTTTGCAGGCCATACCGGTCTCTCTTACACACGTCGTGTGGAAGCAGCCATAGACAATACTAACAAAGTAAGGATGGCTGTATTCCAATAAAACCTTATTCATGGACATTGACATTTGAATTTCATATCATTTTTACATGTCATAAATATTACTCTTTTTCTTTTCCCCCAACCATTTAAAAATGTGACGACCATTTGCCATTAGACCATACAAAAAAAAACAGGCAGCAGGCCAGATCTGGCCCATGGGTAATAGTTTGTTGACTCATATACTAATTCATGGAGTCAATAAATATTTTTTGAGCATCTGATATTTATGAGGAGCAAACCAGACACAATCCATGCTCTTATATTACTATTCGGAAACAACATTGGAAACAAGGGTATTTTCAAGTTTGGGGAAAATGGTAGCTTACATTCAATCATGTTCTAAGCAATGCCTCCAAATGTCTTGACTCTAAGCAGTTCTCTGAAATTACTCTGTGTATCATGAAAAACTCAGGTTTGACTCCAGATGGCTGATATTATCTCTGTACTGTGGAAACACCAACTATTTTTTGGTCTGTGAAATGCAGGGATTTACCCCCTCTCAACAGATTCCTACTAAAAGGTGTTAAGTTCCTTGAGACCCGGGTATTATACTTGATCTGTGTCTCTCTCATAAACAGCTTAGCCCAAAGGAAAAAGGTCAGTGAGTAAAAGCAGTCAGATTTCCTTAGAAATATAGCTGGTAGCCACTAGCCCCTGTGTCTTATATTTAAATTTATATTGAAATTAGTGCGATGCAATGACATTTAAGATCCAGTGTCTCATTTGCACTAGCCACATTCAAGCATTCAATAACTGCATGGATTGGACAGAGTAGAGATTTCCATCATCTCAGCAAGTTCTCTTGGACAGAGCTTCTTAGAGCAAAGGAGTACTTAATTCTCAAGTCCATGATTCATAATAATAGTTTTAAAAAGACGGGTCAACTTCATGGGCTTTCATTATCTTAAAACTGGGAAATAAACTGTCCTATTGGGTAACCACATAATAAATGAAGGAAAGGATCATTTCCTTCATTTCAGTTGAAGGCGTTTTAGTTAAAAGCAAACAAAAATGATGGAACTGAGACACTACCATCTTGATATCCCCAGTGAATGAACAGACCTAAGCATGATGGATTCATAGCTGCTAACATCACAAAGAGAGAGACAGCTAGACATTGCCTCCTGATGAAGGAACACAACATGCCTATTGCCTTGCCGGTGCGGTCAAACTGGAGTCTGATCAAGCCTTTGGATCCAACTGCAGTTTGCAGGAAATACATGGGAAAGAGGGACGTGCTGAAGCGCATGATAAGTATATCATCCACAAAATCCAGACTGTTGGAAACTCGGTGGGTGAAATGGTTCAGGTTTTTCAATACATAAATGTAAGGAAAAGAAAGGGATGATGGTAACTCTGGAAATTAAAAGAGATTTTTTTTTAAGTATCAAATGATTTTAAAACTGGCAAGATGAAATTAATGTCTAGGGCTATGTAAGCATGAAAAAAACTAAGAAAAAAACCCAAGGAAGTGATTACTATAAAAGTCAGGGTGGAAGGCTTTATGATTGGGAAGGGCCTAAGGAGGAACTCTGGGGTGGTTGACAAAGTTCAATTTCTTGACCCGGGTGCTGGTTACAATTATACTCACCATATACAAATTCATTGAACTGTAGATTAGTTTTGTGTGTTTCTCATATCTGTTTTATTTTTTTTAAAGGTGGTGCTGTCATCTATTTCAGGGAGGCTGGTTGCTCTACTTTAGCCTCAGTTAAGTCAGACACAGGGGAGGGGTCGAATCATCAGATGAGTCTAATACGCAGCCAGTCACACCTAAGGACAGTCACATTCTAATGAACAGCACCAGCCACGCCATTGGCTCTCTAAGTATTGGACTAGTAACTTCAGAATCACCTGGAAAGATTGTAAGACATGCAAGCTGAGAACTTACCAGAAATGGAAATTCCCAGAACCTATTCTACCTCCTAAATCAGAAACTCTGGTGGTGGATGTTACAACTTGTTTTAACAAGTCCTTCTGGTGATTCTGAGGCAAGCTCTAGTTTGCAGCCCACTTGGCTACATCAAACAGAGCCTTCTCTGACTTGTCAAAGACCTACGCCTTGCACAGGGATGAGAATGCCAAACGCTCTAGAAAATGCTTGGAGTGGCCCTGACCTTAGATTGAGTTCATCTACACAGAGAGGCTTCTGGCCTGCCTTCCCAGGACAGTCAGTACCAGAGGGAATACAAATGCATGTTTGGGCTAGTTTTCAAATTACAGCAATCTGTTACGTCTTCTCTGTCCTGATAATGTAATATATGGAGATGATGATGATTGCTTTAGAGCAGGCTTCTTTTCAACTCTAAGCCGATTCTATTGCTGAACCTTAATGAATCCTAATGGTAACATCACTGAAATGTGTATGTAGATTTAATATGCAGATATTATCCTTTTAGAACAAGTACATAATAATAACAACAAGCCATGAATCTGTGCTCCTTTGAGTTCTTAGAACACCACCATCTCTGAGCCTAGTAGGACGTGAGCACAGCAAAAGTTCAGGCCCCATAGGCTTCGGGTCTCCACCAAGAAAATCATTTCTTTCTTACTTATAAGTGCTTGGGCAGGTTTTATGCGCCTTCATCTAGCAGTGTGTAAGTAAAAAAAGTCTGAAAATTGCTGTTTTTCTCAAAATGTGCCTTTTAGAAAGACCTAGCACTAAAGCCAAGCAGCTTCATTCTATTGGATTATTTGCAAAGAGAGATTTTTAAATGCAATGTCAGAGGAAGAATATAATGATTCCCCCTGGGTTTGCCTTGGATCTCTTTGCTTAGTGATTCACTAGCAATTGGATGTGCTCCGTTGACCATGTACTAGAAAGGCACAGGCTTTGTGCTATTTCTCTGGAACTGGGAGGGATGTGCATTGGTCCATCAGGAGTCAAGAGCTCTTCTGAGTCGCAGCTCTCCTGCCCCAATCTGGGTCTGGACCAGAGCACACCTGTGCTGCAGGGCTCCTAAATTCCAGTTAGTTCTGGCAACTTCCTCATACCACCTATAAGCCCGGAGATGCCTATCTCAGAAAGAAATCATAAAAGAAATCAGGGAGAAAGAAGACTTTCTCCAGAATCATCTGCACCTTTGTTTTCTGGTTCCTGAGGTCAGGGACATTAACTACATCATCACATAGCAATTAAATGCCTGGAGTGTAAGATTGCACAAGGATCTATGGCTACAAAGATGCACAGAGATGACCCCAGGGGTCTTGCGGTGTTCAGTGGGTAGGCAGATGGTCACTAAGACAACAATACCATGTGATCATTGCTTGGTAGTGGAGTTCCTTCATGTACGTGCCTTCATTCAAAAAGAATGAAAGAGAAGAGTCTCTCCTGGGGCAGCAGGGGGGCTTCACAAAGAAACTAGACTTTGAGCTGAGGTGTGAAGAATGAGGGCTTTTTTGGGCGGGCAGGAAGGAAGTAGTAGGGTGCCCCAACAGAAGATCAGTGTTGACATAGATTTGGAGGTATGGAGCAGCGTCCAGTCCTCTGGTTCAATATATTTAAATAAAAACTGCAAGGTGGAGAGCAGCAAAAAGAATGGACAAGAAGGTCCTTTAGCCAAGTTGGAGTTTTAGTGCAACATTTGAGGGGAGAGCCTTTGAGGAATCCTGAGCAAGGAAAGAACATGAAAGTTAATAGTTACTCTTAGCATTACTATTACTATTTACACTTGTCATGTACTAAATGCTGTACTAAGCAATTCAATTAAATATTACAGTGGATATGAAATTAGTATTAATTTCCTTCTTGTACGTATGAGGAAATAAATTCAGAGAAGGTAGGCAGTTTACCTGTAATCCCTACTTACTATGTAGCTAAATCCTAATCCCGGGTCAGTCTGACGCCTTTGGCAGCTCAGAGCATATGCAGGGGTTGGGACTGGACTCCTGGGAGGATTGCCAGTAGGGGTGGAGTGGCTAAGCAAACTTATAAGTAAAGAAACATAAATGTAGAGTTTTTCAATAAAAATTAGGTCATGTTAAACTATGCAGAGACTACATCCATAGCACTCATCCGTCCACCCAATCTATGATAGCCAGGCGCTGTTCAAGGTGCTGGAGACTCAGGCAAACAAAACGTGCATGGCTGCCCTGCTCCTTCCCCCAGGAGCTGACATTTAATGGGTGATTCAATCAGTGATCAAATATACAAATAACGTTTACATTCATAACTGACTTGTGCTCTGAGGTCAAGTTTTTCTTAGCTTTGAGACCATGTACCAGGTGGGGATGGGGGTAGTCTGCAGTAGGAAGAACTAGAAAGACCTTCCTAAGATAAAACTGCCCCGCAGATAGATCTGCATGTGCCAGTATCCTGTGATGAGAGGGGTGAGGGTAACTGAGAAACAGAAAGAAAGCTAGTGTAGCTGGAACGCAAGTGGAGAAGGGAGAGGGAGAGGGGCATGGGAGTGGAAGCTGTTAAGTGGGTAGGTGCTATTCCATGAGCGTCTCCTAACCATATGAGGAAAAGGGCCCTGGACTAAGGGATTGGCTCACAACCTTGTACACTTTGGTATCACCCAGCAAAATTTTAAAAAGCTGATTCTGGGGCCCTGCCCCTAGAGATTCTGATTTTAATTGGTCTGGGGGTACTGCCTGGAAATCAGGGTTTTAAATGGTAGTCAGGCAATTCTAATATGAAGATAAGCATGTGAATCACTGGCTTGTAATGTTTTAAGTGCTTAAATATCATCTGACTTCCATTTTGAAAGGTCATTCTGGCTGTGGTGTGGGGAACGGAGGGGCAGGGAGGGTAGGTGAGGAGGGGAGTCCTAGGAGAGGTGAGGGCAGCATTCCAGGCAGCTGGTTAACTGGGTTCCTGCCGGGCATTCCACTGTCTAGAGGCAGTCAGCAATTTGTCTGTAACTGTTAGAAAGTTGGATACTTCTCCCTCTATTTTCCTTCTTTTAAAAAAACATTAAGTCCAATCTCTGTCCTTAAAACTTAAAAAATTGGCCTAATTTCTGCTCCTTGGGACAAGTCAAAATAAGCCTTCTTCTCTTACGTAACAGCTTGTCAATAATGGAAGGCAGTGATCACTGTGCCCTAAAACCACCTCTTCTTCCACTAGGTGCTCGAACTTAAAACTATTTCTCATGCCATGGGTTCTAGATCCTTCTGCTAAATATGTTCTAATTTGTCACCAACAAGTCCTCTCGAACTTTGTTACTTTTGTTGTGTATTGGTTTCTTTCTATTTTCTTTTAAGAGGCCATTCCAATTGCCAAGGAAGAATGGCTAAGAGAAATCATTGTGCCAAGAACAAAGCTTCGATTTTAAAAAATTACCCATTTGTTTTCTATGATAAATGTTATTTAAAATGACATATGTAAAAAGGCACTTAAAGTTTTACCCTTGGCCTTGGAAAGGGTTGAAGTTAGCATTTGAAATTCTAACTTTCCTCTGTGTTCTGTATGCTTAATTAACATAATTTCCTTTTAGCAGGAAAGTGGGGGCCTCAGGGAGTTTTTTTCTTCATTTTTCTCAAAAATTAGAAAGTTTTCCATTGGAGAATTAGACTCAGCAAAAAAACACTCTGTCTCTCTTTTTAAGTGAGGAAAAGCAATATAATTACTTAGCATCACTGCCATTTATGGAGTGGTTTCTGCAGCTAGTACTGTGCGCATCAGTTTGCATGCTAGCTCCTATCACAGTGTGTTCCTACCTAGTGTAACTTTAATTCCTATCGCAACTCAACAGAACATACGGTTATCTCCACTCTACAGAGGACGCTGAGGAGCTAGAGCCTGCCTGACCACTAGCACCCAGACTTCTGTCTTTCCAGCAACTCTCTCCTATCCTCCATGTCTTTGACTCCCACCTCTAAAAGCAACACCTTGATTAAAGAGCAAGAGCCAGCTTGGGTCCATGACCCTTCTAGAAACTTCCCAGATGACCCAACCTGCATGGTCATACTCTTCTCTAAATGTCCTGACACTGGTACATACCAGAGGAGGCCGTTATAATGGGGTCTGTGACATTCGTCCTCATGCACAGTTATTAACCACTGAGTTGTCACTTATTCCTTATCTCTGTGTGGCTTTTTCCCCTCTGCCTAGACTAATTTTCTTGGGGAAAGACTGTGTATTATGAGTCTTTGCTTTCCTGTACTGCCTAGCACATTTCTCTTTCCAAATGTGAGACAATAAATGTTACTTGAGTACACGAATAAGTGGATGAGTGGACCAGCCAGTTTTTCTGGAAAACATGATGTACAAACCTTCAAGAATCCCCTGAAAAGCTAAGAGCAGAGACAAGGAGGGGCTGAATGCATGGGCATAGAACTGCATACTCCTGGACACCAGTTCCAGCTATGCCACCTGCCACCTGTGTGCTTTGGGGAATATCAGTCACCTCATCTGTTGAACATGGGAAACAATATAATAATCCAGCTCAGAAGGTTATTGTATTAAGTGAAATAATCTATGTAAATCTTTTAACCTAATTTCTGGCCCACAGTCACGTTCACATACTTGTTAGCTATTACTGTACCAAATGTCTGGATTACGCTTTATCATTTCGTAAGAGCATTCCTTGACATGGTCTCATGCAATCATTGGCAGATGTTTACTGGACACTTTGATCTGAGGGACCAGGCTCAGTCCTGTGCCCAGTGGTGAACACACAGGCATGGCCCCTGGTCCCACAGAGCCTTCTCCATGCAAAGGGGGAGATCTATAAGACAGCTCTAGTTCTCTCCATTCCACTGATAGGAACAGAGGGACGACAAAACTGAGGCTGGCCATTTGTGACCTGATTTATGAGCTGTGCTGTCTGTTTCATAGGGTGCTTCACTGTGGCCACCAGGCGGGTGTGAGAGCATTATTTCATGGGCAGTGATGTTTCCTTACCGGGAAAGTGGTGTTCATTTTAGGTACATTCATGCGCATGGATGTTAAGTTAGCTATAACCATTAGTGTTGGTTTGTTTGATGTTAAAGAAGCCTGAACAAACATGACACAGTGTCATATGAAGTCCTGCATGATTCCTCAGTGTATTTATCATTAATGAGTAAATGTGAATACTACCTCAAAAGGATGCCATGTATTATTTGATTGTGGATGTATATGATAGAAACATACAATATTAAATCATGCATTAAGTTATGCTGCGTAAGGTATTCTATTACTGGTCTACTGATCAGATAATTTGTTTTTAAGTAACTTTAAGAAGAAATCCTACTACCTACATCTCCCTGCCATCATCTGCTCATGAGATATGCTAGGGACCTATTTTATTTTCCTCCTTTAAAATTCTTATTTTAATAACAAACGTGTTGTGTTCTTATTTGGTTCAGATTTGATCCCTAGTGGTCTCTTCTCTTTATGATCTTTATAATTCAGTAGATGAAATCAACTAGTAATTATGTTTGATCTTAGCAAATGACCCTTGGAAAGAACTCAGAATTTAGATTCAGATTTTTTTGCAAAGTGCCTATGTGTAATTTCCTTTCTTTCTACTTAGGCTCTGATGAACAGTGTTTATAACTTCTCTGTGGCCAACCCAGATACCAGGGACTTAAAAATATGGACCAATCTCCTTGAGGGAGCATTCATTCTAGGAACTTGTGGCCTCTAACAAATAAATTTAATGCAGATAGCTATGTACTGCCACGATTATGGTTTGACAGTGGAAAGGGGATTCGGAAGACTGGAACTGTGACTCTGTCATTTACCAAATGCAAACAAATTTGAAGCCCTTTGAGTTTTCATTGCCTTGTCTTCAAAATGGAAAGGATGGTTCCTCAAAGGGCCCTTGTGAGGTTCTGATGAAAGACATGCTTGGTGACATCCTACGGCTGTAACAGATTGGCCAGTTCTTGCAGAGCACCAATCCCTTGATCTATCCACTTCCTCGGGGATGGGAAAGTTCCCAGATGGATGGCTGTCATTTGTCCACAGAACAAGTGGCCCATAGACGCCCTCAGAAATATAACTGTTACCTGTTCAAAGCAAAACAGAACAATTTCAGGGAAGTCAAACACTAGGGTAAACAGAGTCAGGAACTAAAAAAATTATGACTCCAAGATTATTCATCCACTTATTTCCTAAATCACAGAAGACAATTCCAAAATACCATGACCTGAAATACCATCCACCTTCCCAGCTCTCTCACCCATCCAGTGGGGTTTATGGAGCCGAAGGGCTGTGCGATCTCGCACTTATGATAGGGTCATTGTGGGTAAGCTGTGACTTCATTTCATGACAGTGGCAGGGATGGCAGTGAAGTGAGAGCATCAGCAAACCTTTGCCTCCAAGTGTGCTCACAGGGACACTGGTGGGGCAGCTCCACACAGCACGACCTGTTCCATGGGCGGCTACGGCAGGCACTGGGGGCTAGGAGGGGAGTGGGTAAGAGCTTGTCTAGGGAGGAAGCGTGAGGAGAGGGGCTGGCAAGCAAAGGGGGTGAGCGGGCCTGGCCCTGACTGAGGACTTGTCTGGGCTGCCCTAGAGCAAGGCCAGCCTGGCCCTGTCGAAGGCCCCCGAGCTGCTTGGCTTGTTACACATCTCAAAACAAGCTCCTTTCAACTTGTCTCCGTGTGATGTTTTAACAAGTTATTCATTGAAACTACAATTTATGAAAGAAAATTTGGAAATTACAGAAAAGTAAAAAGAAAAGTCATTTGTGTTACCATGAAAACCTTTTACTATTTTGTTCTATTTTCTGTTTAACCTTTAAAATGTGCAGGCAGATTTTAAAACAAAACTGGACTCATCTCATACTTCCAGTTTTCTATCTTGATTATTTTACTTAATCATGCCACGAACATTCTTTGAAGTCACTAAGAATTCTTCAGAAATACGATTTGTTAATGCATCACAGGGCCCTCTCAGCATGGAAGCTGGTGTGGGGTGTCAGAACATTGTTCTGTGGGCCATCAATTTCCAATCCAGGGAAGTGGTGTTCATTTTAAGTGTGTTCATAGGTGTGGGGGTAATTCAGCTACAACCATTAGTTTTGATTTGTTTAATGCTTAGCAGTCCAGTGTATGAATGTATCTTTGTTAACTATTCCTCTACTGTTGGTTACTTAGATTCCTTCAGATTTTTCACCACAAGGAAACATTACTATGTATTATTTAACAATAAAAATGAAACTGATTGAGTCTTGTCCCTCCTACTAGTATCATATATTTTAAATACACAAACAATTAAAACAGTGTAATTGCGCTGTAAAAATCAACAGAGCAACGAAATAGGAAAGACAGCCAAGAGAAAGACTTAATATATATAATGTGTCATATGGCAAAAAAGAAAAAAACGGTATCACAAACCAGTGGGAAGGACTAATTATTTAGTAAGAAGTGTTAGAAAATCTGAACCTCATGCTGTAGCTGTAGAATAAATTCTTTGCAGATTAATGAATTAGATCTTTAAAAATTAAAATCATAAAAATACTGGAATAAAATCTTAATGACTCTTCAGTTATTCTCAGGGTTTAGAAAGACAAAGAAAAAACAGTGGAAGAAATTGGGGCCCGGGCACAATATATTTGTCAACGTAGAAATATGTAATTTAAGACATAAAAAATCTATTTGTTTGGTTCTATAGGTACTGTGGATAAGCAGTAATTAAAACAAATGCAGTTTTTTCAAGGTGCTCACACTTTATTGGAGGAAGATAAGCAAAAATAAATATGATCAGAAGAAGAAAGCAGGGTAAGGGGTGAAGGAATGGCCAGGCTGACTTCCTTTGTCAGCTGTAGTCATCTGGAAGGTAGGCATTCTGATTTTAATTGTATTTATAGCTACCATTAAGTTTTAAAAATACCTTCTTTAAGTTATGTCTCTAATTTCCAAAGATAAAAATGAAATGTTGTCCTTCTGTTCCCTCCTGTGTTGGAGGGAATTTAGCACGTAGTAATAGATGGAGAGGATGGAGTTTAGCAGTAGATGGAGAATTTAGCACGTTTTTACTATGCCCTTCCTTCCTTCCTACTTCCTGTTATATCGATGTAGGTTGTATAACCACATTACATTATCCAATTTTTGTTTTGTATTTCCGTTCCGTGGTTACATTTGAACATTTCACTTTTGTAACCAGATTTGCAATTGGTCTCCACTTTTAACTTAATCGTAAGACTCACAACAGCTAAGTTTTTTATACCAGGATTTCCCCATATTAAGGGCTTACTTTTCATTCTTATCTTGCTGAAAATTAATGTACATCTTCGTGCGTTTCTTCCAAAAAAGTAAAGCTGTATTTTTTCTTAGCTCTTGACTATGTGATAATGCTTTTCTCCTGGTTTTGCGCATAAGCAGAGTCACGTGCATGGACAATCCTCGGACTCTGTCTTCTGTCCTCATCCCTCTGTTGTTCTTATGACATTCTGCTTTGGTGTAGTTCTCCTGTTTTAGATGTTTGTGGAATTTTTTTAAACGGACTGTATTTTTTAGAGCAGTTTTAGGTTCATAGCAAAACTGAGAAGTAGGTACACAGATTTCCCATGTATCTCCTGCCCCCTACCCCTGCCTCCCACATTATCAGCATTCTCCCACCAGATGATACATTCATTACAACTGATGAACCTACACTGACACATCATTATCTCCCAGAGTCCATAGTTTACATGAGGGGTCACTCTTGGTGTTGTCCATTCTGTGGGTTTTGGCAAGTGTATAATGACAGTTATCTACCATGATAGTGTCATACAGAGAAGTTTCACTGGCCTTAAAATCCTCTATGCTTCACCTCTTCATCCTCCCTTCTGATAACTTGCTTTCTGTCCCTTTGAACAGATGCCATGAAAAACTAGAGTTTCCCACATACCTTGTTACCAGGGCTTTTATTACTGGTAAAACATTTCTCCTTTTCACTTCTAGAATCTTCACTGGAATTTGAAGGGCTTACTGAGACTCTTCCAGGTGTCACACTGCCAGGAGAAAGTTGGTTATCAAACATGCAACACTCCATTGCAGGTCATCATGTATTTTATAAGAGAGGATGCAAAATAATTCCAATAAATGTTTAGCTTGGGGAGAAGGTATGTCAGCTTGTAGCCAAAATACTTTAAGAAACATGTTTAACTCAGGCTTGACTTGCTCTTCTGAGGGAATGGCATGTTTGTTGATGTCTCATGGATTCTTCCATTTCTGTCCCGCTCCTATTAACAGAGCATCTACAGTGTGTGATGTTGCTGTGTGTAATGTTGTGAGGCATTCAACGGGAGTAATGGCCTTGCCCTTTCTCAAGGGACAGACACACACACAGACCCCTCATGTTCACATAGCAATGGAGCATGAACATCATTCCTAACCTTTTGTGGCTTTTCATGTTTTAGAATCTAATCAATCTGTGGACACTCTCCACCTGCACACATCACAGGCAGAAGTCCAATTCTTCCTGATGTGTATCCATGGACCAACACAGTCATGTGTCTCAGTCCTGACTAGGGACCAGAATCGCCTGTGATGCTTTATAAAAACATCATATACCTTCTTCAACCTACCCCGGATACAAGAATTCCCTACTTTTGGCAAGTTTGCCTTATGCCACTTGGCTTTTATCAAAGAGCTACATTAGTACCTATTTTTGCTAACTGAAATAAATCTCAAGAGGATGATCACGTTTACAGAGAAAGGCAAAGAGTGAAAATAGTTTGCGTGGGTTTTGTAGGGGCAGTGTGCACCCTGAGCAGTGAGAGTGGCCCTGCCAGGCTCTTTCCCAGGGAACCACACCCAGCATCTCAGCATCAAGCTGCCAGAGCTTTGAAATGTGTCTGTGAGCATCTTAAGCTCAATTATGATGCGCCTCTGAGCAAGATGTGTCCTCAGGTATCAGAAAAGCCTAAGGGGTTATTTTTGGAGGTTGGAAATGCCCCAAAATATTTCCACATAAATTAATGGTAATTGCTTCTTCGCTTTACGCCATTTCAGCTTATAAAAGGTTTCATAGGAACACTCTACTTTTGGATAACAGCGGAAACTGGTGTTCCAGTTCGATCAGTCTGAAGTGGACTCTAGGGTTATTTGAGGGGAAGAAATCTCCATAGATGATTCTGATCCACCAGTTTGGAGTAACTAAAAACCATTTTAAGGATTTATGGCTGCAGGTTGAGACCCTCTTCATGAAAGGACAAGCATTGAGTTTCTCATTGAGGAGACAGGTTTAGAGCTGAGTCTTGAAATGCTTTTCTTATGCAGATCAAAGGGGCCTGGAGGGAAAGGCATGAGCCCAGGCACAGAGGTGGGAGCATGTGAAGCTTTGCCAGGAGTGGGAATGGATTCATTGGGCAACAGTGCAGAACTTATTTAGGGGGCGGATGCTGAGAAGGTGACGTATCGAGCTCCCGATAGGAGTGTGCAGGGAGGCTGGGAGAGGCGAGGAGCTGAGGACACAGGGACCAGGTACAGCTCGCTTCCACCAGGGTGGCAGTGGTGCTGGCATTACCTAGTGATGGGTCTGAGGAGAGATGTGTTACACAAGAGCCACATCTGGGTGTGCGGGTGTGGGAGGGGGCGGGGCACTGGCTGTGCCAGGCTGAGCGACAGGGAGCAGCCGGTGCGCCCTGACAAGCTGACAGCTTCAGGAGGGTGGGGACCAGGTCTGCTCTGCTGACCGTTGCATTCCCAGCGCCTGGCACAGTCCATGTATTTGTCAATGAATAAGTGATTTTTTTGGTGACTAAGGATGGGACAATGCCAGGCAGGCTATTGACAGTGGTGCCCAGGATGACATCTGGACAGTGGGTAGATCAGATGGTGATGTACCAGTGACCAACAGGGCACTGAATCCCACTTTTGGGTACCAGGGGCAACTCCCTTCCTGCCTGTTGCTCCTAGGCAAACATCATAGTGTTCTAGAGGCATTGCTAAAGGGTGTTTTACACATAGACTCGCACACACAATCCTATGTTCACACAAGTTTGAAAACACTATTTAAATAAAGTGAGAAGATTTGTTCATTGCTGGACTTTTTATAGTCTTAATTTATTCATTTTCTCTCTGGGTTGTTCATGTATTGGAACTAGTTCCTTAAAAAAGGAAGGAAAGAAATTGTCATCAGGCAAATCTGAGCAGGCAGGGTGTGGGGGCAGCTGGCTTCCTGCAGGCTGTGGAGAGCCCTCGCTGATGCCCTCGGGTGACATGGCTCTGGGTAGGGCCACGGAGGATGACGATCAGTAGGGAAAGCCACTCTGTTTCTCCTGGACCCAAGTGCCTCTCAAAGGCCAAAGGAAGCTTCTGCCGATTCAGTGGGCGCATCTCCCCCCGCTGCATCTTGAGAGAGATCTGGACACGTGGGGGCTGCAGTTTCCAAATGTGCTTTGCTCCCACCAGTCACATCATATTAACCACTCAACCATATTCACCCCAAGTCCATGTCTTCCTCACTTCCGACCTGTCCCCCCAGCTCATTTCTTGCTTTGTGAGCACTTAAATTTTTTTTTTAATTTTTATTTATTTTTTATTTTGGTATCATTAATGTACAGTTACATGAGCAACATTATGGTTACTAGACTTCCCCTATTATCAAGTCTGCCCCACATACCCCATTACAGTCACTGTCCATGAGCGTAGTAAGATGCTATAGAGTCACTACTTGTCTTCTCTGTGTTATACTGCCTTCCCCGTGTCCCCACATTATTTGTGCTAATCGTATTGGCCCTTTTCCACCCTTATCCCTCCCTTTCCACCCATCCTCCCCAGTTCCTTTTCCTTTGGTAACTGTTAGTCCATTCTTGGGTTCTGTGAGTCTGCTGCTGTTTTGTCCCTTCAGTTTTTTCTTTATTCTCATGCTCCCCAGATGAGTGAAATCATTTGATACTTGTCTTTCTCTGCCTGGCTTATTTCACTGACCATAATACCCTCTAGCTCCATCCATGTTGTTGCAAATGGTAGGATTTGTTTTCTTCTTATGGTTGAATAATATTCCATTGTGTATACGTACCACATCTTTATCCATTCATCTACTGATGGACACTTAGGTTGCTTCCATTTCTTGGCTATTGTAAATAGTGCTGCAATAAACATAGGGGTGCATATGTCTTTTTCAAACTGCGCTGCTGCATTCTTAGGGTAAATTCATTCCTAGGAGTGGAATTCCTGGGTCAAATGGTGTTTCTATTTTGAGTTTTTGAGGAACCTCCATACTGCTATTTTGCATTTCCACCAGCAGTGTAGGAGGATTCCCCTTTCTCCACATCCTCGCCAACATTTGTTGTTTTTGTCCTTTGGATGTTGGCTATCCTAACTGGAGTGAGGTGATATCTCATTGTGGTTTTAATTTGCATTTCTCTGATGATTAGCCATGTGGAGCATCTTTTTATGTGCCTGCTGGCCATCTGAATTTCTCCTTTGGAGAAGTGTCTGTTCAGATCCTCTGCCCACTTTTTTTAATTGGCTTATTTGCTTTTTGTTTGTTGAGGTGCGTGAGCTCTTTATATATTTTGGATGTCAACCCCTTATTGGATATGTCATTTATGAATATATTCCCTCATACTGTAGGATGTCTTTTTGTTCTACTGATGGTGTCCTTTGCTGTACAGAAGCTTTTCAGCTTGATATAGTCCCACTTGTTCATTTTTGCTTTTGTTTCCCTTGCCCAGGGAGATATGTTCATGAAGAAGTTGCTCATGTTTATGTCCAAGAGATTTTTGTCTATGTTTTTTTCTAAGAGTTTTATGGTTTCATGACTTACATTCAGGTCTTTGATCCATTCTGAGTTTACTTTTGTGTATGGGATTAGACAATGATCCAGTTTCATTCTCTTACATGTATCTGTCCAGTTTTGCCTATACCAGATTTCCCCATTGTATATCCATGGCTCCTTTATTGTATATTAATTGACCATATATGCTTGGGTTTATATCTGGTCTCTCTAGTCTGTTCCATTGGTCTTTAGGTCTGTTCTTGTGCCAGTACCAAATTGTCTTGATTACTGTGGCTTTGTAGTAGAGCTTGAAGTTGGGGAGCGTAAACCCCCCAGCATTATTCTTCCTTCTTAGGATTGCTTTGGCTATTCGGGGTCTTTTGTGGTTCCATATGAATTTTAGAACTATTTGCTCTAGTTCGTTGAAGAATGCTGTTGGTATTTTGAGAGGGATTGCATTGAATCTGTAGATTGCTTTAGGCAGGATGGCCATTTTGACAATATTAATTCTTTCTGTCCATGAGCACAGGATGTGTTTCCATTTATTGATATCTTCTTTAATTTCTCTCATGAGTGTTTTATAGTTTTCAGAGTATTGATCTTTCACTTCCTTGGTTAGGTTTATTCCTAGGTATTTTATTCTTTTTGATGTAACTGTGAATGGAATTGTTTTCCTGATTTCTCTTTCTGCTAGCTCATCATTAGTGTATAGGAATGCAACAGATTCCTATGTATTAATTTTGTATCCCGCAACTTTGCTGAATTGAATTCAGATATTAAATCTAGTAGTTTTGGAGTGGATTCTTTAGGGTTTTTATGTACAACATCATGTCATCTGCAAACAGGGACAATTTGACTTCTTCATCACCAATCTGGATGCATTGTATTTCTTTGTGTTGTCTGATTGCCATCGCTAGGACCTCCAGACACTGTTGAATAAAAGTGGGGAGAGTGGGCATCCTTGTCTTGTTCCCAATATTAAAGGAAAAGCTTTCAGCTTCTCACTGTTAAATATAATGTTGGCTGTGGGTTTGTCATATATGGCCTTTATGATGTTGAGGTACTTGACTTCTATACCCATTTTGTTGAGAGTTTTTATCATGAGTGGATGTTGAATTTTGTTGAATGCTTTTTCAGCATCTATGGAGATGATCATGTGGTTTTCGTTCTTCTTTTTGTTGATGTGGTGGATGATGTTGATGGATTTTCGAATGTTGTACCATTCTTGCATCCCTGAGATGAATCCCACTTGATCATGATGGATGAGTGAGCACTTAAATTTTTGCAGCATAAAATAACAAGGACCCTGAGGACTTCCAGCTCTAAAAGTGGGAATTGATTCAAAAGATTTGCCACCAGGCAGCAAAATTCCCGAGTGGTATGGTTGCTCTCCACTTGCATTCAGCCACAGGCATGCCCGGGAAGTGGTCCTTTATGCCTTTAGCACAGGGGGGGCTCGTAGTGTGGGCTGGGTACCTACTTTCTCTTTGGCTGATGTCTTTGTCCCTGGTTCCTGACTATATTTGGCATGGGGTGAATGCCATTAGTCAGAAACAAAACTTCGTCTGTGAGAAATATTTGTTAAATCCAATCAACAAGCCCTGGCTAAACACTCAGGGAAGTGGACCCCTGCTATTTTGTCTCTCTCTTATCCCTTGCCTTCGTGAAACTCTCTGTCTCCAGTTTATACAATTCCACAAGCTGCTTATCATAATTCCAGTAGGACTCTGAGAGGGAAGAAAGCCTCTGAATAAAATATTTTCTGAAGCTGGAAGGGAAAATAGCAATTAAAGAGAGGGACACGCAGCAGTGGCATCCTGGGTAGGACAGGGTGGGCAGAGTCCTGAGGGAGGAGATCATATGTATGTCCTGAATAGTGTCTGAAGTCTTGGTCCTAAACAGTAAGAGGGCTTGTAGTAGACGTAGCCTCCACTTGGAAACTGTGGGCTCCCCGAGGGGATGGCTGTGTCTGGTTCATCTGTGTGTCCCCTAGCATCACTTAGTAGGAGGTCAACAAATATTAAAGCATCAGTAGATGAACAAGCAATTAATAACTGTCACTCCTCACTCCCTTTATGCCAGGTTCAGTGCTAAGCACACCCTCACCTGGATTCTCATATCAACCCCCTGCTGTATAGGTATCATTTTCCCTGTTAAACAAATGAGGGAAGAGGGCACAAGAGAGCAGAAGTCACCTGCCAGGGTCACAACAGCTGTAGATGGCAGAGTCAGAGCAGAGCCCTGGTCCCCAAGTACAAAGCAAGTGCTTTTGACCATAGGCTGTGAAGAGAGAAGGAGGGGAGGGAAGTTCGAGGCCACCAGCAGGAACACAGTGGACAGCGGGAGAGCTCCTATCCCAGGCATAAGTTAGGATTCCCATCCTTTGCCTGCCTCCTGGCTGCCCTTTGGAGATTGTGTCCCCATCCTAGCACTGTGGTGGCTGGGTGTCCAGGGTACTTCCCCTACCTAAGTTGGGACAGACAATCACATGGTATTGTGTGCTCAGGCACACAGTCTGTGGGACACTGAGGGGCAGCATGCTGTCAGGTCCTCCCTTATTTTACCACAGGAGAATTTGCTTCTCCTAGAGCTCACGGATGAGGGCTCTCCAGAAGGAAAGCCATCAACAACATGCCTGTCTGAAATACTGATGGATGTTTTTCTTCAACTTTGATGTAGTATATTTTAAAGTCAATATTTCAGCAGCAAACATCAAAACAAAATTTAGCCAAACCTAGACTTCTACCTACAGACTTAATATCTGTCAGCCGGCAAGCAGCTTTTGAATTACACAAGCACAAATTCAGCAATTCGTTTTTCTCAACTAAAAATACAATAATGGCAATCAAAAAATGATCATTTTCATTTTCACTGAGTCCGTATTTTCACAAAGTTCTCATTCAAACTTTGCCAAAAGTTGTATTTTCTTCATCGGTGGGTCTCACTTGCCCTTGAGAAATATCCATCCCCCACCTAAATGGTTTTCAGTTGTTATTTTCATTACAACTTTTTGTTTAACTTTAGTTTTATTGTAGTTTCATTAAATAAAATAGTCTTAAAAATTGTTGTATTTTAGTTTCATTGAAACTTTTAGTTTAGTTCATTAGAACATTAGTTAATGAAGGCCTTTCTCCAATGGAAGAGAAAAGTTAAAAATGATAACTAAAGCCCAAATGATGTAATAATGAAATGATACCTGGAGCAGTCCTCTCACAGGTAAGTCTAGGATAGAATATAGATATTTCTCCTCTTGTAGAGGCAGAATACCAATGCAAGATGATGATTTCTGTTTGCATCACCTCTGTGGTAAGGGCTCTGGTCTGTTCTGGGTAGCAGCTGCCTATTTTAAAGGCAGAGAAAATGATTTGGGGACAAATACATCTCTGCATTCTAATTTCAGAGACTGCATCCTAACCTGTCCCTATTTTGAAATGTATTTGGTTCAAGAAGATGCTGCCAAAATGAGTTACATTACTGTATCTTTCTGGATGAAGGTGTTCCTAGCAGAGCAATTACATATTTGCCTGGACTAAACATTCACCTCATTTCCTTCCAGCCTCTTCCACTTAGCTGGCAGAATGGAAGATACAAAATTGGTTATCTCAGTTCTGAGAATAGAGGATGTGTTTAAATTATATAAAAGATCCTTCAGGCCCAGGCTTCTAGACTGATGTTGCGAAAGTAAAGCATCCAGAGGAGGGAGTTAGCATGAGATCATTCACCATCTCAGAGTGAATTTTATTCTATTTCCTCTTCCTATTATAACCTTTCTCATGAAAATGAGTCTACTGAATCTTAATGTTCAATCTCTCCTCATTCTGCTCTCATGTGTTATTCTCATGACCAAAAAAATTAACTAAAGGAAAATAGGAGTCAAGTATATACATACTTTTGTTTCTTAAAATTATAGGGACTGAAAATTGTACAGGTGTCATAGTTTTTAAGACCTTTTAAATTATACCCAGAAGAGGGCAAGATGAAGTTGGTTTGGGGGACCATATAAAATCTCCATTTCACAGCTATCTCCCATTTGGTAAAGTGTTCTGTAACACTAGCAAAATTAGATTTTACCACTTCAGCTCAGGAAAGGCACGTATTCAATATTCTCTGGCTTCTGCAAGTGGGGATCATAATAAAGTACAATTTGATGTTTTGCAATTCCTGCTTAAAGATATTGAATGCAAACTGACCAGCAGCTGTCTTCATCAGGTGATGCCACCTCTCAAATCCTTAAGCATATGATGCATTTAAATGATAGGACATTCAGGAATTTGATTATAACTCCGATGTAAAAATTTTCACATAGCTTTTTTTTTGAAAAGTTTCTGTTAATGTTTAAAATAAAGGTAAGACATACACAGAGTAATGCATATGTGTGTGTGTGTGTGTGTGTGTGTATACTTTCAACCCTTCTAGTTATATTCTTTTACATTTACCTACATTTTTCTAACTAATATGTTTATAGTACTATTTCTTGAGTTAACAGTTTTAGGCAATAGTTACTGACTTTTCCTATGGTGGTTGAATATTTAGGTGTTTTACCAGCACTACCAATATGTGCTGCCTGTAGCTGTCCCAATAGAGTTATTTACAATTCCTGGTAAAATCATATATTTAAAATGTTTATATTGTGACCATGAACATTGTTTACTATTGCACCAAGCAATACACTATGACTGTGTTCTTGTTTGCAGTTTTGACTTTCTTGGAGTTGATAATTTGCAGTTTTTTATTGCTGTATTGCCAGTTTGCTCAGAAACTCACCTAAAAGTTTGCCTTTTTAAAAAATATTCATACCCATTGGATAATCGTCTTATTTAGTTCAGGCTGCAAAGTACCAAAATTGGGTAGTTTATAAACAACAGAAATTTATTTCTCACAATTCTGGCAGCTGGAAGTCTGAGATGAGGGTACCAGCGCCATCAGCTTGTGGTGAGAGTCCTTTTTCAGATTGCGCCCTCGTGGGGTGGAGTGTAGGGAGCTCTGGGGCCCCTTCTGTAAGGGCACTAATCCCGTCACGAGGCTCCGACCTCATGTCCTAGTCCCCTCTCAAGGGCCCCGCCTCCTCATGCCATCACACTAGGGACTAAGATTTCAAGAAATTTTATGAAAGATTTTATGAAATGTTCCAGGGACACAAACATTCAGCACATAATAATAATTGATTGGTTTCAGTTTGTGCTGTTGGTCTCCTTCCCACAGCTCTCTCTCTTCTTGTTCCAATGTCCATTGATTGTTCCCAAGGACAGTGCCCAGATAAGATCCCAGATTTCCCTTACCATTTTCCTGCACTAGAATTTCTGTTCCCAGGGTCTTCTCTTCTTTCATCTGCTCTCTCATTTTGTGAGAGCACATCCCCAGGAACATTGTAAGGGTGTGTGCATTTTGGGTAAATCTTCTGAGTCTTTACACATTAAAAAAGTCTTTATTCTACATTCATTCCTGAGTCAGTGTAGAATTCGAGGTTGAAAATAATCTTCCCTCATCATTTTTTTAAAGGAATTTGTCCAGTGTTGTCTAGCATCCAGCACAGCTACTGAAAAATTTGATAATATTCTAATTCCTGCTTATTTGAATACCACCTGTTATGTTTCCTCCCTGGAAGTTTGTGGTGTTATCTTTTTTTTCTGGTATTCAGAAATATCATCATGATGAGCCTTGGTGTGGGGGCCGTGCCATTCATTGGGCTGTGTGCTCAATAGGCCTTTGCAATCTGGGGACCCAGATTTAGTTCTGGGAAATTTTCCTGTGTTATTTCTGTAATAATTTCTGTCTCTCTTCTTTCTCTGGCCTCTCATTTTAGAAGTGTTGCTTGAACTCTCACAGATGTATTCTCCAATTGTATTTCTACTCTCTTCCATTATTTACATTTTATTTCGTGTTCTGAGGTGACTTCTGGGTGATTTCTTTAAGTTATCTTCAAAACCTTTTCAGATTAAAAAAATTTTAAGTTAATATATTTGTTATATTTAAGAGCTTTATTTTAATTTCTATTTGTTCTTTTTTAAAGTCATCTGTTCTTGCTTTATGGATGGCATATCTTCTTCATCTGCGTGAGGATAGTGATAATTATATTTTTAAAAACATTTGCTTTGACTTTGTCTATTTCCTTCTACCTTTATTTTTCTCAGATTGTTTTCTTTCATGTTGGAGGCTTTCCTCAGTCTTTCTTTGTCTACTTTTCTGAAGGGAAAAGCCCTAAAAATGCTGATTTGGGCATTTGTTTGCCCGAGAGTTGGGGTAGTGGGCTGCTTAATTGGTAGATTCCCATGCTGATCATCAGTCCACTATCCCTGGGGGACCACAGAGTGTTGGTATGTTAAAGTGTTTTCTCTGGGACCATTAAGTGTTTTCCTAATTGAACATGCCAATCTTCTGCCTAGGGAAGTGTATACCCCACTTGCAGGTCCTGGGATCCAAATGTGGGAAGGGGGTCTGGAATCTCAGTGTTCAGAATGCAGACATTGACTTAACTTACTACATCCTATTTTTATCCCTGCACCCCACTCCTTCCCTCCTGCCGTCCATGAGCTTGCAGATTTCTGGACACATTTCTCCAAATACTAAACAATCCACTTGCTAGAGAAGGAAGACAGGTAAATCTAATTTTGTGGCTGTTGGCTGATGGAGAGGAGTTAGTGGGGGGCAGGGGAGCAACTGCCCTGCACAAAGACAACCAGCCCTGTGTCTCACCTCTGCTTTCCACAGTCTCTGCTTCCAAGCTTGAGCTTCTTGAGGATTCTGTAGGATGAATGGACTTTCTGATCATCAGCAACCCTCCTCTCTGTACATCTTCCCTGCAACACACCCATAGGTTACAAGTTCCTGCCCTCTGTTATTATTATTTCATCTGTGTCCTATCTTCTAAAAAACACAATGACATTTGTCAATCGCTATTTTCTCTCCTTCTAATCTCTCAGAACTTGTAGGTTAATTCCTGCATTTTAGTGAGTTTAGTGGGATATAGGGAGTGAGATGAGATAAAGTTTGTCTATCATGTTAAAGCAGAAGTCCCCTCAGTTTTCTATGTCAAATTCAGTGATTGTAAGGTATCCATGGCAGTGAGGTATCTGTTAAGGTCTCATTCCTGTCCTTAGGGCTAAACAGGGACTCAGGTGGCATCTGGAATACAGAAGACAGCCTTTAGATTTCTGTCCTTTGGGATTTGCTTCTTTCACAACAACATCACAATGTGTGATTGTTTGATTACTTTTTGTATTTCAGTTTTTAACTTTCCCTGTTTCCTCACTAAGCTGAACGTGCTAAGAGGCCAGGGAAGATGTCTGCCTCTGGTTTGTTTGCTGGTTTGTTCTCAGCTCCTTGTGCTATGCTTGTCACATACATGGAGTCGATCCATATTTGTTCAATGAATGAATAAATGAGTGAGTGTTTTCAAAAAAGGCTTCCAGGTGATTCTGATGCAATTTGTCCACTGGCCATACTTTGGAAAGCACTACCATGCATCTGCTTGCCCCTTTTTGAAATTAACAGTCCTTAACTAAATTCAACTTGATCCCATTCAACCCACATTTCAAGCACCACCTCAGGACAGGGGCTATAACCCTCTTCACATCCTAGAAAGAAGGGCTCTGGCCACTTCCACCCCAAAGACTGATCCATACAACAGGGCACAAGGGCACACACTCCAACCCTGATGCACCAGCAAAATGGGTCGTAATGGGTGTGAACATTTGTGATTTCTGGCTGCTTGGCCTCATTCTTCCTTACTTACAGCACCATGGAGGAGAGAGGCTTTCACTTACACACTTGCATGGTTCTCCTTTGGTGGTCCCTTCGATGTGCTGTCTGTCTAAGCTGGAGCAGCCTCCTCATCTACACATGCCACCTGGACTCCTTTCCCAGCCTCTACAACTCAATCTGAGTGATGCCAGGACAGGCAGCGCCGGCCTGGGGCCTCCATCCCAGTGCAGGTGCCTAAGCAAGACGGTCGAGCAGTTCTTCCTGCCCAGATACCACCGAGGCCTGCATCCCATCCTGTCACTGTGCCTTCTTCTGAGTTTGCTCTCTGGTTTTTCATACATCCTGCCTCTCTCTGTCTTCCTGGCAGGGACATCCAGCTAAGTTCTCAGTATCCTGCCTCAGTAACAACTGATTTAATTGGGAGTGACAATATACCCTCTAAAAAAGTGACATTTCCCCACGTCCCTTGCCATGTGCAACAGTTCTAACCAAACAGATATAAGCAGGACTTGTAGGGTAGATTTTCTAGTAAAGTTCCTGGAAAAAGGTGGCCTGCCTCTCTTGAGTCTTTATACTTTTGCCTCACTGAGGAAGGACCCCGGGGGGGAGACAGATGCCATTTCTCCCTCCCAGCCCTGGCTGTATAGGAATGCCATATCATAAGAAAATGGACAGGTGCAAAAATAACTAATTTATGCAACAGATGATGTGATTCATCACATTATAAAGTATTTCCTTTTACCCAGAATACTACTCACTGGGTTTCTTTAAGTATCATGCATTACTCCCTAACTCAGTTGCATTTAAAATAAAATTTCAGAAACTTTATTTCTCTGCTACATAGTTGTTCAAGAGTTGGGCTCTGGGCGGACACAGGCAGAGATGCACTTGAACTCTAGATCTGCTCTTTAACTCAGGCAAATAATGCAGCCATTCTGAGCTTCAGGCTCCTCATCAGAAAAATGGGGACAAGAAAACCATTACTTCAGAGGCTCACAGTGGGGATGAAATGAGATAATACTCATAAAACACCTGGCTTATAGAAATGGTAAATAGCTTTAGCGAGCATTATCATTGGTATTATTGATGAAACTACATATTAATCCATCCTAATGCATGCTCCGAGAGGCTGAGATTCCATCTAATTGCACCAGTATGGGCAGTATTAATGGTGATTTTTTTGGTTCCCAAATGTATTTTCAGTATCGTACTTGGGAAATAACATTTTCTCACTCTTGCTTTCAAACCTTATAATTCCAACTGCCCCCAAAATACTGCAAACGTCACTGACAAAAGAATTCCTGATGTATATTTGTATAGTTCTAGGAGAGGTGGGTTTATTTTCAATATTGAACATAGTGATATATACAATAACCTAGCTGTAAGTATTCAGTTCCGTGAGTTTTGACAATTGTATAAACCTGTGTAACCATGCTCCTAAACAAGAGGAGAGGTAGGTTTTCAATTCTGTTTTGACTTTTAAATTACATTTTGTCCTCTTCATGACATTGCTCCTCGTAAGTGACAGATAGGGAGAAAGCGACCCAAGTCGCCAGCGGCCACCAAGATAAGACTCAGGAGGAATCTGAGGAACGAGTCTCTTGACACCACGTTCTCCCCTGCTCCCGGCGCCTCGGGGCTGGACCTCCCTTTATTTGGAGTGTTTACCTTCCTCTGCCTGTGTTGCTTCCTCTCAGCCTGGAACACACAGTTCTTGTGTCCCAAATAAATCCTCTCGCACTGCGGCAGCCGCAGTGACCGTCCGATCCCTCTTCAGCTTCCGCGCAGAGAAGTCTTTGCCCCTTGGCTCACTGGTCACTGGGTCCGACTTCTACACACTGAGATTCCCTCTCAATCAGCGCGGGCTCTTGGGGCCTCCTGCCAACCCACAGGAGGGTGTTCCTGCCTGAGGCTTCCCAGGACTCACTGCCAGGAGCTGCTGCCCTCTTGTCTGTCTGAGTTCAAGTACAGAGGATAGACAGGGAAACGACCCAGGGTGTCTGGGATCATGTATTTCCTCAGCAAAGGTCTAAGTAGCCTCAACTGTGAGAAAACTCACTGTTCTGGCAGATTCCAGGTGTTCTGAGGAAGGCTGGGCCTGTTAACTTTGGGGAGAACTCTGATCTATGCTTTGCCTGGACCAGTCACGTCAGAAGTGACCTGGGCAGCCTTCCACTCTGCTCCTCTCTGTGGAGACTATGGTCTACCCTGGGAGGCTGGGACAGTCCCTGCAGGATCAGCTGGAGGGAGGCAGAGGCCCTGGCTGGCTGGCTGGCTTGGGGCCCACACTCACCTCACTGTTGCCCCTAGATGCTTGTACTTCCCTCCAGCCGTGTAGAAAGCCTGGATACAAATATGAAATCACAAGAGTAAATGCATAAAACTAGACCAAAAAAAAATGTTAAAGATAAAATAAATGAAATTTTATAAAGAAATTAATTATATGTAAAAATACAGTTGAAGACTTTAAAAAAGTCATGGTACAAAAATTAGAAATACTTTTTATATTGGACACTGTAGGGTGGGTTGAATCCATGGACTGAGCACAACTCTCCAAGAACTCTCATTTCCTTTATTGAATCTGACTTAATTTTGAATTCAAGTCTCCCCAGCTGCTGGGCTGGCGGGAAGGTGATCTGTTATTTTGATGGCCGCACCCACCCTGTCTCCAGGTCAGGACAGGGCTCTGGGGCCGTCTTCAGCGTTCTGGCTGGGGGAGGTGGTGTGTGTGATGGGGGCAGTGGCAGGGTTGTTTGTGCAGTATTACAATCAGCGTTTTGCAGCAGTGACCACTGGGCATCTCCTGCCTGGAACACATGCCCCCTTCAGGTGACCCTGGGCCACCCCAGGAAGAGTTCTTTTTGCTGAAGTTGGGAGCCCTGTCTTCTGGACACATCCCAGAGCACATCCCTCTCAGCCCAGCCACCTGTCCCACGGGTCCCAGAGGCCTCCTACTACCCCTTCCTCTCTGCATGGCTCTCTCTGATGCTATCCTTTCACAGGTGTTTCCCACACTCTCTTCACCTGGGTGTGGACTTCCAGAAACAAAATCCAGGACAGGAAATGTTTTGCTGTCAGCTTCTTTCCATCTGGCCGTAGACTCTTCACTGGGACAGGGCAACACTGAGCTTACTCTCTATTTAAAGGGATGGGATGAAGGCAAGAAGGAAAGGAAGGCAAAATACAGGGAGGAGAAATATAAATTGATCTCTCAAAGTATCATCCAGCTTTGTAAATTATGTTACATGCAATAGAGCACCAGTCATTAAAGCTAATGACATGGGGAGATGGCCAAAATTTATAAACTGTAAAAAAGCAGGGTAAGTTAGCATGTACCCAGGAGATCATTTCTGAGATATATAAATATCTGCATGGAGAAAAGACAGGAAGAAATCTACCCCTGTTTTCTAGTGGGAATAGGATAGCAGATCCTTTTCCTCGTTTGACTTACCTGTGTTTTTTTTTTATAACTTTTCCACGGTGAACTTGCTTTAGCTACATGAGCAAACAATAAAAGAGAACAGCTAAATATATATTAGAGAAAAAGAGAAAATAGCCTCGTGATACTTACTTTCTCTATTCTGTGTCTCCCACCCCCATCCCCAACACACGCACGAACACACCTTTTCAGACGAGGATGCAGGAGCCTGGGCTGAATGTCCTGCAAGGCAGCCATCCCTGGTGGATCAATGTCCTGTGTTTTGGGAACTCTGTATCTCTGCTGCTGGAGACAGGGACCCACTGAGTCTCTGGCAGCTGCATCAGGCCTGGCTCACCGTCTGTCTAGGTGTAAGAGGCTGTTCTGTCTTACCCCTGCTTTAGGAAGGACTCGGGTCCCAGCGCAGACTGCAGCAGGTGGGGTGGGTGGGAAGAGGCCTCTGCCTTCCTTAGTGGTGAGGACTCACGCTGACTCAGCTGGATTGTAAAAATAACGTGTGGCTGCTGGCATTTGGCTCTAGGTGTGTTTAACGTCCATCTGTGGGTACTCTTTACTTCCTGGACAGTGGGATTGCTTGGGGCTTGCAGCAGGAAGCCTGCTCTGCGGTTGCTGCCAACACCCCCTAGTGACCCCAAAAAGCCATGCAGTGAAGTACCACCTTCTGTCCTGTGAACACCCATTTTTAGCTAAGTACAAAGTAGCCTCCAGAAGAGAGTGATGGAAAGAACATACTGTTTTTATGCTGTGCCTTGGAGCAGAGCCACTGATGAGTCAATGCATCCACTTTCCAGATGCCTTAGCTGTGGGCCACTCCCCCTCAGAGAGACAGAGCCCATGCAAGCCCCCTCTTAGGATGTCCCCTCATTTACCTGTGGCACCGACAAACCCAGCTCCCCATATTATATTTCAAATGACAGAGTGTTCTAGAATGCTCTCTGCAAACCAAACCGGGCTTAGTAAATGTGAGAGAGGACTGTGGCTGGCATCTGTAGCTCGGAGGGTGTGTTCCTAAGTTGTAAGTTTCTCTGTGTTTCAGACAGACTTGTAGTCCTCCATGGCAGCCAGGCCTCTGACTGCAGGCAGCATGATTAATGCGAAGCTTGGATGAGAGGTCATTTTTTTCAGAAGCATCAGAACCCCTCCTTCCTCCCTCCATCTTTGACCAAAGGTCAAATAAAGGAGCAGCTCACATACCATATGTTTATACTTTACCATCTTTGTGATCTCGGCATTGATTTTCTTTCACGAGAAACCCTGTTGCCTCCCCAACAGGTCAGTTTCAAGTAGCATGGTCTGTACAGCACGTGATGTGATCGTCTACTTTATATTAGCAATGGCTTGGAGCCTGGGGGTCATTGTAACTTTAAGACCATCTAGAGGAACTGCCTGGATTGTTGGTAATGCCAAGGCTTCTCATAACCACTTGGTTGAGAATGCAATAAAGGGCATGAATATTAACCCCATGCTAGGACAGCTGATGTCAGCAAATTGGGTTTGTTAAAAAGAAAGCAGTGGATTCATAACTGATTCCTCAGTCAGACAAGGAATTTAAAAATGATCCCTGGAATGTCTAAGGCTGAATGAACATTTTGCAGGTCCCAAAAGCAGGTTCTGCCAATGATGTCATGAACTCCACTTCACATGCCCCTGGAGTTCACTTCTCAATGATGGGAGTTCTGCCCTATGTGTAAGAAGCCTGGGTAAGAAGAGTCACATCAAGCCCATCCCTGAGTCCGCTTGAGGCAGGAGAAAGCAGTGGGGAGGAGAAGATATTAAAATGCTACTGGACATCAGTGATGAGCCTATAAGGTCAAGAAACCTAGGAAAATGAGAAGAGAGTCCTGGAAATGATAGGCGGCTGGGGACACTTGCTGTTTTGTATACTGATTACTGCAAGGCACCTAGGATACAGAAGGCTTATCAAGCAACTTCTGGAATAACAAAAACCTCTTCTTGCTCATACTCTGCTAAAGGGAATTTTTCCAATTATAAAAAATAATTGAATTAATTTTTCTATTTGCAGGAGGAAAAGGAGTGTTCAATGAGATATAACCTACTGGAGTTTGCAAATGTTTCATGAATTTTTTTTCTATTTTGCATAGTTTATGGCTAAGGAAAATATGTACCTGCCCTTAATTTGTCTAGCAAGAAAATAAATACAGTGGAGTGTTTAAAACTGCCTGCATTCAGCTTCCAGAGGATGATTTTAACAATGCGTCATCACCATTGTCATCTTCATCTATATCTTCATCTTCATTTTCCCTGTTGCACCTGGAAGATCCATGCCAAAGTGAGCTACTATATGTGGAAGGCTTTATGAAGCTCTAAAACACCATAGAAATGCAAAAGTTTATTATTATGCCACAGGCTCATGCCCTCTTCTTCAATGTGCTCCTTGTGTGCACAAGAAAGTAACAAAAGGTTATTTTCTTTTTCAAGAAAAATACACTGGCACTTCCACAAAGGCAGCTCATATTGAGTGTGTGTCTCCTGAACACACAACCTGATTCTTCTGACACGACTCTAGTGGTTCATTCCCAGTCAGCCCCAAACAGGTAGAAAATCACAGAGCACTGTCTTCTCTGTTTGGGTTTAATGAATAGCTGACATGTTCACCTAAAGCAGTGGTTTTCAACCAGGAGCAAATTTGTCCCAGAGAACATTTGGCCATGTCAGGAGAATTTTTGGTGGTCACAGCATGAGGGCATGGAGCTCCTAGAGTCTAGTAGTCCAGGCCATGGATGTAGCTAAACATCTCACAGTGCATGAAACAGCCCCCAGAAGAAAGAGTGATCTGGCCCAGCATGTCAGGTACACCAGCAGGAACTCCTGTCTTAAGAGATGAAGCTTTCTTCCGCAGTAGTCCCTGACCTTGCAGAGAAACAGAGCAGGGGACAACTCGGCGTCACCTGAGAGCAACTGCCTGGCTGTGCTGTGACAGAATAAGAGCAGAGAACCATGTTGTGGCAAAGGAAACATGAAGGTAGGTAGGAACCTTGAGCGGACGAGTGTGAGAAGCCAGCCAGTAGGGGATGGGGCGACCCAGAGATGGCTCAAGGCAGATGCTGGCTCCGGAAGAGTGGATCTGAACAAGAAGCTTGTTGCTGCTGAGAAGGCAGCCAGCCCTCTTCTAGGGGGTCAGCATCGTCTGGCTCGGAGTGTAATGGTTAGCATGTGGCACAAAAGGAAGGTGGTAAGGTTGGAAACACTAAAATGGGGGCAGATACTTGGAATTGCCTTTTAATGGAGTATTTGCTGAATTAGCAGGAAGAAGAGACTATTTAAAAGACTTAAAAAAAAAGCCATCGGCTTAGCAAATTCTGCATTTTAGGCTGAAAATGTTCCTTCTAGGAGAAGCTGCAAAGTTTGGCTCAAGAGAATGGCTGTAGACTTGGGATAGCCCTAGAGTCTTCTCAGAGGCTGCAGGCATGCCACTGAGTCTTGAGGGAAAAGTTGGATTTCAGGGAAGGATGCCGAACATCCTCTCCCATCATGATCTGCTAAATAGCACCTGCCAATCTTTTAAGCCCTGATATCCTCATTTATAATGTGAGATTGTCACACTAAGGTTCATTCAGAAAACTTGCTGTGAGCACTGACCTTCTACAAGGAAGATTGTAAAGGATGCATAAACAAGCACCCTATCCCTGCATGTAGGGCTCAAGTCTACGTATCTGGAAGGTCCAGCTCTTGAAAGTCCTCAGAGAAGTAAAACCCTTTACAATTCCATGGTGGAAACACTCCAGGCAATTTGGTATTCATTAGGTCAGCTCTTTAATCCTTAATCCTTAAAGAATTGTGGAAAAGGAGAAAAATGGCGATCCATGTCCAAACAGTAACGAAGACTAAAAGGAGAAATGTCATTAAATTTTTTTTTCTAAAGATATATCTTGTTTCTTCATATAAGAAACTCACTGAATCAAATGAATGCTAATTAAGGCAAAAACAGTATAAATAAAACCAGGTTAAGAAGCCTCTAGTTACATAGGAGCTACATGGAAAACCACTGTAAGAGAAGAGAAAGAAAAAGAACAGGGGACCTTATTGCCTGAGAGGTGTCCAGGGCTCTGCAGGCTGGTACCAGTGCCAGGGGCTCAGACATTCATGAACTGGGCCACCATAGCCCATCAGTGGGATGGTCCCATAAATTACCAGAAGGTCTGCAGTCACCACGAGGGATCAGGCAGTCAGTGTGCAATTGCACTTAGCTGTCCAAGTGAGCACACGGATTTACAGCTTTGACTTTGCCCTCTGACCTGTAAAGCTCATGTACTCTTCCAACTTGACCCAGAGCCAGAAAGCCAGAATCCGTGAAAAGGGAGTTGGCTATCTAATAGAGAGTAGTGAACAAAGCTGGGAGTTCCCATTTCTGGGAAAATGAAAGTACATTACAGGTGGTCCAGGAGACCCATGGTCAACCGGTTTTATAGGTCTTTTAACACTCACCATAAAATTGATAGGTTTTCCTTTCTAATGAGAGACAAATTAAAATCATAAATTGTGATGGTTGTAGTGTTCTTTTTTTAAATAATTTATTTTGGTATCATTATTCTATGATTACATGTGCAATATTATGGTTATTAAACTACCCCCTTCATCAGGTCCCCCCCACCAACCCCATTACAGTCACTGTCCATCAGCGTAGGGAGATGCTATAGAGACACTACTTGTCTTCTCTTGAGTTGTACAGCCCTCCCTGCGCCCCTCCAACATTACATCTGCTAATCGTAATGCCCCTTGCTCCCTCTTACCACTCCCTTCCCACCCATCTTCCCCAGTCCCTTTCCCTTTCGGAACTATTAGTCTGTCCTTGGGTTCTGTGAGTCTGCTGCTGTTTTGTTCCTTCAGTTTTTTTCTTTGTTCTTATACTCCACATATGAGTGAAGTCATTTGATACTTGTCTTTTTCGGCTTGGTTTATTTCACTGAGCATAATACCCTCTAGCTCCATCCATGTTGTTGCAAATGGTAGGATTTGTTTTCTTCTTATGGCTGAATAATATTCCATTGTGTATATGTACCACCTCTTCTTTATCCATTCATCTACTGATGGACACTTAGGTTGCTTCCATTTCTTGGCTATTGTAAATAGTGCTGTGATAAACATAGGGGTGCATGTGTCTTTTTCAAACTGGGCTGCTGTATTCTTAAAAATTCCTAGGAGTGGAATTCCTGGGTCAAATGGTATTTCTATTTTGAGTTTTTTGAGGAACCTCCATACTGCTTTCCACAATGGTTGAACTAATTTGCAGTCCCACCAACAGTGTAGGAGGGTTCCCTTTTCTCCACATCCTCGCTAACATTTGTTGTTGTTTGTGTTTTGGATGTTGGCCATTCTCATTGGTGTGAGGTGATATCTCATTGTGGTTATAATCTGCATTTCTCTGATGATTAGCGATGTGGAGTATCTTTTCATGTGCCTGTTGGCCATCTGAATTTGTTCTTTAGAGAAGTGTCTATTCATGTCCTCTGCCCATTTCTTAATTGGATTGTTTGCTTTTTGTTTGTTAAGGTGCATGAGTTCTTTATATATTTTGTATGTCAACCCCTTATCAGATAACGTCATTTATGAATATATTCTCCCATACTGTAGGATGTCTTTTTGTTCTACTGATGGTGTCCTTTGCTGTACAGAAGGTTTTCAGCTTGATATACTCCCACTTGTTCATTTTTGCTTTTGTTTCTCTTGCACGGGGAGATATGTTCATGAAGAAGTTGCTCATGTTTATGTCCAAGAGATTTTTGCCTATGTTTTTTTCTAAGAGTTTTATAGTTTCATGACTTACATACAGGTCTTTGATCCACCTTGAGTTTACCTTTGTGTATTGGGCTAGACAGTAGTCCAGTTTCATTCTCTTACATGTAGCTTTCCAGTTTTTCCAACACCAGCTGCTGAAGAGGCTGTCATCTCTCCATTGTATATCCAAGACTCCTTTATCAAATATTAATTGACTGTATATGTTTGGGTTAATGTTTGGATTTTCTATTCTGTTCCACTGGTCTGTGGGTCTGTTTTTGTGCCAGTACCAAATTGTCTTGATTACTGTGGCTTTGTAGTAGAGCTTGAAGTTAGGGAGCGTAATTCCCCATTTTATTCCGCCTTCTCAGGATTGCTTTGGCTATTCGGGGTCTTTTGTGGTTCCATATGAATTTTAGAATTATTTGTTCCAGTTCATTGAAGAAAACTGTTGGTAGTTTGATAGGGATTGCATTGAATCTGTAGATTGTTATAGGTAATACAGCGATTTTGACAATATTTATTCTTCCTAGCCAAGAGCATGGGATGCATTTCCATTTGTTAGTGTCCTCTTTAATTTCTCGTAGGAGTGTCTTGTAATTTTCAGAGTACAGGTCTTTCACTTCCTTCGTTAGGTTATTCCTAGATATTTTATTCTTTTTGATGCAGTTGTGAATGGAATTGTTTTTCTGATTTCTCTTTCTGTTAGTTCATCGTTAGTGTATAGGAAAGCAACAGATTTCTGTGTGTTAATTTTGTATCCTGCAACTTTGCTGAATTCAGATATTAGTGCTAGTAGTTTTGGAGTGGAGTCTTTAGGATTTTTTATGTACAGTATCATGTCATCTGCAAATAGTGACAATTTGACTTCTTTACCAATCTGGATGCCTTGTATGTCTTTCTTTTGTCTGATTGCCGTGGCTAGCACCTCCAGTACTATGCTGAATAACAGTGGAGACAGTGGGCATCCCTGTCTTGTTCCCAATCTTAGATGAAAAGCTTTCAGCTTCTTGCTGTTAAGTATGATGTTAGCTGTGGATTTGTCACATATGCCCTTTATGATGTTGAGGTACTTGCCGTCTATACCCATTTTGTTGAGAGTTCTAATCATGAATGGATGCTGAATTTTGTCAAATGCTTTTTCAGCATCTATGGAGATGATCATGTGGTTTTTGTTCTTCTTTTTGTTGATGTGGTGGATGATGTTGATGGATTTTCGAATGTTGTACCATCCTTGCATCCCTGGGATGAATCCCACTTGATCATGGTGTATGATCCTCTTGATGTATTTTTGAATTCGGTTTGCTAATATTTTGTTGAGTATTTTTGCATCTACGTTCATCAGGGATATTGGTCTGTAATTTTCTTTTTTGGTGAGGTCTTTGCCCGGTTTTGGTATTAGAGTGATGCTGGCTTCATAGACTGAGTTTGGAAGTATTCCCTCATCTTCTATTTTTTGAAAAAGTTTAAGGAGATTCGGTGTTATTTCTTCTCTATATGTCTGGTAGAATTCAGAGGTGAATCCATCAGGTCCGGGGGTTTTGTTCTTGGGTAGTTTTTTGATTACCGATTTAATTTTGTTGCTGGTGATCGGTCTGTTTAGTTTTTCTGTTTCTTGCTTGGTCAGTCTTGGAAGGTTGTATTTTTCTAAGAAGTTGTCCATTTCTTCTATGTTTTCCAGCTTGTTAGCATATAGATTCTCATAATATTCTCTTATAATTCTTTGTATTTCTGTGGGGTCCGTCGTGATTTTTCCTTTCTCATTTCTGATTGTGTTTATGTGTGTAGATTCTCTTTTTCTCTTAATGAGTCTGGCTAGGGGTTTATCTATTTTGTTTATTTTTTCAAAGAACCAGCTCTTGGTTTCATTGATTTTTTTCTATTGTTTTATTCTTCTCAATTTTATTTATTTCTTCTCTGATCTTTATTATGTCCCTCCTTTTGGTGACTTTGGGCCTCATTTGTTCTTCTTTTTCCAATTTCAGTAATTGTGTCTTTAGACTATTCATTTGGGAATGTTCTTCCTTCTTTAAATAGGCCTGGATTGCAATATACTTTCCTCTTAGAACTGCCTTTGCTGCGTCCCACAGAAGTTGTGGCTTTGTGTTGTTGTTGTCATTAGTCTCCATATATTCTTTGATTTCTGTTTTTATTTGGTCGTTAACCCATTGATTAATTAGGAGAGTGTTGTTAAGTCTCCATGTATTTGTGAGCCTTTTTGATTTCTTTCTAAAATTTATTTCTAGTTTTATACCTTGGTGATCTGAGAAGTTGGCTGGTAGGATTTCAATATTTTTGAAATTACTGAGGTTCTTTTTGTGGCCTAGTATGTGGTCTGTTCTGGAAAATGTTCCATGTGCACTTGAGAAGAATGTGTATCTTGTTGCTTTTGCGTGCAGAGTTCTGTAGATGTCTGTTAGGTCCATCTGTTCTAGTGTGTTGTTCAGTGCCTCTGTGTCTTTACTTATTTTCTGTCTGGTTGATCTGTCCTTTGGAGTGAGTGGTGTGTTGAAATCTCCTAAAATGAATGCATTGCTGTCTATTTCCTCCTTTAATTCTGTTAGTATTTGTTTCACATATGCTGGCGCTCCTGTGTTGGGTGCATATATATTTATAATGGTTATATCTTCTTGTTAGACTGACCCCTTTATCATTATGTAATGTCCTTCTTTATCTTTTGCTACTTTCTTTGTTTTGAAGTCTATTTTGTCTGATACAAGTACTGCAACACCTGCTTTTTTCTCTTTGTTGTTTGCATGAAGTATCTTTTTCCATCCCTTCACTTTTAGTCTGTGTATATTTTTTAGTTTGAGGTGAGTGTCTTGTAAGCAGCATATAGATGGGTCCTGCTTTTTTATCCATTCTGCTACTCTGTGTCTTTTGATTGGTGCATTCAGTCCATTTACATTTAGGGTGATTATTGATAGATATGTACTTATTGCCATTGCTGGCTTTAGATTCGTGGTTACCAAGGGTTCAAGGGTTGCTTCTTTACTATCTAACAATCTAATTTAACTTTCTTGTTAAGTTATTGTAAACACAGTCTGATGTTTCTTTATTTCTCTCCCTTCTTATTCTTCCTCCTCCATTCTTTATATACTAGGTGTTTTATTCTTTGCCTTTAGTTAGTATTTGGATGGTCTGCTTTCTTTGCCATGATTTTATTTTCTCTGGTGACATCTTTTTAGCCTTAGGGGTGCTTCCCTCTAGAGCAGTCCGTTTAAGATATCCTGTAGTGGTGACTTATGAGAGGCAAACTCTCTCAACTTTTGTTTGTCTGGAAATTGTTTAATACCTGCATCATATTTAAATGATAATCGTGCTGGATACAGTATTCTTGGTTCGAGGCCCTTCTGTTTCATAACGTTAAATATATCATGCCATTCTCTTCTAGCCTGTAAGGTTTCTGTTGAGAAGTCTGATGATAGTCTGATGGGTTTTCCTTTGTAGGTGATCTTTTTTCTCTCTCTAGCTGCCTTTAATACTCTGTCTTTATCTTTGATGTTTGCCATTTTAATTATTATGTGTCTTGGTGTTGTCTTCCTTGGGTCCCTTGTGTTGGGAGATCTGTGGGCTTCCATGGACTGTGAGACTATCTTCTTCCCCAGCGAGGGAAATTTTTCAGCAATTATTTCTTCAAAGACACTTTCTATCCCTTTTTCTCTCTCTTCTTCCCTGGTACTCGTATAATGCGAATATTGTTCCGTTTGGATTGGTCACACAGTTCTCTTAATATTCTTTCATTCTAGAGATCCTTTTATCTCTCTCTGCCTCAGCTTCTCTGTATTCCTGTTGTCTGATTTCTATTCCATTAACAGTCTCTTGCATCTCATCCAGTCTGCTTTTAAGCCCGTCAGTCGCTTGTCTGATTTCTGCATTGTCTTTCCTCGCTTCCCTCACTTCCTCGCTCAGCTCTTGCACATTTCTCTGTAGATCCATCAGCATGGTTATCACTTTTATTCTGTATTCTTTTTCAGGAAGACTGTGCATTTCCATGCCTTCAGGCTCCCTCTCTTGGGTTGTCTGGTTGATCTTATTCTGGACCATATTCCTCCGGCTTTTCATGGCTATAGGAGTGGTCTCTGGTAGTTGCCACGTATGTCAGCTGGGCTCTTTAAGACTTTAAAAAGAAAAAGAGAAAAAAAAAGAAAAAAATAAAGAAAAGAAAAGAAAAAACAAAAAAACAAAACAAAACAAAGGAAAAAAAATGCCCACTGGGAGTAGATTCTGTGGGGATGCTGTAGGTGGCGCTGGTGCTCCACTATTCTGCAGCCTTGGCTGCGCCGCTCCACAGGGCCCTTTATAGCTCCACCTCGTGGGGTGCCGAGTCATCTCAGGTGCAGATGCACGCTGTGCGCTTTCCTGTGTATTCTGGTCTATCTTTTAGGAATAGTTGTATTTGCTGTATTTGCATAGATATATATAGTTTTGGGAGGAGATTTCTGCCACCCTGCTCACGCCGCCATCTCCCCGGAAGTCCCCGGTTGTACTGTTCTTACGTCCTGCTGTGACCTGTGTACATCTTTCTCTGAAGTATAATTTTTTTTGTTATTGCACATGATACTTGCAAAGTTCCTAGAAGAAATCTTGTCCCAAAGTTATGCCAGCTGTTTGCCAGAAAAGAGGGTGCAGGATGTACCCTTTGCCTGTCTCAGATGGGGTAATAAAGTTGTCATTGGTGTTCTGCTATATGGTGGCACCCATGACTCTCTGTCTATCCCGTAAAAAAATGTGTGAGTCCAGTTCTGCTAAGAAATGTGAAAAATTGACTACCCTCTCAGAGGGCTGACACCTGTGTGAATATCTCTAGAAGCTGGACCGTGTTGTTTTTATTGAGGAAAAAAAAGGGGTAGCCCACTCGTCCTTTGGCAGTTTTCTAAGTCTCCTGAGGTCATGGAACTTCTTTCTTTTTTACTTATTGCAACAGGAAAAAAGTAACCCAGAGAAAGAAGTTGGTCCTGATTTGGTCAGGTGTGTGATACAGGATAGAAGTCAAGAGTTGCTGAGATTTCTAAAAGCCTGGGTCAGGGTCTTGACCTCCTTTAGTCGCCCTCGATTTGTCCCTTAATTGTCTGCACATAGAAGATGCAGAATGCATTGAGGTTTATTTATTTATTTTTTAAATAATAGGAAACAATGAGGTGAGGAATAGGAGCTTTTCAGGAAAGTAATCACGTCTTTTCCAAATTAGGGACATAGTGTAAGTTTGTAGGAGAAGGGATGCTCTTATATTTGGAGGACTCCAAGTCTCTAGGAAGGACCCAAAATAAAAGGACTGAGTGAATTGTCATGATTTCTGAGAACTGTTAGGGGATAATTGATTTCCTTTGTAAAGTTTGATGTATGCTGGTACAACTTTTCGCCCAATTGGGGTAACACTAAGTGGCCTTAAAGATCCCTTAGAACTCAAATTTATGGTTTTTCAAGGCTTGATAATTAATGTGAAGCTTACAGTGATGCTTAATAAAATTGAATACTTAAAAAAATTTCTTCTACAAATAAATTATGTATATTAAAACAAACACCAAGATGGGAGACTTAAACCCAACTGTACCAATAATTATATTAAATGCAAATGAACTAAACATGTCAGTTAAAAAACAGATCATCTAATGAGTTAAAAAAAAGGCTCAATTATATTTTGTTTATGAGAAACATATTTCAATTACTTTTAAAAAGTTGGAAAATACATAGTATGCAAACCCTAAGCCTAAGAAAGCTGATGTGGTTATGTTAATATAAGATTAAGCAGCTTTAAGAAAAAGAGTATTGGCAGATATAAAGAAGGATATTTCTTATTGATAAGAGGATCAATTCATTAAGACCCAATAGAACTTCTCCATGAAGCAAGATAATTGAGTGTTAACTCATCAATAGGCTCTAAAGCAAAGAGCATTTTTAAGCATAAGACACTAGGATAAATCCGTATTCAACTACTTAATCTTGGAAGTGAATCTGCACTATCTGCAATTCTTATATGACCAGACTACATAGTGTCTTGGTAACAAGAAATCATCTTCCCACAAAACAATACAAATGAGCTAAAAGCATTCCACTATGAATGTGATCCAAATGGCAGAGGAGGAAAGAAAATGAACAGTCTCCTGCTCTTCTCAGAAGGAAGACTTTGGAATTACCATGTGTCTGTGTTTCTTGCAGTCTGGAGGGACTTAAAAAAGCAGAAAGTCCTAGAGAGAAAGGATTCCCTCTCCCTAACCCAAACATGGGAGGTGAGAGTACAGGGAGAATGCATTCTAGGGAATTGTTCCAAATCCAGTATTTTCTAGCCTAATTGACAGGACTTTCTGGAGGACTGACAAACACTATGATAAAGGCAGTGAATGAAGCTCTGTAGAACAGCAACCACACAGAGTAGCTGAAAGTAGAGAGAACGCAGACTAGGGCAGATGCTAGGAGATCCAGATAGATAGTGTTGCAGGAAAAGCAATAGCTGATGATGGTGAGTACAGAAGTAGAAGGGAGAGGTGTAACCTGAGAGCTAAGGAGGTGGAGAAGCAAAGTGAAAGGGTAGAAAGCGAAAGAGTCTGTCAGAGAGAAAAGAGCAGTGGTTCCGTTGGGCAGGGGAGTCTGTGCCCAGTCTGGCCACACTTACAGGAGACCCCAGAGCTTATACCAGCTCAGGACTGATGAGGAGAGGAAGGGGCTGATATGGCCCGTGAGGCATACAACGAATCCCCAGGTTTCTCCAGGTTATATTGATTTCCAGTGGCTACTGTCACAAAAGACCACAAACTGGGTGGTTTAAAACAACAGAAATTTATTCTCTCATAGTTGTGGAGGTGAGAGGTCTCTAATGAAGGTATCTGTAGGGTTGGCTTCTTTACGAGGAAGAATCCATTCCACAGCTCTCTCCTAACATCTGGCGCTGTCAGCCGTCCTTGGCTTGCAGATGCATCCCTCCAATCTCCACCTTCCCCTTCACATGGCTTTCTCCCCTGTGTCTCTGGGTCTCAGATCTCCTTTTCCCTCTTCTTATAAGGACACTAGTCATTGGACTTAGGGCCCACCCTAAATTTAAGAATGATCTCATCTCAAGATCCTTAACTTACCTCTGCCAAATCATTATTCCAAATAACGTTCCAGGTAGATATGAACTTGGAGAGGACACAATTCAATCTATTAAGCTAGGTTACTCCCTGGTAAAGGGTACTGATCAAATTATCTCACCCCCTGTCCAGCACTTTCGAACTTTAGTGTGCTTATGGTCACCTGGGGATGTTGTTAACATGCAGGTTCTGATTCCATAGGCCTGGGTACAGCTGAGAGTCTGTACTGGGGCAGGATCCCCACATGATATGGACACTACTGGCCTAGACCACCCTGAAGAGCAAAGCTTCAGTGTATATTTGGAATGTATGCAATTAGTTGGCCATGCTTAACCTCTCATTAAAGCTGGTATGGCCATGAATGCTTTGGAAAAAATTAGCTGGCAAGTGCTTTGGGGTGAAAAGAAATAAATAGAAATCTGGGTGTGGGACAAACTGTTTTCCCAGAGTGAGAAACAGCAAGGTGGGAGAAGGCGGTGTTATGATCAGTGTTATGTCATCAGTGTTCATTACAGTTACTAGCCTGGCACAATACAGGCCTTTATGGGGAGCTTGAAAGCACAGAGCTTTAATTTGGCATGGGGAGGGATTCATGTTCATGAGGCAGAAGTCCCAGAGAATTTGCAAAGGTTGGGAGACAAAGTATCAGGGCTCATGTGAGTTGTGAAATTGAGAGCCTAAACCAAGTAAACAATCTCTGAGAGGTAGAGAGACAGCAGCTGATATCTAGGTAATGACTACTAAGGTCCTGTAGAATGAATGACCTTCTGTGGGACAAGATTTAGAAAACTGTGCCTCGAGCTTTGTCATAATATTGAGTCTTATCCATAGGTCAGAAAGGGGCAGCATGAGAAGATTTAGAAAACTCTGCCTCGAGCTTTGTCATAATATTGAGTCTTATCCATAGGTCAGAAAGGGGCAGCATGAGAAAAATGGGTTTTAAAAGTCAAGCGAAAGAAGTGGTAGACAGGGTGGCTTGAGTTTCTGTATTTTGAAATCAATATGCTGTCTCAGTTATTAGGAGGGACATTCCAGCCACCTGGCTCACCTTTAGAGTTGGTTCAATAAGAGGAATCTTGCAAAATAAATTCCTCTTTATAAAATAAAGCACTATGTACAGAGGGGCTCCGAGGTGGGGAAACGGGGTGTGGTGACTGGCAATGATACCAGGGAACGCCTCACTTTGCCCTGACAACACTGACTTTACCTGAGCCCTGTGACCCTAACAACAGCCACAGTATTCTGGAACTGGCTTACCGCAAGGACCCGTCCCTCCCCACGGGGCTTAGACAAGATCCATGGATGACCCCCTTGTTTACCCAGGACAAGACTAGGCAGACTCTCTGAATTCCCATTCTCTGTCTCATAAATGATTAGTTGAACTGTCCATGGTGAATCTGAACAAAATGCTTGTTAACCAAACTTTGGTAAAGATTCTCTTGTTACCCCAGGCCCCTGAATACGGACTGACCCTCACCTGAGGTAGCACCCAATCCACACCGCCACCTTTCACTGAACCTCCTGAAGAACAGGTTGACCTTAGAGTAAAATGACCTCTGATCCGCTGCCTTACCGCCTTCCCCCCATCCCCCACAACCTCTCTGGTTTTTTCCTGACTTATTTACGTCTCCCTATAAAAGACAAGCCTTTCTGGCTGACCTTTGAGATGCTTGTAGATCTCCTGGTCAGAGGTCCCGCTATTGCAGTAGTGTCTTTTTTCCTACTGCGCCAGCCCTCACACTTCTGCTACAATCTTTTAAATAAGTCGCTCCTTACCTAAGTCCAGATTCGCCTCTTATTTGACAGTGAGGAAAATAAACAGAAATTTGTGCACGGGTCACTGTTTGCCTAGGATTTCAAGTTAGGTAAGTCAGCACAGTCTTTGTCCCCAGGTTCCTGAGGTGGTCCCTTGGTCCCACGCCAGGAACCAGCTTAGGGTAAGGATGGCAGAGTCAAGAGAGCATCAGGCTGGAAGACAGGACCCCTGGACTCTATTCCCACCTCTGCCAATTACAACAGGAACCATGCGGCTGTGCATATGTCTTGTGGCTTCTTGGCCCTCAGCAGACATAACAACTTCATGAAACTGCGAGTCACTTATTTTGGTTCTAACTGCTGCAACTTTGTGATTGATTAGACCTCCCAACCACTAACATCTTGAATTCTAATAATATTTTGGTCTAAATCTTTCACCTAGGGTCACATCCATAAGCTCTACTTCTGTTTAACTGTTCTGCACGTGTGCATGTGACATTCCTAGGAGACTAGGTGTGTCCATAATGTTCTGGACAACGCCCTCGATCTTCTTTCTCCCTGCCAGCAGCTTCAGCTGCCTTGATTTACTCCCTTTTGGCCTCCTTCCCTCATGTTGAATGATGTTGGCCTATGTGTATGTGGAAGCATACCCTATTGATGCGGACCCGTAGTGAACTTATCTCTGATTGTCCTTGTGTGCAGAGAGGAACCCGCTGCTTGGTGTCCAAGGCACTTCTGCTTTTCTTATTCAGGTCCCAGGAATGTTCATTTAGTGTTTACACATATTTCAGTGAAATGTCAGAGCAAAGGCCCAGAGACAAAATGACCATACCAACTCATTTGGTAAATGTAGGATTTCAAAGTTTATGTTCTTTTTTTTTTTAGCAAAGGGAACTTCTGCCAAGCAAAATCCTATGTTGAGATCCATCTGAATCACAGAACAGAAGACACTGGAGTTCCTTTGTGGGGACAGGGTCGTAGGAGGCTGGACATCTGCCTGGTCTTCCCTCTGATGGCCTCCATGGTTCCCAGGTGCCACCATATAGAGTGTGAGAGTCACTGATTCAGGCCAGTCACTCATTTTATGGACTGGGAAGCTGAGGCTCAGACAGTATCTTGTCCATAACCGAGCAGCTGGTTAGGACAACGCTAGGGCTCTCGGCCTCTGGGCTTCCTCATGTGGGCCACCTCCCTCTCTCCCGGGGCCACCACTTCCCCTTGTCATGTGGGCATCAGGCCCTCCCTGGGAAGCTACTGTGCATGCTGGGTGTGGTCCCCCAACCTCTCTGCTTTTGGATTGAATTATTCTGGAAGAAAGGGAAGGAGTAAGGTCAAGCATTTTTTAAAAGGCGCCTAGAGCACTAACGATTCAGCTATCTATGACTCTCAAAACATTTTAAGAATGCAACTTACAGAAATATGACAGTTTTCTATCTGCTCATTGACAGTACACATTCTTTATTTTAGAATCAAACTTCAGTTTTAAAACTAGGTCTTTGTTTCAAAGAAAATAAATCCTATTTCGAAATTATCAGGATCTCTCTGAAAAATATCAGAGCACAGATATGTAAGCATTTGAATAAAAATTCAAGCTTCAAATTACATCATTAGTAATATACCCCTGCGGGTGCCCATTACTTGGTGGCAAAATATACATCACTGCCAGGAGGTTATGAAATGAAGAAGAGGCAAAAATTCTTCAGCCTGGGGGATTAAAGAAATCTATCAAGCTGATTTACTGCTTTGCCTAGTCGAGACTGGAAGCTCTAAATATTTAAGCTTATTGTATTTGGCTTGAACGTGCCAGTTTTGTAAGAGGGTCACACATAAGATTCCCTTCTTCCGCCTCCAAAGCTCCAGAATGCAGAAGCAGTGTACTTCACCAGATCCCCGGAAGCTCCGCAGTATTACCTATGTCCTGTGTGTTTAGGTTGCAACGATGTGACTAGTTTTGACCCCTGGGCCCTAAAATGAAATGGCAGGTGTCACTTTCAATCTGAAACATTGAAGAGCACAGATGAGTACGGATGCCTCAATGCTCTGGGCACTCTGGAAGCTCTAGGTAGAGATAGAAGCATCATAAGATGAAGACCACAGAGGCAGAGTGCCATTACTTCACATCAAGAATACAAACTATCAACAAGGCTTATCACTGTTGGCAGTGACCAGGGTTGCTGGGCTGAGGAAATGTTTAACAGGTTCTTCCGTGGTAGCTGCTTTTTCCTCCATTTCTATATTCTATGAGGAGTTATGTTCCCTGAAGGTGGAATAACTATATAAATTATCTGGAATTCTTCCCCTGTTCTCCCCCATTTGTTTATTTTTTCAATCACTTCTTATCTCTGTATGGACTCATGGATATTTTATGTTTTGGGCTACAATCTATTAATTAATTTTGTTGCTCAAATTTTTCTCTGCATTGAGAGCTCTTTCAGTTGGTTCCTGTGCCCTTTTGACATCATTGTGGATTTTGCTTTTTTTTTTTTAAAGCTCTTCCTTACATATTGGTATTGTAAGATGTTTTAGGCTCACCTTGTATATTCACTGCCTCAGCACTAGAATCAGCCTGTCCTGGTTTCTTTGAATCAGCCCTGGTTCCTTTTAGTGGAGATATTAAAAGCCAAAACCTAGGAGCTAGGTGTGCCTGTTGCTATAGGGTATCATTGCTTCTAGATGCTCTCAGCTGACAGAACAAGGAGATATGTATGTTTATGTAACTCATGTATATACACAGATCTATAAATACTTGTATATGTAATGCCTCCTTAGTTTTATCTGATATGAATACAGCTTTCTTTTTGTAGTGTTTGAATGGTACATCTTTCACTTTCATCCTTTTCGTAAACTAATAATTTATGGAAGTCATTCTCATTGGGCTGTTCTTCTCTCCCACCCTGACAATCTTTTTCTTTTCATCAGATAATTCGGTCCATTTATATTTCGTGTGCCTACCAATATATTTAGGTTTAAGTCTACCATCTTAATCATTGCTATTTGTTCCATCTGTTCTAATGTTCTCTTTTCTTACTTTCCTTTAAATTGATTGAAAATTTTTCATTGCTTCATATTGCCCTTTTTTAGCTTGCAAATTATATACTTTTAAAACATTATTTTAATGGATACCCTAGAGCAGCAGCTTGCAAACTAAAGGCCATGGTCCTCAAAATTATTTCTACAAACAGTTCTGTAAATATAATGTCTAGCATACAACTAAAAATAATCAGACACCCGAGGAGATAAGACATTCTGAATGACAGCTGACAATTGGCAATGCAGACAGGCCAACTAAGTAAGGCACAGACTTAAGTCAGTATTATACTCATGGAGATAAAGGCTAACATGAAATTTTAATGTAGGAATGTTACACTATAAAAAATTCAAATCCTTAAAAATAAAACAAAATTAAGAACTCAAGGGACAGATTTCCAGCAGACTAAACACAGATGAAGAGATATTAGGCAACTGGATATAGATCAGAAGGAAATATCCATATAGAAGCTTAGAGAGACAAAGGGATGGAAAATAAGAAAGTGTTGGAGTCAGGAAAGATATAGAGGGAAATTCTGATATACATGAAATTTTACATCCCAGATATAGAGGAAAGAGAAGATGAAGCAGAAGCAGTATTTGAAGAAGCAATATCTGAGAATTTTCCAAGCTGAAGAAAAATATCAATCTGCAGGTTTAAAAAGCTCTATGAATCCTAAGTTGTATAATTACAAATAAAATAGCATCCAAACCCATTATAGTACAATTTCGGAAAACCACAGAGAAAGAGAAAGTCATATAAGGAGCTGGGGGGTGGTGGAGGGAGAGGTTCTTTTCAAAGGAATACAATTAGACCTATAGATGTCAAAATAATAGAAGTCAGATGTATTAGTTTTCTATCACTGTGTAACAATTTGCCACCAACTTAGTGGCTTAAACAACATCCATTTATTATCTCACAGTTTCCAAAGACCAGAAGTACAGGTGTGGGTTAGCAGGATCCAATGCTCATCACAAACCTGAAATCCAGGTGTTGGCCAGCTCCTAATCTGAAAGCTCTGGGGAGAATCCACTTCTAAGCTTATGCTGATCATTGGCAGAATTCAATTCCTTATGGCTAAAGGACTGAGATCCCCCTTTGTTTTGTTCTTTGCTGACTGTTAGCCAAGGAGCCACTCTCTCAGGTACTAGATGCCACCCACATTCATTGCCATGTGTCTCCTCCATCTCCAGATTCAGCAATGAAGATTCTTCCTCACATCAAATCCTTCTCACAGTTTGCTGTCTTTTTCCAGGAAGAGCCCCAATCCTTTTAAGACTCACCTGAGTAGGTCAGACCTCATCTTAACTCATTACAATTGCAGCAACCCCATTTCCAAATAAGATCACATTCTTGGGTACTGAGGATTAGTACTTCCACATATGAATTTTGGGGGACATGATTCGACCCCTAACACCCCTTTTAGAAGGGCCATGCATTCCACTGTTTCCTGCAGCTGTTGTCTGATCAAGTATTTATTTCTTTTGCTCACCTTACCTATCAAGGCATTTAAATTTGTAAAACTTGTCCTAAATCCTATGGATTTAGAGGCTGTACATCTGACAAGTGGATCTAAATCTTGTTAAATCATAGGATCCTGGGATGTCAGAGCTGCAGAGAACCTTAGAGGTTAACTGGTCACACTCTTGCCATATTGCAGAGGGGCAAACCTAAGGATTGTTACAGCTAGCCTATTCCAAAATACATTCCATAATGGCCCCTGAAATTCTTACTATTCGTCCAAGATTTTTAAAAATTCCATTGCATTGAGTTTATTTGAGAAGGGAGACAAGTCTGACAAGGCTCTTCTTTCAGGTCCATTGCATAGGAAATAAATTCCCTTCCTCCAAGCTTTTCCCAGGAACTGGTACTGTGAGACTTGGTTCATCTTGTAGTGCCTAACTAATACTTTTTGCTTGTTTATTTATTAGAGCATCTGCTATGGATTTATTCCTTAGAAAATAAAAGAGGCTTTACAAGTAAATCGGGCCACTGTGTACAAATTAGAGTTCAGGAAAGGATGTGTCTCATTGGTTCAGCTGTTTCATAGGGCACTTAACATACAGCCTGGGTAAACAGGAGCGCCCATTGACAGATTTATAGCTTCTAAACAGTCGTTAATTTTGCTACCAGATGGATCACAAGAGGCAAGCCAATAAATCTTTTATCTGCAATGGATCATGTTTTTCCATATGCATGTTTATTTTCAGAATCCATGTGTATGTCAGCTAGAGGACAGCTGATCTCCCGCATAAACTGTGCAGGTGCAGGAAAAGGAATTCATAATATCCAGTGCCCACTTGCTCTTGATATTTTCTGACGCCTCACATTTTCAGAGGAGAACCCAAGGAGATACTGATTTTGCATATCATCCAATACGACAAATTATTATAAAATTTGATATGTAATATGGCTTGAACTTTAAACAGCTAATGATTTGCACCAACACCCGTCATAGTGATCAGGATTTAATCAAAAGCCACTAGAAAACTCCTTTTTCCCTTCAGAAATTTGTAGTTTGTTTTTTCTTCCAGAACTACAATGAGATTGAATCATTTTTCATTACTATCTCATAATAGCCTAAATCAGCCCCTGTAGGTATTTGTTGCTGATTTAGATCTGTCACATAGTAATCATTAAATCACATAGTTTCTCCTCAACAAATCTGTCCTGGAGCCTGTAATTTACACAACATACCCTGAATATAATTTCAAGTATATGGTATAATTAATATAATAAGAATTATACGATACCTGTATATAGGACAGTGGCATTCATACAGCCGTTAAAGTACTGATCCCTCCATGTGTTTTGACATTTCATATTAGGAGGTTCTCCTTTCCTACAGAAGTGAATGAAAATGTCTTGCCATTCAAGTAGTGTTTTATAATTTGCCAAGTACTTTTTATGACCTCTGTTTCATGTTTTCAAAGTGAGGAGTAACCGTAAGAAATAGTGAAGATGATTTCTGTTTTCTGAAATAAGGTGATGCTCAAGATAGCTAATGAGTCATCCAGGAGACACAATGTGGCTGTGAAGCTGGGCTCCAGCTCCGTTTGCTTCCCCCCCAAGTACAATGTTCTTTGTTCTGTGCTATGTTGCTTCTCAAAATATGGTGCTCGAGCATTTCTTTACCCATTCATCTTAACAAGCCGTACCCCAGGGCCCTCTAACAACACTGGCACGCACTGGTGTTGGCAGCCGCGGTTCTAGTATTTCCAGGCAGCCAGTTGTGTGCTGGGACTTATTTGATGGTGGCTCTGCATCATGTACATGGATATCTGGGATATAATCTCCCAGTGCACACAGGTCACCGGCCCTTGGTCAGGGTGAGAGGAGGGTTTCGTGTTGAAGTCAAAGAGAGAAAGGAGTTACCCCTTCTGTATCAGTCACTCGGAACACTTCCAGGTTTTCCTGATCATCTCTCCACCTTTCCTCTGTGGCTTCTCCAAAAAGGATCAATTAAATTCCTACAAGAATATCTTAAGTAAACTATGCTTGTGTTGGCTTCCTTGCACTTGCATAGAAATTTAAGGAAGACGGTATTTTTGTGACAAAAATAACTTCTTAATAACAGCTTGATATGAACTAATTGCTCACATGGCTTTGCAAGCAGCCACAGGAGTTAATTACACTGCCTGCACTCTGGCTTCAGCTTGGGCGTGCATGGATGGGGTCGGCCTCCAGGAGAGCCTCCAATATTCTCATCTTTCCAAATAAATGACCTTTGGGGCCCTTTTTCATTGAGTATGAGGATAGTATAGGTCCTCCTCCAGTAAATAGATAGGATATGCATTTAGTAAGAAATAATAATAATAATAAGAGCTCTGTTTATTAAACATTGCTGTGTTAAGCACCAGGCTAAGTGCCTTCCACGTGATAGGGAACAGGCTCTGAAGCCACACCACCCAAGTGTTAATCCTTCCTCCTCCACCGAGTAGCTATGTAACTGTGTTTGAATTACTTCACCTTTTTATGCCTCAGTTTCTGCAACTGTAAAATGGGAGCAATAGTAGTATCTACTTTATGTCCAGTTGTTACAGAGGTAAAATGAGTTACTACGTGTCACATGTTAAGAACAGGGAAGGTACATGGTCTGAACAGAATAAAAGGTAGTTATTGTTGTTACTGTAAAGATGATAGGGGTGATCCTGGAACCTCAACCACCAGAGAGTTAAATATATTTACCCCGACCTTACTCTTTATCCCCACTTCAGGAAACTGAAGGCTTAGACAAAATTTCAATGACTTGCTCAAGGTCTAACAGCTAGTAAAGTGGCTGAGCCACGAGGAGAACTGATTTATTTATTTGCCCAGGACTATCACATTTACTCATCAGATCAGCCAATCCACTGACCAAACTAGTCGGCCAGCCAGGAGGCAATGACCCGAAGGGGACAGAGGTCAGTGAGCTCAGAGGGGCATAGAATGGACCCTGGATGTCTGACCAGAAGATCTTGTCCTGACTCTGCCTCCCACTAACTCAAGTCAGTAAACTTCTCTGACTGTTCATTCCTTCATTTGTAAAATGACCCCCTGATCTATAACCACTCAATAGGAATGTTGTGAGAAGCAAAGAAAAAAACGTATTTGAGAGCACTTTGTAAATGAAAATGACATGTAAAGTACCATTCATTAATTTTTGAGATTATTGAATGATTGTTCCTTTTTTTACTAAGATGTTGATTAAGCTGTCTTAAATACTTCACTATTTCTTGCCTCTTAAATGGAATCCAGTCATTTCTTTAGCCCAAAAGCACCCAAATCAGCTTGAAACAAAGGTGGGAAATGTTCCAACCCACAAAAATCGGGGCCCTGTCCCTCTCCCCTAGGAAAGGTGCAGTTTATTTTTCTAACTATTAATTGAATAATTCATCCATTTGCTTACTTTACTTCCATCTGTATGCCAGGCATTATGCTGGGTAATAGGATGAATAATGCACCATCTTGGCCCTGAGGAGTTAACCAACCTCACAAAACAGATAATTATAATCCACTGTGTTAAGTGTAGTACTAGATAATTGAATTGCGCTAAGGAAACATTTGTCTGGGAAGGGAATTCACAGAAGACGTCCCAGAAGAAGTAACATCTAAGCTGAGTCTTAAAGAAAAAAATAGTTATTAGTAGCTAAGTATATGGGTATGCTTTGTGACCCTCCAGGGGTAGATCGCAATATCTTGGTTGATGGACTGACCTCACTGTGAACTCCAGGCCTGAAATGGCTGAAGAAATCAATGACGCAGCTGAGACTGTCCTTCAATCACCAGCTGACTGCATGGTGCTTTTCTATTGCGAGGGTCTTAGGGCAGACGTTTGCAAACCTGGCTTATTTAATGTGTAAGTATCTAAATGGTCCATGCTTACCTTTAAAGAGGGAATAGGACACTCTTCTCTCCTCAAATGACCATAAAGAAGCACTCAACTTACGCAGTGCAGCTCTGTGGCAAAACAGCAGATCCGAGTGAATGAATGCAAATGAAACTTTTGCCGGCACTAAAATAAGATGATGGGAGTAAGATAGGATCAGACCAGAACTCCTGGGAGTGAGTCAAATATACATCTCCACCTACAAAGAAATAGTCTCATTATCACTTTAAAAGATTTTGGGGTTGGAATACAATATGGGTATTGTTCCGTAAGTACCATTCAACAGTCAGTGAAAATAATTGTGTTTGTACCCAGGTTGAGAATTACCTGACTTCTCGAAAGGCAAAAGCTTTGGCTGTTTATTAGAATGGAAGGAGGGGAAGGACACCATCAGAGAAGAGACCCCAGGAATGTCAAAGTCACACCCAGCTACTCCCAGTTGGATCAAGCAATGCCTGCTTGACGAGGCTGGTTCCAATGTGCTTGCTTAGAACTGGTTAGAAAAGTGGGCAGAACTTAGGCGATTCTCAGTCTGACCAGCTGTTGGTTTATGGGACTGACAAATGTGTCTCCCAGGACCAAAGGTGGTCGGGTTGGGGGCCATGGGGGGGCTACGTCAGGCTCAGATCTTAGTATGGATCTGGTGGATCCTTGACACCCGACTGCGTACATGAACTTATCCTCTGAACATTCATTCCCAGGATTAGTGTTTATGTTGTAGTAGTGGTGTGTGGACAAATACTGTAATCACTATAAAGAAAATGCAGTCATAATACACGCTGTGAGTAAGGGAAGTGTGCTGTTTGCCTCGTAAATCTAGTGGAGGGAGGAGAGGTTTTCAGATTATTAAAGTGGTCCATTTCACCTAGATATCCTAAAATCTTCCTCTCCTAGAGACTGATTCACCATTTCCAGTTGTATGTGACATGTGAAACTTGTCTTCCCCTCTCCTCCTGGAAATAGGTTTAGTCCCAACAGTGACTCTCTGTCTGCTGAAGCCAATTTAAACTGAGTCTAGAGGGAGGGGTCAGATGTTACCAAATAAAGGAGAGTAGAACAGGGTCAAAGGGCTGGTGTGGGCAAGGGCCGGAGAGTGTGAAGGAGCCTGCCAAGCCCAGGACACAGATCGCTCCCTAGGGCTGCTGGGGAGGCTCACAGACGGCACCTTGGCCAGACTGGGAAGGCATTGCTGTCACTGCAAAAGGGTCTGAGGTTTGGCGTCAGGGAGCCACTGGGGTGGAGGCAAGTGGAAGTGAGTTGTAGAAAGAAACTTTGGTGTCATGCAAGGCGAGGCCAGGGCAGGACACCTGTGTGCTGGGGGTGACGGCGGCCCAGCCTTGAGGATGAGGGCTTGAATTACAGACATGTGATAGGCAGGGGTGGGGATACAGTGAGGATTTTTGAAATGGAATCCACGGAATGACATGACCTTTGGGATGTGGAATGTGGCTCCTGGGGGCAGATCTAAGGAGATTCTTGTCACCTGTGTGTCCTGTGCGTTGCAGGAGGCAGCAGCTCCAGTCTGCTGGCAGGTGAGGATAGCAGGTTGGGCATTCCTGCCTGATCACTTCTGCTTTCTTAATGAGGAGGTGGGAAGTAGTGTGTGTTTGGGAGCTTGGGGTGGGTTGGAAGGAAGGTAGAGAAGCGAAAGCCTGGCCAAGTTGGACAGAAGGGCTGGACCCCGTGCAATGGTGTGGCATCTGTCTAGTAGGCTTGTGTCCTTCTCCCTGGCCACACTAGGCTGCCGGAGCAGAGGGACAGGGTAGGGTCTGCAGGAGGCCAGAGAGGGACAGGTCACAATTCCATCCCCACTGGTCCTGTTTTTTGATAAGGAACCAGTAACTGCATTCAGCTCCTTGAAGCACAGTAGCTCTGTGGTTAACACTGGTTTGCCTCAGCTACCTCCAGTCCTTAACCTCTCTCTGCTTCAGTTCCCTCATCTGTAAAGTGGAGATAAGACAGAATCTATGCCGTCACAGTGTGTAATGCAATGTGATCACTGATACGAAATGCTTAGCAGAGAGCCTAGGGCACTGCTAGTGCTAAGTTGATAATAGTTATTATTTTTTGGAGGAATGAGCAGCCCTCAGACCACTCTATATACAGAGTATAAAGCATAAAGAACTTAAGGCATCATTCCTAAATTTAACATTTACCCTGCTGCTCAAGTCTCTGGAACACGGACAGAGCTAATGGGTGATGGTTCTTCCACTTCTCCCTTTCATGGTTTTTATCTTGAATGATGACAAGGAGAGTGCTCGCATTCTGAATATTTAGACATGCTACATTTACTCTTAGCTACTCCCTTTCCCCAGCAGCCAGATACAATTGCACTGAGAGTCTACAAAACCAAAATATTAAATCCAGTCTTGGCTAATTCTGTAGTAAATTAACAAACTTCTTTTGGTTCTATATGGGGGAAAAAAACAAAACAAAAATTCCCACTTCTTTCTGCATGTGTGTATAAGGATTGGTGGGGGAGAGGAATTACTATCATTAATGCTGGATTTAAAAATATCAACATGGGAAGACAGCGAACATCTTCCCAGCAAGATGTGAATCAGAGCCTGGGAGATGGTAAGTGGTTTAGATAAATGTGATTTATTAAAGACAAAGAAATAAACATTAGAAAAGGCAATACACAGAGAAATGAAGCCACACACCAGCATGAAAATCACAGGCCACACTCCTGAGTCACTGTTGGATGGAGTGGGTTTGCACTCTGTGCAAAAGCTACATTTCCTACCAAAGAAAGGGCAGGGGTTTTACCCGGGATATCTTACCCTTCAAGACTTCCATTTTGATTTCTGCTTTTCTGACTCGAGGTGGTTTTCCTGGGGCCATGCTTTGGGAAAAGCCTGTACTTCTAAAATCACTAACCCCCTACCCCACCCACTGGTTCCTGTAGCATCTTGGAGAAGTAATAGTTGAACTTTAACTTGCCAGAGCTCTGGGGACTGCTTCCCAAGAAAGGAATACTTGTGGGGTTTTTAAAGGACATTTTAAAACAATCAAAAGATGTTTCAGAAAAGAAAAAAAAATCATTGGAAGGGTACAGGCTGAAGAACCTAATAGAAGGTGACAGGAAGGACATGGGTGAAGGACTGGAAGAAAACCCTACGAAAGCCACAATTCATCAGGATCCACATAAAGGCTTTTTCTGCTGGTTTGTGGGTCATCAGTTTGTGAAACTATAAACAAAGAAAGATATGAAACCTGGAGCCAGACACAGCAAACTCATGACTCCACATGCCGTCTGGAAACTGTCCGTGTGGGGTGGGAGAAGGACTCAGGGCTCTGAATCAAAGAGGGAAACAAAGTCAACGTTAATCCAAGGCTCTGGTCCAGTATTGCTTGGCCTTTTTTCCATTAATGCCCCCCCCACCACAACCCTTAAAGAGACTTTTTTTTTAATATAATTTATTTTATTATCATTAATTTACAATTACATGTGCAATATTACCATTATTAAACTACCCCTTCATCAGGTCCCCCCCACCAACCCCATTACAGTCACTGTCCATCAGCATAGTGAGAGACTATAGAATCACTACCTGTCCTCTCTGAGTTGTACTGCCCTCCCCGTGCCCCCCCAACATTACATCTGCTAATCGTAATGCCCCTTTTTCCCTCTTATCCCTCCCTTCCCGCCCATTTTCCCCAGTCCTTTTCCCTTTGGTAACTATTAGTCCGTTCTTGGGTTCTGTGAGACTGCTGCTGTTTTGTTCCTTCAGTATTTTTTCTTTGTTCTTATACTCCACATATGAGTGAAATCATTTGAAACTTGTCTTTTTCGGCTTGGCTTATTTCACTGAGCATAATACCCTCTAGCTCCATCCATGTTGTTGCAAATGGTAGGATTTGTTTTCTTCTTATGGCTGAATAATATTCCATTGTGTATATGTACCACATCTTCTTTATCCATTCATCTACTGATGGACACTTAGGTTGCTTCCATTTCTTGGCTATTGTAAATAGTGCTGCAATAAACATAGGGGTGCATCTGTCCTTTTCAAATTGGGCTGCTGCATTCTTAGGGTAAATTCCTAGGAGTGGAATTCCTGGGTCAAATGGTATTTCTATTTTGAGTTTTTTGAGGAACCTCCATACTGCTTTCCACAATGGTTGAACTAATTTGCAGTCCCAGCAGCAGTGTAGGAGGGTTCCCTTTTCTCCACATCCTCGCCAACATTTGTTGTTGTTTGTGTTTTGGATGTTGGCCATCCTCACTGGTGTGAGGTGATATCTCATTGTGGTTTTAATCTGCATTTCTCTGATGATTAGCGATGTGGAGCATCTTTTCATGTGCCTGTTGGCCATCTGAATTTCTTCTTTGGAGAAGTGTCTATTCATGTCCTCTGCCCATTTCTTAATTGGATTATTTGCTTTCTGTTTGTTAAGGTGCATGAGTTCTTTATATATTTTGGATGTCAACCCTTTATCAGATACGTTTTTTATGAATATATTCTCCCATACTGTAGGATGTCTTTTTGTTCTACTGATGGTGTCCTTTGCTGTACAGAAGCTTTTCAGCTTGATATAGTCCCACTTGTTCATTTTTGCTTTTGTTTCCCTTGCCCGGGGAGATATGTTCATGAAGAAGTTGCTCATGTTTATGTCCAAGAGATTTTTGCCTATGTTTTTTTCTAAGAGTTTTATGGTTTCATGACTTACATTCAGGTCTTTGATCCACCTTGAGTTTACCTTTGTGTATGGGGCTAGACAGTAGTCCAGTTTCATTCTCTTACATGTAGCTGTCCAGTTTTTCCAACACCAGCTGCTGAAGAGGCTGTCATCTCCCCATTGTATATCCAAGGCACTTTTATCAAATATTAATTGACTGTATATGTTTGGGTTAATGTTTGGATTTTCTATTCTGTTCCACTGGTCTGTGGGTCTGTTTTTGTGCCAATACCAAATTGTCTTGATTACTGTGGCTTTGTAGTAGAGCTTGAAGTCAGGGAGTGTAATTCCCCCTGTTTTATTCCTCCTTCTCAGGATTGCTTTGGCTATTCGGGGTCTTTTGTGGTTCCATATGAATTTTAGAATTATTTGTTCCAGTTCATTGAAGAAAGCTGTTGGTAGTTTGATAGGGATTGCATTGAATCTGTAGATTGCTTTAGGTAGTATAGCCATTTTGACAATATTTATTCTTCCTAGCCAAGAGCATGGGATGCATTTCCATTTGTTAGTGTCCTCTTTAATTTCTCTTAGGAGTGTCTTGTAGTTTTCAGAGTACAGGTCTTTCACTTCCTTCGTTAGGTTTATTCCTAGGTATTTTATTCTTTTTGATGCAATTGTGAATGGAATTGTTTTTCTGATTTCTCTTTCTGTTAGTTCATCATTAGTGTATAGGAAAGCAACAGATTTCTGTGTGTTAATTTTGTATCCTGCAACTTTGCTGAATTCAGATATTAGTTCTAGTAGTTTTGGAATGGAATCTTTAGGGTTTTTTATGTACAGTATCATGTCATCTGCAAATAGTGACAATTTGACTTCTTCTTTACCAATCTGGATGCCTTGTATGTCTTTGTTTTGTCTGATTGCTGTGGCTAGGACCTCCAGTACTATGTTGAATAACAGTGGAGAGAGTGGGCATCCCTGTCTTGTTCCCGATCTTAGATGAAAAGCTTTCAGCGTCTCGCCGTTAAGTATGATGTTAGCTGTGGGTTTGTCATATATAGCCTTTATGATGTTGAGGTACTTGCCCTCTATACCCATTTTGTTGAGAGTTTTAATCAGGAATGGATGCTGAATTTTGTCAAATGCTTTTTCAGCATCTATGGAGATGATCATGTGGTTTTTGTTCTTCTTTTTGTTGATGTGGTGGATGATGTTGATGGATTTTCGAATGTTGTACCATCCTTGCATCCGTGGGATGAATCCCACTTGATCATGGTGTATGATCCTCTTGATGTATTTTTGAATTCGGTTTGCTAATATTTTGTTGAGTATTTTTGCATCTACGTTCATCAGGGATATTGGTCTGTAATTTTCTTTTTTGGTGAGGTCTTTGCCCGGTTTTGGTATTAGAGTGATGCTGGCTTCATAGACTGAGTTTGGAAGTATTCCCTCATCTTCTATTTTTTGAAAAAGTTTAAGGAGAATCGGTGTTATTTCTTCTCTATATGTCTGGTAGAATTCAGAGGTGAATCCCTCTGGTCCGGGGGTTTTGTTCTTGGGTAGTTTTTTGATTACCAATTTGATTTCATCGCTGGTGATAGGTCTGTTTAGTTTTTCTGTTTCTTGCTTGGTCAGTCTTGGAAGGTTGTATTTTTCTAAGAAGTCGTCCATTTCTTCTATGTTTTCCAGCTTGTTAGCATATAGATTCTCATAATATTCTCTTATAATTCTTTGTATTTTTGTGGGGTCCGTCGTGATTTTTCCTTTCTCATTTCTGATTCTGTTTATGTGTGTAGATTCTCTTTTTCTCTTAATGAGTCTGGCTAGGGGTTTATCTATTTTGTTTATTTTTTCAAAGAACCAGCTCTTGGTTTTATTGATTTTTTCTATTGTTTTATTCTTCTCAATTTTATTTATTTCTTCTCTAATCTTTATTATGTCCCTCCTTCTGGTGACTTTGGGCCTCATTTGTTCTTCTTTTTCCAATTTCAGTAATTGTGTCTTTAGCCTATTCATTTGGGAATGTTCTTCCTTCTTTAAATAGGCCTGAATTGCAATATGCTTTCCTCTTAGAACTGCCTTTGCTGCGTCCCACAGAAGTTGTGGCTTTGTGTTGTTGTCATTAGTCTCCATATATTCTTTGATTTCTGTTTTGATTTGGTCGTTAACCCATTGATTAATTAGGAGAGTGTTGCTAAATCTCCATGTATTTGTGAGCCTTTTTGATTTCTTTCTAAAATTTATTTCTAGTTTTATACCTTGGTGATCTGAGAAGTTGGCTGGTAGGATTTCAATATTTTTGAAATTACTGAGGTTCTTTTTGTGGCCTAGTATGTGGTCTATTCTGGAAAATGTTCCATGTGCACTTGAGAAGAATGTGTATCCTGTTGCTTTTGGGTGTAGAGTTCTGTAGTTGTCTGTTAGGTCCATCTGTTCTAGTGTGTTGTTCAGTGCCTCTGTGTCTTTACTTATTTTCTGTCTGGTTGATCTGTCCTCTGGAGTGAGTGGTGTGTTGAAATCTCCTAAGATGAATGCATTGCTGTCTATTTCCTCCTTTAATTCTGTTAGTGTTTGTCTCACATATGCTGGTGCTCCTGTGTTGGGTGCATATATATTTATAATGGTTATATCTTCTTGTTGGACTGACCCCTTTATCATTATGTAATGTCCTTCTTTATCTTTTGCTACTTTCTTCGTTTTGAAGTCTATTTTGTCTGATACAAGTACTGCAACACCTGCTTTTTTCTTTTTGTTGTTTGCATGGAATATCTTTTTCCATCCCTTCACTTTTAGTCTGTGTATATCTTTGGATTTGAGGTGAGTTTCTTGTAGGCAGCATATAGATGGGTCTTGCTTTTTTATCCATTCTGTTACTCTGTGTCTTTTGATTGGTGCATTCAGTCCATTTACATTTAGGGTGATTATTGATAGGTATGTACTTATTGCCATTGCTGGCTTTAGATTCGTGGTTACCAAGGGTTCAAGGGTTGCTTCTTTACTAGCTAACAATCTAACTTAACTTTCTTGTTAAGTTATTGTAAACACAGTCTGATGTTTCTTTCTTTCTCTCCCTTCTTATTCCTCCTCCTCCATTCTTTCTATAATAGGTGTTTTATTCTTTGCCTTTACTTAGTATTTGGATGGTCTGCTTTCTTTGCTATGATTTTATGTTCTCTGGTGACATCTTTTTAGCTTTAGGTGTGCTTCCATCTAGAGCAGTCCATTTAAGATATCCTGTAGAGGTGGTTTATGAGAGGCAAACTCTCAACTTTCGTTTATCTGGAAATTGTTTAATCCCTCCATCATATTTAAATGATAATCGTGCTGGATACAGTATTCTTGGTTCGAGGCCCTTCTGTTTCATAACGTTAAATATACCATGCCATTCTCTTCTGGCCTGTAAGGTTTCTGTTGAGAAGTCTGATGATAGTCTGATGGGTTTTCCTTTGTAGGTGATCTTTTTTCTCTCTCTAGCTGCCTTTAATACCCTGTCTTTATCTTTGATCTTTGCCATCTTAATTATTATGTGTCTTGGTTTTGTCTTCCTTGGGTCCCTTGTGTTGGGAGATCTATGAGCTTCGGTGGACTGCGAGACTACTTCCTTCCCCAGCGAGGGAAAGTTTTCAGCAATTATTTCTTCAAAGACACTTTCTATCCCTTTTTCTCTCTCTTCTTCCTCTGGTACTCCTATAATGCGAATATTGTTCCGTTTGGATTGGTCACACAGTTCTCTTAATATTCTTTCATTCCTAGAAATCCTTTTATCTCTCTCTGCCTCAGCTGCTCTGTACTCCTGTTCTCTGTTTTCTATTCCATTAACAGTCACTTGCATCTCATCCATTCTGCTGTTAAGCCCGTCAATCGCTTGTCTGATTTCTGCATTGTCTTTACTCAGTTCCCTCACCTCCTCCCTGAGCTCTTGCACATTTCTCTGTAGGTCCATCAGCATGGTTATGACTTTTATTCTGAATTCTTTTTCAGGGAGGCTGTGCATTTCCATCCCTTCAGACTCCCTCTCTGGGGTTGTCTGGTTGATTTTGGTCTGAACCATATTCCTCTGTCTTTTCATGGCTATATAATTGGTCACTGTTAGTTGCCACGTATGTCAGCTGGGCTCTTTAAGACTTTAAAAAGGGAAGAAAAAAAAAGAGAAAAAAAAAGAAAAAAGAAAGAAAGAAAAAAAGAAAAAAAGAAAGAAAAGCAAAAACAAAAACAAAACAAAACAAAAAAAATGCCCACCAGACGTAGATTCTGTGGGAATGCTCTAGGAGGCGCTATTGCCCCAGTATTCCACAGCTGTAACTGTGCCGCTCCGCAGGGCCCTTTATCGCTCTGGCAGGGGTGGGAACGAATAGGAGGCTGTTGATCTCAGTGAGAAGTGTTAAGTATGGCTACGCTTCCTCAGTCGCCAGCTAAGGCGTCTGAAACTCCCCAGGACTCCCAGCCTACTGGGCTGAGTGTGCTGGGGCGATCCGGCTCCTCCGCTGGGCTCCTGTCTCTTTAAGACCGCTGAAGAAAGCGCGCACTTTTTTTTTTCCTTCCCGGGAGCCGGCTGCAAGCACCCTGGCGCGTTCCCCGCTCAGATCCTGCCGCTCTGTCTCTCCAATCTCCGCTGCACTGCGCAATGTGGGTCAGCGCTCCCCGCGCAGATCACCGGGGCTGGCTACTTCGCGGGGTGTGCTTCCACTCCCTCCCGGCTCTGAATCCTCTCCTCCCGCCGGTGCGCTGGGGTGGGGGAGGGCTCGGGTCCCGCCGGGTCGCGGCTCCGTATCTTACCCGCCTCTTGGGGTGCCGAGTCCTCTCGGGTGTAGCTGCACGCTGTGCGCTTTCCTGTGTATTCTCGTCTCTCTTTTAGGAATAGATGTATTTTCTGTGTTTTCGTAGATAAATATAGTGTTGGGAGGAAATTTCTGCCGCCCTGCTCACACCGCCATCTTCCCGAAAGTCTCATCTGAAATATTTTCTTTAACAACCATACTCTTTCCTGGTAGTGATTCTTAATGTTTCTGCTAAAAGGTGACTCAAACATTTGGCAGTCTGTCACCACTTCAGTCAGAAAAATCAAACTTTACTGAGCATGTACTATGTACCTGTCTATGGTCTAGGCACAGAGGACACAAATGTAAACAGAATACATGCTGACTTTTGTAGAGTTTTCAGCCTGATGGGAAAGGCATTTAAGTCAACAAGGTATTATAACAGTTGCTTTAGGGTGAGAGCTGAACTGAAGGTAGGACAAGGTGCTTGTGGAAATGCAGTAGAGGAGTAACTCAGTCTTGGAAGCTGACTGGATGAAGGGCCGCCCGAGCTGAGGCGCAAAGGATGAGCAGGAGTCAATGCAGTGTAGTAGGGTTCTCCAGGAAGAAAAAGAAAGAATATACACATGAAAGAGGAGGTTTGTTGTAGGAGTTGGCTCACACAGTTGTGGAGGCCTGAGAAGCCCCACAGTCTGCTGTCTGCAAGCTGGAGAATCAGGAAAGCCAGCGGTGTGATTCAGTCTGAGTCCCAATGCCTGAGAAACAAGGGAACCAGTGACACTAATCCCTGCCTTAAAATGGATGATGTAGCTCGAGCAGACGGCAACTAGGCCCGTCTGCTGCTTTTTTGTTCTCTTCAGGCTCTCAATCGATTGGAAGATGCCCTCCTGCCCTGGTGACAGCGATCTTTACTTAGTCGACTGATCCACATGCTAAACTCTCCTGGGTGCACTCCCAAAGACACACCCAGAAATGAGGTTTTACCAGCTATTTGGGCATCCCTTAACCCAGCCAAACTGACACATAAAGTTAACCATCACAGGGAGTATATTCTCAGTAGATGGAGGAATATGTGCAAGGGGTGGAGAGGAGAGAATGGAGTGTGTTTGGGGAACTGAAAGAGATGCAGTTTGGCTAGAGTACTGATGGTTAGAGTAGAGATGGTGGGAGAGATGGCCAGGGGCTAACCTTACATGCCATGTTAGAGGTAGGACTTTATCCTAAGAAAAATGGGAAGCTCTCAGAGGGATTTAAGCATGAGGATAAGGTGATCATTCTTGTGTTCTAGAGAGATTATCATTCTGTGTGTTTGTGTTTCAGAAAGATCTTCTTGGTGCTTTGGAGCATAAATGCAGGATGGGGAATAAGGGCAGAAGACAGATAACCAATAGAAGTTAATTACAGTCACCCTTGCTGGAGATGGGGGTGGTTTAGTCCAAGGTCACACCATTAGAGCTGGAGAGAAGTAGACAGATTAAAGAACCCCTTAAGGGGTGGACTGAATCAACAGAACCTTGACATTGACTAAATGTGAGGAATAAGGAAAGGAAGCAGTCAAGGATGGCTGCCAGCTTTCTGGGATATACGGATGGGGATGCCAGCTCCCGAACTAGAACACTACTGAAGTGGCAGGTTTCAGATGTTGAGGAGTTCCATTTTGGAAATTGCTGGAGAGTGTGGGACATCTGAGTGAAGCTATTCAATATGGAGTAAGAAGCGTGGGTTGGAGTCTCAGGGTGATGGATTTGGGAGTCACTGGGAACAGGGTGATGGATTTGGGAGTCACTGGGAAATGGATGGCAAGGCTACCTCCAGCAATCTGTCTTCAAAGGTCTGGAAGCCCCCACTTTTTCTTGGTTTGCACTTGTCGCACCATACACATGTAATTAAAACAGGACATCCATTCTTATGTGACCTTACACTTTTCAGTCTCCTTGTGTCCCTAGGAGTATTGGGTGAGGTACGTAGAGGAAAGCAGTGCACATTTTCTAAGTGTCCCGGGTCGTGAAGTCCCAAGCAGTGATAGAGCTCAGCTCTGGTCCCTCCCTGTGCTCCTTCCACTACACTGTACTACCTTTGAGGCCACGCTTCCTGACTCTCCCTGAAGAATATACTCAGTTCACAGACAGCCATGATAGGACTGAAATTCATGACAACCCATAAAAGATGTCACTTAAGAAAAGCAAGGGACCGCCTCTCTACCAGGCTCGACTGCTTTCGGCCTCTGCCTGTCCTCACTGCATAGCTGTTATCCTCACTGCAGCACTTCCCACTCTGTGTTGACCTCAGCACCATTTCAGACTACCCTGTCTGCCCCCCGCAGGTCTTGGAGGAAGGTCCGTGGCTCCTAAGTCTGGACACTGGCCATTCAGTGGTTTGCAGAGGGGCCCAACCAGCAGCTGAATGCTCAAAGGTGGAACCAGAAGGGGTGCAGTCACGTGGAGAGGTATCTGGTAAGTTGGGAATGGGAGAAGGAGTTCTGCCAATCCAGAAAATCACAGTACTTGGAGAAGAGATAAAAGGGAGGTCATCCAGGCCTGAGGCTTTGTTTTGTATTTGTTCCTGAGTAGTGGAATTTCCCCCACCATCCTCCCTGCCCACTTCCCCACTCCGCAAGAATTCTTGAAGGGACTACAATAAATAAAATGGTTTAAAAGGAAAAAAAAGGAACACATCTATTAGAAGCAGAAGCCCTGGGGGCTTTGAGCCTTCTTGGAACACAGTTGAAAACCAGTAATTTAGTCTTCGCCCTTAGGATAGGGGGAGATACAGAAGTATGTGGGTTCTTTAGAGTCACTCCCCTGGTTGAATCTGGCCCAGCTGTTCATTAACTGTGTGATTTTAGACAAGTTACTTAAGTTTTCTGAGTCTCAGATTCATCATCTGTAAAATGGAGGTAGTAAGTATAGAACTGCTGTGCATTCAGCATGGAGTATATTCTCAGTGAACTTGAGTTATTATTATTGTTATTAGTTGCCAACCATTTGGATTTTTCAAGACAGCCTAGATATTTGGAGTTTTTGGTAAGAATCTCCCAATTTTTCGATGTTGGCAAGTAATTAAAAAAACAAACAAACTTTGTATGATCTACATAAGACAGCTTCTAGCAGTCAGCCTGGGACCTCTGGAGTAGTTAATGCACCATGTGCTGCTATGTGCTGGTATGTACTATGTACAGTTAAACGTGCGTGTAGAACCATGGGTAGATGAGGCCGAATTGTCCTAGATGGGGAGGGGCAGGTGGCTGAGCAGCTTGGAGGGAGGAAGAGGCCCCGTGCTGGGCCTGGGTCCACGGGCAGGGGCTGTAGGTTGCAGTAGTTGGTAGATTGGACCCTGCCATCCTGCCGTGGGGCAGATATGTGCTTGTGGGGTGGTGGGAACATTTTCTCCCCTGACCTGCCCAGATGGCACGAGGGTTCATAAACCAAAAACCGATCCATGCACTTCCCAGTTGCCCTCAACTCAGGGCTTCTGCATGGAGCCTCTCTTTATTTGAAATACTGATATTTTGCTCATCGTGGAGTTTTAGCATTAATGTTTACTTCTGAAAATATTGCATTAAAGTATTACTTATTTCAAATTACTGAGTTTTTGGGTGTCCCCTTAAACTTTGTGTCCGAGGTGAATGCCTTCCTCACCTTGCCCTAGGTCCCATCCCAAATCCCATCCCAGTCGTGATTAGTGTCAGAGACCAGTGCTCTGAGCAGGTGGATGCTGGGGAATGCAAACCGATTTTAAATGTAGCCAAAGCAAACAGTCTCTAAGAAACAAAGCTACTGGAGCAAAGGCCGGAAGGAGCAGCACATTCCAAAGGCAAACAAGAACTGTTTCCAGGTTTACTCTTTCAGATTTTTAGCACTTCTTTCTCCTGTTCTTCAGTAAGGAAATGCGTGGACTGACTTGCGGGGGATCAACTGCGACTAGGGGCTCTCCAGTTTTAAGATAGCTTTCTCCTTTGTTCCGTTATGTAGGATAGAGATTCAGTTCAGGGAGCTCAACATTCAAGGAGAAAACTATTTTCCCTGAAGCATCTTTCCTCCAAGGCTCCCAAGAAATCTCAGCCCCGGGTCTAGAACTGCCTGTGGGGCCCGGCCCGGGGCCTTCCAGATCAGGGCAAGCTCTCAGTCAGCCAGGTCTGTCTGGGAAGTCACAGGCCTGCCGGCTGTGTGTCTCAGTCAGTGCAGCTAGGACCCCTGTCCCCCTGTGCGATGGTAGCTGGGAAGATTCCTGCAGCCTACCCCCTCTGCGCGGACCCTTCACGTGGATGTGTTTCATCTATGCCCAAAAAGCCTGCCTGCCTCTGAACTGAAGGGGGAGGCCTGGGTGTTAGGCCAAGTGAGTAGGACATCGAGATGAGTCCAGCTGTTTCAGAAAAAAACAAAGAGATCAATAGACCGAGCTTCTCTACAAATAGACCTTCTCTAAGAATAGACCTTCCACTCAAGGAATAAAACATTACCAATACAACTGAAGCCCCTTTAGAAAACATAAATGTCCACCTCTGGGGGAATGGATGTATAAATGGGGGCATGGTCTAGAATATTCTACAGCAGGTGAAACAAGTGCATCAGAGCTATGTCATCACAGATAAATCTTAATACAGGGTGGAGCCTGATTCTTTCCACCGATGTTTCTCGGGAAACTGGCCCTGGCGTGTTCTGTGAGAGCGCTCAGCTTAGGGTGGGACCGAGTTCCCCTCTCTCTTCTCTTCCTTCCCTTCCTCCTTCTTTTCCTCTCTTTTTTTCCCCTTGATCCTCTTCTCTTACCTCCTCCAATCTTGGCTTATATGCTTCCTGCCTCTCCTTCTTTCCCTTTCTTTTCTCTTCATGGGAGAAGGTTGGGTGGGGGCACAGGTATGCAGGGAGGCATGTGTGTGTGTGTGTTATGTGTGGGGTGAAGGGGTTCGTTCCCAGTGTGCCAGACCACCCTGGGTGCTGTGCACACATCACTTCATGGCCAATCCATTATAATCCCCATTTAAGACTGAGAAAACTGAGGCTCAGATAGCTTGGAAAATGGGTCGAGGCTCTGCAAATCGTCAATAACTAAGCCAAGACTTGAATTTGGGTCAGAATCCAGAATCTGGCTCCTCCCACTTCCTACCACACAGCGCTCCCCACCCTTCACGCATTTCATCTCCTGCCTTCTCTCTCACTTTCCAAGAATGCCCTGTATAACTTACTACTTATTAGTATTATTATTATGCCTTCTGGTACATATTTCAAGGACTCCATAGCTATGGTTTATCAAATGCTCTCATGGAAAAGATCTTATTTGGTCCTAACATCACCTATGAGGTCGTTGGGGCCAATATCAGGCCCACTTGACCATTGAGAACCAGAACACAGAGAGGTGGAGACACGCTGAAGGCTGCGTGGCCATGGGCTGCCCTTCTGTCCGTGACTCTGAATCCTGGCTCCACTGGCTGCTCTGCCTCACTGAGGCCCTTCAAAGCCATGAGACCACTCAAAGTCAAGTGCTAGTCACTGGGAACATGCAAACTTGTGAAACCAGATCCTGACTTTAAAATTTTGGCATTTTGTTCAACATGGATTTTTTGACACTGAGTTTTTTTTTAAATAGTGTATTGCAATATTATTTCTATTATTCATGTGATTGCTGGGTTTATTTGGTGCCCTTACATTTTGCAGTAGAGATGGTACCTCACTCTTTCCCCAGTCCCAGCCCTGCCTGCCTTTACCTTGTCCCAGAATTGCAGTGTGTTAGCTCCTAACGAGGTAAGCATGTGGAAGTTGGTTTTCCAAGAGTGCCACCTGGCCACCTTTTCTAAGCTTCCTCCATTGGTTCAGTTCAGAGTCCCACCTTCCAGGAACCCTGTCTGATCAGAATGATTCTGTCAGAGCAAGTGCATCCTGTAGGTGGTATGTGACCAGTGATGCCTCAAAGAGGACACTCACTTTGAGCTGTAAGCTTAGCAAAGTCTTTTTCTGGGAAAGGGCTGTTCGGAATAAACTTCCAAGGATACCTCCTCATGTACCCCCTCAGCCCCTGTCCCCAGCTGTTATACTTTAGGGAACTAGAAGGAATAACTTGGCAGGCTTTTTTCCTAGAAAACCTCTTAAGTGAGCCCATTATGGGAAAAGAAGCTGTTTTTGTTTTCTTTGATTCATCACAGTGTCCTATTTCCCAAAGTAAATGTGGCCTTGGATGCTCCAACATACATAGCTGCGAAGAAGGGCTGTGGCTGCCTGGAGCTTGACAAGGACCCCATGACTATGGGGACACATGTAGCCCTGTACTCCAGGACTTGGATTTTCATTCTTTGCCTTTGAGACAGTTCAGATTACCCATTCCTTTGTGTTTTTCTGCAATGTGAACAGAAGAAATATTAACCTTTAAAGATTTCTCTACTGTTCCTTGAAAGCTGGCGGGGTGAAGTTAGCCAGAGAATTATACAACAGAAAAGCTCATTTAAAGCAACAGTGTCTTTCTATAGGACTGCGGTGTTTCATTCATCAGTTTCTGTTAGTAATTATAAAGGAAAAAACACTAACTTTGTGAAGAAACTAGAGGGACCCCCAGCCCCATCTCCCTACTTTTTGTTCTTTTACTGGAGGGATGCAAGGATGTTGATTAAAAAAAATTCAAAACCTTGTTCAAAGAAGGCAAGAGGAAATCATTTTCATTAACCTCAGGCAGCCGTAACATAGTCTTGTTTGAATTCAGGAAAACACAAAAAGAGATAAAGAGAGAAGCTTTCTAAAGCATTTGTTTGTTTTAATTGAAGGGTCCCTGAAATTTTAAGAATATTCCCCTATTTTTTCCTTTCAAAGGGAGCCAGGCCCTTTGAGGCAGGGAAGGATTCAAGCATTAGATAATCTACTGCTCCATTGTTTTATGTGGTGCCTTATTACCTCTCAAGTGCATAGCAGGCATCACCTTATCTCCACACTTCCTTGATTTGCCCTTCTCTTGCTTCCCATTTCAGAGATGAGGAAACTGAGGCAAGGGTTCTGTGACTTGCCTGGCGTCACACAGTTCAACTGGACACCAAACTCTGAGATTCCGTCTTCCTCTGGCATCACCCCAGATGGTTCCTGTCTCCTTTCCTCCGCACCAGTGCTTCTCAGCCACAGGCGAATATGCCTTCCAGGGGACATTTGACAGTATGTGGAGGTATTTTGGTTATCACAACTGCAGGAGGGCTCACGGGTGGAGGTGCTACTGGCATCTAGGGGGTGGAGGCCAAGGATGCCGCCAAACATCTTACAATACACAGACCCCAAAAAGAAGCATCTGGCCCCAAATGGCAGCAGTGCTGAGGCCGAGAAGCCCTGGTCCATGCTGTTTTGTGCGTCAGAGGGAAATTCTAATATCTGGAGTTGCCCTGCTCTGCCCAGCAACAGGCTTGGTATCTTTCCTGTGGCTGCCACAGGAGCTAAAGCTGCCCTCTAGAATGCCCTTTGGCAGTGGGCAAGTGTCCCCTGCAGAGTTTACTGCAGGACATGCAGTGCATCAGCAGAGCTGATGTGTTTTATAATTTAGAGTCACAAGCCTCCTGTCTTCATTTAGCAGCAAGCCTGCTGGCAGCTGCCCTGCCAGGGAGGAAGTGAGTTCCACAGAGGCCCACAGCCCCCGCCAGCTAACAGCCTGTGGTATTTGGGGATGGCTGTTGCTGAGGCACCTGGGAATAGTCTGGGGCGGAGGTGGCACTGAACATGTGGGCTCCCCTTCCGACCCATCCGTCAGCAGCGGCCCCTGCCAAAAGATGGCCTATTGAACATTTCCAGGAATAGCACAGCCAAGCCTGTCAACTGCTTTCTTGGAAATACACTCAATATGGATGGCGGGCCTCCAGCAGGGAGAGCAGAAAGCCTGGCCTGGACCACACCACTTAGAAAACAGCACTGCCTAGCTGCAGGCATGTCAGTGCCATAGGGAAGGGGAACTGTGCTCGCTGGGCTTTGGAGCCTAGCAGCTTCTGGGATCCTTTTTCAATTTGCTCAGTGCAGAGGGAAGATGATCACACCTTTCAGAAGGCCCTAGCCCTGCCCATTTCATGCAGCTCTGTGACCTTCACAAGCTTGCTGTTTGTTCTGACACTAGCAGACAGGAAGGCCATCAGGCTGGGAGGTGAGGGTTTGCATGAGAGTGAGGTTAAGGGTTATGGTTCCGTGTAAATGAGGGTGAGGTTGAGGGTCAGGGGCTAGACTTACGGTTAGGGTTAGCGTTAGGTGTAGGGTGAGGATATGTTTTCGGTGACAGGTTTAGGATTCAGTGCTGGGGTTTGGGTTAGGTTTAGGTTTTGGGTTATGGTTAGGTGTTGGATGAAGATGACGATGAGGGTGAGGGGTTAGGTCGAGGCACCAGGGTTAGGGTTAGGGTTAGATTTAGGGTTCAGTGTAGGGTGAAGATAGGGTTATGGTGAGAGTTCAGGTTGAGCTTTAATATTAGGCTTAAGGTTAGGTTTAAGTTTAGGCTTACGGTTAGGTGTGGGTTAAGGTGATGTTGAGGTTGAATGGTCAGGGTGAGGGGCCAGGGTTAGTTTAGGGTTAGCTTTAGGGTTGGGTGTAGTGTGAGCATACGGTTATGGGTAGAGTTAGGGTTCCAGTTTAATGATAGGGTTAGTGTGAGATTTAGGTTTAGGGTAACAGTGAGGTTTGGGTGACAGTGAGGGTGAGGGGTTGGGGTTTGTGTATGGTTAGGGTTAGGGATAGGTGTAGGGTTAGGTTTAGTTGAAGTTATGCTGTGGGTTAGAGTTAGGATTTGGGTTTAGGCCGTGGGTTAGCATGAGAGTTACGTTAATGGTTATAGTTCACTGTGAGTGAGGATTAAGGGCTAGACTTATTGTTAGGGTTAAGTTAGAGATAAGTGTAAAGGGAGGATAGGGTTAGTAATAGAGTTAGGGTTCAGTGTGAGGGTTGGTTTTAGATTAAGGTTTTCAGTTACAGTTAGGTGTAGGTGACAGTGACAGTGAGGGTGACAGGTTACGTTGAGTGGCCAGGCTTACGGTTAGGGTTTGGTTTAGGGTTCAGTGTAGGATGAGAATAGAGTTATGGTTAGAATGAGGTTTGGTTTCAGTGTGAGGGTTAGGGTTATGTTTAGGGATTGGGTTATGGTTAGATGTGGGTGAAGGTGAGCATGAGGGTGAGAGTTTAGGGTGAGGGGCCAGGGTTAGGTTTAGATTTAGGTGTAGGGTGAGCATACAGTTATGGTTAGATTTAGAGTTCCAGTTTAATGTTAGGATTAGTGCAAGACTTAGGTTTAGGGTAATGGTGAACTGTGTGTGATGATGAGGGTTAGGGGTCAGGGCATGGGTAGACTTAGGGTTAGGTTTAAGATGAAGTAATGGTTTGAGTTAGAGTTAGGATTTGGATTTAGGCTGTGGGTTAGTGTGAGAGTTAGGTTAATGGTTAAGGTTCCATGTGAGTGAGGGGGAGGGTAGTTATAGTTAGGGTTCAGGTTAGGGTTGGGTTTAGCGTTGTGTATAGGGTGAGGATAGGGTTACGGTGAGAGTTAGGGTTTGGGTTTAATGTTATGCTCAGAGTGAGAAAATGGTTTAGGCTTATGCTTAGATGTGGGGAAGGTGAGGGTGAGGAGTTAGGTGAGTGACTGGGGTTAGGGTTAGGGTTAGGTTTAAGTGTAGAGGGAGGATAGGGTTAGACATAGAGTTCGTGTTTCAGTTCAGTGTGAGTGTTGGGGTTAGGTTAAGTTTTGGGTTATGGTTAGGTGTGGGTGAAGGTGGTGCTGCAAGTGAGGGGTTAGGGTGAGGGGCCAGGCTTAGAGTCAGGGTTCAGTTTAAGGTTCAGTGTAGGGTGAGAATAGGATTGCAGTTAGAATTAGGGTTTGGTTTCAGTGTGAGGGTTAGGGTTATGTTTGGGACTTGAGTTACAGTTAGGTGTGGGTGAAGGTGAGGATGATGGGGAGGGGTTAGGTCCCGGTGCCCATGTTAGGGTTAGGGTTAGGTTCAGTGTTAGGTGTATAGGGAGGATTGGGTTAGGTTGAGAGTTAGGGTTCGGGTATAATGTTAGGCTTGAGGTTAGGTTTAGGTTTAGGCTTAGGGTTAGGTATGGGTAAAGGTGGTGGTGAGGATGTGGTGTTAGGGTGAGGGGCCAGGGTTAGATTAATGTTAGGTTTAGGGTCAGGTGTAGTGTGAGCATATGGTTACAGTTAGAGTTAGGGTTCCACTTTAATGTTAGGGTTAGTGTGAGATTTAGTTTTAAGGTCATGGTGAGGTGTGGGTGATGATGGGGGTGACGGTGTGGGGGTGCAGGTATGGTTAGGGTTTGGGATTGATGTAGGGTTAGGTTCAGGGTGAAGTTACAGTGTGGGTTAGAGTTAGGATTTGCGTTCAGGCTGTGGCTTAGCGTAAGATTTAGTTTAACAGTCACAGTTCTGTGTGAGTGGGAATTAGAACAAGGGTTCCAGGTTAGACTAATGGTTAGGGTTAGGACTAGCATTAGGTGTAGAGTGAGGAAATGTTCACAGCAAGAGTTAGGTTTAGGGTTCAGTATTAGGGTTTTGGTTAGGTTTAGGTTTGGGTTACAGTTAGGTGTGGGTGAAGGTGATGATGAGGGTGAGTGAGGGGTTAGGGTTAGTGTTAGCATTAGGGTTAGGGTTTGGGTCAGCAGTTTCACCCTGGGAGAATTGGCCACTGCTCCATTTGTAAGCGGTACTCCCAAATAAAGCCAAACGAGCGTCAGAAAGGGGGAGGATTTTCTGCCCTCCGGTACCAGCATTGTCTCTCAATCCCTCTGAAGGTAAAGCAGTAAGAGTCAAAGATATGATGTGTCACCCTCCTGCCCCTCTCCCACTGCGGAAGCAATCTTTTACCTCACAGATGCCTGACATTCCTGTTGAAATTTAACCACCCTGGGACTTTCTGCACCCTGAGCCTGTTCAACCTCTGGGGTGGCCCAGAGGTGATTGCGCTTGGGGATACCCTAAGAAGGCCAGCTGCCATCAAAGAAAAGCTTCTAGAAGATGTAGGTGTTTAAAAGCCAAAGACCAAAATCTCCCTGCTGTCTGGCGTCTCTGCTGTTCTGTGGAATATTAGTTACTCTACTTTTTCATATTATGAGAGAGTTACAAAGTTTATCATAGAGCAAATATGGAACATCTTTTTATTTCCAAAAGCCACTGACTCTCAGCACAAAGGTTATCTGAGGACCGCCCTGAGCTACAGTGAGTTAGGGGCGGGGCTTCCAAATACAATAGTAGACGCCCAGGCACATTTAAATCGCAGGAAAACGACAAGTAGTTTTTGTTGATATAAGTAGGTACCAAATATTATTCACTGTTTATCTGAAATTTCCAATTTACCTGGGTGTCATGTCATGTGTTTTTATTTCTTAAATCTGGCCCTTCATTTGGAGGAATAAATCGGCCTAGTTGCTAAGTCAATAAAAGGGACTATTAAACGTATATTGAACACATATGAAAGACCATCTAGTTAAAAGAGGGCAAGGAAAAGGAAGAGGCTAGTAAGGAAGAAGGACAGAAAGAAAGGTCAAGAAAAGGGAGGCAGGCATTGTGAAGGAGAAAAAACTAAGCACTGAGGAGAGAGATGAAAGCAGGAACATTTCTGATGGACCTAAAATGCTTGCCGCCCACAGTGTCATTCATGCCCCTGGGAAATGCTGTCGTGCTGGCGGAGCACTGTTGCTGGGCCCTCCGCTGTGCATCAGTTCTGTTCTTTCTGGTAAAACCCATGGTGGCCACTAGGGGGGAATGAGTCTCCAAGCCCGGGTGGCAGCATCTCGGTCAACATTACCCTGGGATGAGGCTGATGCCAAACCTAACTCTGTCCCCTACCCAAGACCATCCCGTTCCTCCACCCCCCACACACGTACCTCACCCACGTCGCCGTCATTAGTGGATTGTGGATTTTTAAAGATCTGGAATCCAAACACTAAAATGGAAATGTTGCTACAATTCTGTGGGGGCACTTCTGTTATTGATGATGATTTAGAAAACCGTCCAATAGCCCCTTTTGCCTCAGAGTCAACGTGGTGAGGAGCAGGGCATACATGCAGACAACAGAGATTTCCTGAATTATTAATACCCTCGTTCTTTGACCGACAGATGGGGGGCCATTGGCTTAACCCAAAGAGAGAAGAAGCACTGGTAGGCTTCCATGGGGATGAGGGAGCTGGCCCCATAAGAAGCCTATGGTGGTGGTGGTGGTGCTGGGAAGGAGGCGGGCCCTGCCTGGGAGCCCTCGCTCACATGTGGACCCTGAGGAGTTGGACCGGCACTTCACAGTTGATGAGCAACATCAGAGTGAAGAGAGAGGTCTCGTAAACTCCAGTGGGGAGCAGAAGGGGCCGACCAAATGTCCCACCATGTTAAGACCCATTCCAGACACCTGCTCAGGCTGCGTCCACTTGGGACATTATCATTATAGCAATAGCTAACATCTACTGAGTATCTACTTTACCCCAGGCATGCAGAGGGGTCTATTATCCCAATGACCCTGGACAATTACCTTATTGTTGTAGGTATTATTATTATTCATATTACAATTTCCCTAACATAGGAGACAGAGATATAATGACTGCAAAAAGTTAAGTTGTCCCAAAGTCAATTGATTAGTGAGTGTTGAAGCTGATTTGCCTAACTTTTAAGGAATTAGGTTCTGTCTATCCCTGTCCCTCCAGTCAGATTGCAGGTTTCAAATTATAGCTCTATTATTCACTAGCTGGGTGACCATGGGGAAGTTACTTAATCTCTCTGTGCATGTGTCTCATTATCTATAAAATAATACTTGTTGCTTTGAGTGGCTGTGAAAATTTAATGCCTTTGTAAGTATCAAGCACTTAGAACCCCAGTACTTTACTTCCTTTGTTTCATCCAATCCTCCAATAATTCTATGAAGTAGCTAATACTAACCTTATTCACATAAGAAGAAACTGAGGCCCAGAAGGGCTCATTAACTTGTTTGAGGTCAGTAAGTGGGAGAATTGAGATTCAGAACCCAGAGTGATCCTAGCCCATACTTGTAGACTCTGCCTCCTGTCTGTGTACTTTTATGTATTCCTTTCAGTTTGTGTTTTACAATTGGGACATTGTGCAGGCAGCATTTTTGCCTACTTACACTTATGAACAAGGTAAAGGATCTTCCTTAAAGCTACCAAATACTTATCCTTTATAACAGAATCTCTCAGAAGAGTCAATTTCTCTGAATTTGCTCCTATCTCTGCTTTTTGATAATGAGTGTAGTAGGCAGGGTAGGCAGGCTAGGCCGGGCGATGGTGCAGTAAGAAAGAAACTCTGAAATCTCAATGATTTATCACAACAAAGGCTTATTTCTCCCTTACAGAAAGTCTAGGCAAACTTTTCTCCATGCATTGACCTGGGGCTCCACACAAGTGTTGCATGATCATAGCCAAATGAGAAGGAAGATGTGGAAGAGACACTCCTATTAAATGCCCTGGTCTGGCATTAAACACGTGACTCTTTCTCTCACAGTCCATTAGGCAGAATAGTCAAATGACCCCAACAACCCCTGCAGGGTGAGGGGAGCACATGGATTTTACCCTCCTAGAGCCCTAGTGGTCTCTACCGCAATGATGAAACCCAGCTTGTAGCCCTGTTAAGAACTGCTAGCAACTTATTAACCATGTCATAAGCACCCTTTTCCTATTAATTATAGTTAGATATTATTTGAATTGAAACTTGTTTATGCGTTCAATAAATACTTAAAGGGGGTTTGCTCTCTACCAGACCCTCAGAATATGTCAGTAAATGGCATATGGAATGTTCCCTCTACTATAGGCCCTCAGAATATGTCAGTAAATGAAGCAGAATAAAAACACTACCTTCATAGAACTAGCATTCCAGTGGGGAGTGGGGGAAGATAGATAATTAACTCAAAAAAGAAAGCGATGTAATATATTAGATGTTGGTCCGTGCAATGGAGAAAGACAACACAGGGATGGAGTATCAAGGTGTGAATGTGTGTGTATGTGTATGAAGGGGCAATTTTAAATGGCGTGTCTAGGGAAGGCTGTCCTGAGAAGGTGGCATCTGAGCAGACATCCAAAAAATGCAGAAGAGCTCTGGGGCAAAAGCCTTCTGAAAAGAGGAAGTAGCTGGTGCAAAGGCCCTGAGGCAGGAGAGTGCCTGGCTTGTCAGAGAATGTGTGGCTCAGGTCGAGAGCACTGGAGGACAAATTCAGGAAGGTGATGGGGGTGGTATGTACCCACCCTCCAGGGCCTTGTGACCTGTGTAAGGACTTTGCTTTTACTCTTGCTTAAAAACCTCCATTTTCTCCTCGTGGCCCTTAGGACCTGGTCCTGCCTCTGCCCCCACCTCCCAACACACACACTACTTTTCTCAGTCCCACTACAGCAGTGCTTTCAAACTTGAGGGACCCCAGGATCACCTGGAGGGTGAAAATCAGATTGCCGTGGCCCAGCCCCAGAGCTGATGTGGTCCAGTCCCAGAGTTGCCGTGGTGGGGCTTGAGAATTTGCAGTTCTAACAGGACCCCGGGTGCCACTGATGTTGCTGGTACAGGGACTGCACTTTGAGAACCACTGCTTCAGCATGACAGGCTCCCTCTTGCTTTGGGGCCTTTCCACTTCTTCAGGAAAACTTGCCCAGTTCCCAGCCAGCACCAACGACATACTTTGCAAGGCTCAGTGCAACATGAAAATACAGGCCCCTTGATGGAAAAGAAGGCGAAAAAAGGGCAGTTAAAGGTAAAATGTAAAACTTTGCCTCTTAAAATATTTTATTATTTGTAAAATGTAATGAGGAATAATGATACATGAGTTAATACAGTTTTTTATGGCTAAAATACATTTGATGGCATAATTTTACATAATATAGTAAGTAATATTGGTTAATATCATTAATCTTGAGTTTTCTGATTTGCTTTCCTGCAGATTCATTAGGTCACAAGAATTTGTACTTTTAGCTATTTAATTTTCAACTGATATGATTGGAAACAAGATCAACTTCTGTTGATAAATACAAGATCACAAATACTTTTCAATAAATTTAATTTTGACAGTTAAAATCTACTGATGCAACTGTTACTGGAGCAGGTAATAGTATTTTATAGGCTGTTGACAACATTGGGGTGCATTTCTGGTGAATTATTTTGAAATATAAATTTTGGCACATCTAGACTTGATGATTCCTGTGGAACTATTTTCTAAAAAGAGTTTATTCATCATATAAATCACTTTTATGTAATTCTGAATTTCCTATGTGGACTTATATTTCCTTTAAATAATAAGATAAACCCTATGTAGTATTTATATTATTTAATTCATATTATTTTTACAAAATAATTTAATATTTTAATATTAACTAATATTTCCTCTGACACTTCCTACAAGTTGTGGAAGTCATACTTCTGGCAAGAAGCCAAAAGTAGCTTCATGATTCTTTATTTATTGATTTATTGATTTATTGATTTTTTATAATTTATTTTGGTATCATTAGTCTACAATTACATGTGCAATATTATGGTGATTAAACTACCCCCTTCATCAGGTCCCCCCCACCAACCCCATTACAGTCACTGTCCATCAGCGTAGTGAGATGCTATAGAATCACTACTTGCCTTCTCTGAGTTGTACAGCCCTCCCCGTGCCCCCCCAACATTACATCTGCTAATTGTAATGCCCCTCTTTCCCTCTTATCCCTCCCTTCCCACCCATCTTCCCCACTCCCTTTCCCTTTGGTAACTATTAGTCCGTTCTTGGGTTCTGTGAGTCTGCTGCTGTTTTGTTCCTTCAGTTTTTTTCTTTGTTCTTATACTCCACATATGAGTGAAATCATTTGATACTTGTCTTTTTCGGCTTGGCTTATTTCACTGAGCATAATACCCTCTAGCTCCATCCATGTTGTTGCAAATGGTAGGATTTGTTTTCTTCTTATGGCTGAATAATATTCCATTGTGTATATGTACCACCTCTTCTTTATCCATTCATCTACAGATGGACACTTAGGTTGCTTCCATTTCTTGGCTATTGTAAATAGTGCTGCGATAAACATAGGGGTGCTTCTGTCTTTTTCAAATTGGGCTGCTGCATTCTTAAGGTAAATTCCTAGGAGTGGGATTCCTGGATCAAATGGTATTTCTATTTTGAGTTTTTTGAGGAACCTCCATACTGCTTTCCACAATGGTTGAACTAATTTGCATTCCCACCAGCAGTGTAGGAGGGTTCCCTTTTCTCCACATCCTCACCAACATTTGTTGTTGTTTGTGTTTTGAATGTTGGCCATCCTCATTGGTGTGAGGTGATATCTCATTATGGTTTTAATTTGCATTTCTCTGATGATTAGCTATATGGAGCATCTTTTCATGTTCCTGTTGGCCATCTGAAATTCTTCTTTGGAGAAGTGTCTATTCATGTCCTCTGCCCATTTCTTAATTGGATTATTTGCTTTTTGTTTGTTGAGGTGCATGAATTCCTTATATATTTTAGATGTCAACCCCTTATCAGATATGTCATTTATGAATATATTCTCCCATACTGTCGGATGTCTTTTTGTTCTACTGATGGTATCCTTTGCTGTACAGAAGCTTTTCACCTTGATATGGTCCCACTTGTTCATTTTTGCTTTTGTTTCCCTTGCCCAGGGAGATACGTTCATGAAGAAGTCGCTCATGTTTATGTCCAAGAGATGTTTGCCTATGTTTTTTTCTAAGAGTTTTATGGTTTCATGACTTACATTCAGGTCTTTGATCCACCTTGAGTTTACCTTTGTGTATGGGGCTAGACAGTAGTCCAGTTTCATTCTCTTACATGTAGCTGTCCAGTTTTTCCAACACCAGCTGCTGAAGAGGCTGTCATCTCCCCATTGTATATCCAAGGCTCCTTTATCAAATATTAACTGAGTGTATATGTTTGGGTTAATGTTTGGATTTTCTATTCTGTTCCACTGGTCTGTGGGTCTGTTTTTGTGCCAATACCAAATTGTCTTGATTACTGTGGCTTTGAAGTAGGGCTTGAAGTCAGGGAGCGTAATTCCTCTGTTTTGTTCCTCCTTCTCAGCATTGCTTTGGCTCTTTGGGGTCTTTTGTGGTTCCATATGAATTTTAGAATTATTTGTTCCAGTTCACTGAAGAAAGCTGTTGGTAGTTTGATAGGGATTGCATTGAATCTGTAGATTGCTTTAGGCAGTATAGCCATTTTGACAATATTTATTCTCCATAGCCCAGATCATGGGATGAATTTCCATTTGTTAGTGTCCACTTTAATTTCTCTTAGGAGTATCTTGTAGTTTTCAGAGTACAGGTCTTTCACTTCCTTCGTTAGGTTTATTCCTAGGTATTTTATTCTTTTTGATGCAATTCTGAATGGAATTGCTTTCCTGATTTCTCTTTCTGTTAGCTCATTGTTAGTGTATAGGATAGCAACAGATTTCTGTGTGTTAATTTTGTATTCTGCAACTTTGCTGAATTCAGATATTAGTTCTAGTAGTTTTGGAGTGGAGTCGTTAGGGTTTTTTATGTACAATATCATGTCATCTGCAAATAGTGACAATTTGACTTCTTCTTTACCAATCTGGATGCCTTGTATGTCTTTATTTTGTCTGATTGCTGTGGCTAGGACCTCCTATGTTGAATAACAGTGGAGAGAGTGGGCATCCCTGTCTTGTTCCCGGTCTTAGATGAAAAGCTTTCAGCTTCTCGCTGTGAAGTATGATGTTAGCTGTGGGTTTGTCATATATAGCCTTTATGATGTTGAGGTACTTGCTATACCCATTTTTTTGAGAGTTTTAATCATGAATGGATGCTGAATTTTGTCAAATGCTTTTTCAGCATCGATGGAGATGATCATGTGGTTTTTGTTCTTCTTTTTGTTGATGTGGTGGATGATGTTGATGGATTTTCGAATGTTGTACCATCCTTGCATCCCTGGGATGAATCCCACTTGATCATGGTGTATGATCCTCTTGATGTATTTTTGAATTCGGTTTGCTAATATTTTGTTGAGTATTTTTGCATCTACGTTCATCAGGGATATTGGTCTGTAATTTTCTTTTTTGGTGAGGTCTTTGCCCGGTTTTGGTATTAGAGTGATGCTGGCTTTGTAGAATGAGTTTGGAAGTATTCCCTCCTCTTCTATTTTTTGGAAAACTTTAAGGAGAATGGGTGTTATTTCTTCTCTATATGTCTGGTAGAATTCAGAGGTGAATCCATCTGGTCCGGGGGTTTTGTTGTTGGGTAGTTTTTTGATTACTGCTTCAATTTTGTTGCTGGTGATTGGTCTGTTTAGTTTTTGTTTCTTGCTTGGTCAGTCTTGGAAGGTTGTATTTTTCTAAGAAGTTGTCCATTTCTTCTAGTTTTTCCAACTTGTTAGCATATAGATTCTTGCTTCATAATTTTTATATAATTCAAAATGCCTGCTTATTCATTCAATCATTTTTTCATTTGCAAGAAAAATTAGTTTTAAAACTGTCTTCCTTGTTAATTGCTGGGTTATCTGAAACTTTGTATGAAGGTAAATGTGACAATATGTAAATTGGCAAAATGTTAAAGCTTAAATTTAACTTCGAAGTCCATAGATATTTGGTTTGCAATGTTGCAAGTTTTCAAAACCACAAATTCTAAATTCCTTGAAGAATTTTAATAACACCCTGATTTGCTTTTTTGCTTATTTTGCAATAATTTTCTGACAAACTCTTACTTTGTCAGCAGTTCTTGTCCCAGTGCTTAGACTAGAGACTTAGTATTTGTGCAGATGCCAAAGGGACAGTCCTGGGGACAGACAGGCGAGCCAGTCTCCCACTGTGCATCACAGCGCTGCCCCTCAGTGGGACCCTCCCCTCTCCCATGGCTGCCGCTGCCGCCACCAGCCAGTCTGGGCCCAGGCAGGCTGCCCCTCAGAGCCCCACTGGGCTCCACACAGCCCCAGGTTTGCGCATGCTTGCCACATGGCGCCACCAGGTGCTCAGCGCAGCCGGCCGCTGTGCCTGTGCGCTGAGCCTGCTCCATTATCCCATCTGACTTCACCAGTTCAAAGATAAAAATACTAAGAATTTCAAGATGGCAACAGTGGAGCATTAAACGAAGCATGGTGTCCCTTCTGAGTGAGCCCTGCATGGCTGCACAGGTCGAACACCATGCAGCCAGTCCTGCTCCTGGGCTAAGTGACTTAACACTATCTTTGCCCATGGAGCATCTTGTATTATGTTATTCTCCAGCAATGTATTATCCCAAATTATTCGTTGTCTGTTTTCAACACTAGACCAGGGTCATCAAATTCTGACCCATTAGCCAAATCCGGCCTGCTGCTTGTGTTTGTAACAGAGTTCTACCAGACAACATAGGCACTCATTTGTTTATGCAGTGTCTATGGCTGCTTTCATATTACAGTGGCACAACTGAGTAATCAACAAGGAGTTTGATGGAGAAACCTGAAATATTTGCTGTCTGGTCCTCTATAGAATTTTCTTGATGCCTGCACTAGACTGTAGATCCTTGAAGGCAGCAATAGTGTCTGTCTAGAACAATGCCTAGCATATAGAATATGCTCAGTCAACACTTGTTGTAAAAGAAAGAATTGAAGAAACAAATGAATATGTGAAGAACTTAGTATTTTTTTAAGTAATTTATTTTATCTTAAAGAAAATCATGTAAATTTCACATTTGATTCAATGTTTTTTTTCATATAAAATTATGCTTAAAATTACTTAACACACTGTGAAATCGATTCTGCAGGGAACTGTACGGTGTTTGTCTTGTGGCTTGGCATACCCCCTGGTACATTGCTACCCACCTCAGTCTGAAGAAGCACAGGCATTGAATATGTATCATGCATCATTCAATAAATATTTATTGAGCAAAGCACGGGGCTGGGCATTATGGCAGAAGTGATGATGATTCACAGTGTGTTTTACCCGACAGACCTATCGAGCCTATAGACCAAAGGAGAAAACACTCACAAATATATATTACATGCAATAGCAAATACATAATTGGTCAATAAAAAGTGTGAGTGCAGAAGGAAATTTCTGGATCAAGTGCTGTGGGCTTTCAGTCAGGACACATTCCTTTGATTGCCAAATCAAGAGAGATTTCTTGTCAGTCATTCCGTTGGGTCTCAAATCCAATCCTTGACATTTTTCTTCTTTGCTCTGTACCACAAGGAGCTCAGTTCTGCAAACATATCTCCCTGGCTGCCCTGCCTACCAGCTCCTGCTAGATTGTGTTGGTGGGAGGCCACAGAGAAACAGGGGAGGGCTGGACGAAAATAAGAGCCAGGGTGCTTCTCCCCTCAGTCGGAACCTCAGTTATCCTCACCTGTGCAATGGAAAAACCAATAGTATATTTTCACAGGGTTTTTATGAAAATTAAATAAGGCACAATGTCTGATATACACTAAAAATTCAAAGAATATAGCTGTTACTGTTCTTAGCCCTGCTTATTAGGTGAGTGGGAAAGAGTGCAGTGATCAGGTAGTGATGTCTGCTAAGACCAAGGGAGGGAGAGTGGTGCTATTTGAAAGAGGTATTTCATGAAATCTTTTTTTTTCATAGTTTATTTTGGTATCATTAATCTAAAATTACATGTGCAATATTATGGTGATTAAACTATCCCCTTCATCAGGCCCTCCCACCAACCCCATTACAGTCACTGTCCATCAGCGTAGTGAGATGCTATAGAATCACTACTTGTCTTCTCTGAGTTGTACTGCCCTCCCCGCACACCCGCAACATTACATCTGCTAATCGTAATGCCCCTTTTTCCCCCTTGTCCCTCCTTCCCACCCATCCTCCCCAGTCCCTTTGGTAACTATTAGTCCATTCTTGGGTTCTGTGACTCTGCTTCTGTTTTGTTCCTTCAGTTTTTTTCTTTGTTCTTATACTCCACATATGAGTGAAATCATTTGGTACTTGTCTTTTTTGGCTTGGCTTATTTCACTGAGCATAATACCCTCTAGCTCCATCCATGTTGTTGCAAATGGTAGGATTTGTTTTCTTCTTATGGCTGAATATTATTCCATTGTGTATATATAACACCTCTTCTTTATCCATTCATCTACTGATGGACACTTAGATTGCTTCCATTTCTTGGCTATTGTAAATAGTGCTGCGATAAACATAGGGGTACATATGTCTTTTTCAAACGGGGCTGCTGCAGTCTTAGGGTAAATTCCTAGGAGTGGGATTCCTGGATCAAATGGTATTTCTATTTTGAGTTTTTTGAGGAACCTCCATACTGCTTTCCACAATGGTTGAACTAATTTGCATTCCCACCAGCAGTGTAGGAGGGTTCCCTTTTCTCCACATCCTCGCCAACATTTGTTGTTGTTTGTGTTTTGATGTTGGCCATCCTCACTGGTGTGAGGTGATATCTCATTGTGGTTTTAATTTGCATTTCTCTGATGATTAGCGATGTGGAGCATCTTTTCATGTTCCTGTTGGCCATCTGAATTTCTTCTTTGGAGAAGTGTCTATTCATGTCCTCTGCCCATTTCTTAATTGGATTATTTGCTTTCTGTTTGTTAAGCTGCGTGAGTGCTTTACATATTTTGGATGTCAACCCTTTATCAGATACGTTATTTATGAATATATTCTCCCATACTGTCAGATGTCTTCTTGTTCTACTGATGGTGTCCTTCGCTGTACAGAAGCTTTTCAGCTTGAGATAGTCCCACTTGTTCATTTTTGCTTTTGTTTCCCTTGCCCAAGGAGATATGTTCATGAAGAAGTCGCTCATGTTTATGTCCAAGAGATTTTTGCCTATGTTTTTTTCTAAGAGTTTTATGGTTTCATGACTTACATTCAGGTCTTTGATCCACCTTGAGTTTACCTTTGTTTATGGGGCTAGACAGTAGTCCAATTTCATTCTCTTACATATAGCTGTCCAGTTTTCAACACCAGCTGCTGAAGAGGCTTTCATCTCCCTGTTGTATATCCAAGGCTCCTTTATCAAATATTAACTGACTGTATATGTTTGGGTTAATGTTTGGATTTTCTATTCTGTTCCACTGGTCTGTTTGTCTGTTTTCGCGCCAATACCAAATTGTCTTGATTACTGTGGCTTTGTAGTAGAGCTTGAAGTCAGGGAGTGTAATTCCCCCTGTTTTATTCCTCCTTCTCAGCATTGCTTTGGCTATTCGGGGTCTTTTGTGGTTCCATATGAATTTTAGAATTATTTGTTCCAGTTCACTGAAGAAAGCTGTTGGTAGTTTTATAGGGATTGCGTTGAATCTGTAGATTGCTTTAGGCAGTACAGCCATTTTGACAATATCTATTCTCCATAGCCCAGAGCAAGGGATGAATTTCCATTTGTTAGTGTCCACTTTAATTTCTCTTAGGAGTGTCTTGTAGTTTTCAGAGTACAGGTCTTTCACTTCCTTCGTTAGGTTTATTCCTAGGTATTTTATTCTTTTTGATGCAATTGTGATTGGAATTGTTTTTCTGATTTCTCTGTCTGTTAGTTCATCATTAGTGTACAGGAAAGCAACGGATTTCTGTGTGTTAATTTTGTATTATGCAACTTTGCTGAATTCAGATATTAGTTCTAGTAGTTTTGGAGTGGAGTCGTTAGGGTTTTTTATGTACAATATCATGTCATCTGCAAATAGTGACAATTTGACTTCTTCTTTACCAATATGGATGCCTTGTATGTCTTTATTTTGTCTGATTGCTGTGGCTAGGACCTCCAGTACCGTGGAGAGAGTGGGCATCCCTGTCTTGTTCCCGGTCTTAGATGAAAAGCTTTCAGCTTCTCGCTGTGAAGTATGATGTTAGCTGTGGGTTTGTCATATATAGCCTTTATGATGTTGAGGTACTTGCTATACCCATTTTTTTGAGAGTTTTAATCATGAATGGATGCTGAATTTTGTCAAATGCTTTTTCAGCATCGATGGAGATGATCATGTGGTTTTTGTTCTTCTTTTTGTTGATGTGGTGGATGATGTTGATGGATTTTCGAATGTTGTACCATCCTTGCATCCCTGGGATGAATCCCACTTGATCATGGTGTATGATCCTCTTGATGTATTTTTGAATTCGGTTTGCTAATATTTTGTTGAGTATTTTTGCATCTACGTTCTTCAGGGATATTGGTCTGTAATTTTCTTTTTTGGTGAGGTCTTTGCCTGGTTTTGGTATTAGAGTGATGCTGGCTTCATAGAATGAGTTTGGAAGTATTCCCTCCTCTTCTATTTTTTGGAAAACTTTAAGGAGAATGGGTGTTATTTCTTCTCTATATGTCTGGTAGCATTCAGAGGTGAATTCATCTGGTCCGGGGATTTTGTTCTTGGGTAGTTTTTTGATTACCGATTCAATTTCGTTGCTGGTGATTGGTCTGTTTAGTTTTTCTGTTTCTTGTTTGGTCAGTTTTGGAAGGTTGTATTTTTCAAAGAAGTTGTCCATTACTTCTTGATTTTCCAGATTGTTAGGATATAGATTCTCATAATATTCTCTTATAATTCTTTGTATTTCTGTGGGGTCCATTGTTATTTTTCCTTTCTCATTTCTGATTGTGTTTATGTGTGTAGATTCTCTTTTAATAAGTCTGGCTAGGGGTTTATCTATTTTGTTTATTTTTTCAAAGAACCAGCTCTTGGTTTCATTGATTTTTTTCTGTTGTTTTATTCTTCTCAATTTTATTTATTTCTTCTCTGATCTTTATTATGTCCCTCCTTCTGGTGACTTTGGGTCTCATTTGTTCTTGTTTTTCCAATTTCAGTAATTGTGTCTTTAGACTATTCATTTGGGAATGTTCTTCCTTCTTTAAATAGGCCTGAATTGCAATATACTTTCCTCTTAGAACTGCCTTTGCTGCGTCCCACAGAAGTTGTGGCTTTGTGTTGTTGTTGTTGTCATTAGTCTGCATATATTCTTTGATTTCTGTTTTGATTTGGTCATTAACCCATTGATTAATTAGGAGAATGTTGTTAAGTCTCCATGTATTTGTGAGCCTTTTTGTTTTCTTTGTTAAATTTATTTCCAGTTTTATACCTTTGTGATCTGAGAAGTTGCTTGGTAGGATTTCAATATTTTTTATTTTACTGAGGTTCTTTTTGTGGCGTAGTATGTGGTCTATTCTGGAAAATATTCCATGTGCAGTTGAGAAGAATGTGTATCCTTTTGCTTTTGGGTGTAGAGTTCTGTAGATGTCTGTTAGGTCCATCTGTTCTAGTGTGTTGTTCAGTGCCTCTGTGTCTTTACTTATTTTCTGTGTGGTTGATCTGTCCTTTGGAGTGAGTGGTGTGTTGAAGTCACATAAAATGAATGCATTGCTGTCTATTTCCTCCTTTAATTCTGTTAGTATTTGTTTCACATATGCCGGCACTCCCGTGTTGGGTGCATATGTATTTAAAATGGTTATACCCTCTTGTTGGACTGACCCCTTTATCATTATGTAATGTCCTTCTTTATCTCTTGCTACTTTCTTCGTTTTGAAGTCTATATTGTCTGGTACAAGTACTGCCACACCTGCTTTTTTCTCGTTGTTGTTTGCATGAAATATCTTTTTCCATCCCTTCACTTTTAGTGTGTGTATATCTTTGGGTTTGAGGTGAGTTTCTTCTAGGCAGCATATAGATGGGTCTTGCTTTTTTATCCATTCTGTTACTCTGTGTCTTTTGATTGGTGCATTCAGTCCATTTACATTTAGGGTGATTATTGATAGATATGTACTTATTGCCATTGCTGGCTTTAGATTCATGGTTACCAAAGGTTCAAGGGTTGCTTCTTTTCTATCTAACAATCTAACTTAACTTTCTTGTTAAGTTATTGTAAACACCGTCTGATGTTTTTTTATTTCTCTCCCTTCTTATTCTTCCTCCTCTATTCTTTCTATACTAGGTGTTTTGTTCTTTGCCTTTAGTTAGCATTTGGATGGTCTGCTTTCTTTGCTATGATTTTTTATCTGGTGACATCTTTTTAGCCTTAGGAGTGCTTCCCTCTAGAGCAGTTCCTTTAAGGTGTCCTATGGACGTGGGATATGCGAGGCAAATTCTCTCAGCTTTCACTTGTCTGGAAATTGTTTAATCCCTCTGTCATATTTAAATGATAATCATGCTGGATACAATATTCTTGGTTCGAGGCCCTTCTGTTTCATTACATTAAATATATCATGCCATTCTCTTCTGGCCTATAAGGTTTCTTTTGAGAAGTCTGATGATAGTCTGATGGGTTTTCCTTTGTAGGTGATCTTTTTTCTCTCTGCAGCTACCTTTAATACTCTGTCCTTATCTTTGATCTTTGCCATTTTCATTATTATCTTCCTTGGGTCCCTTGTGTTGGGAGTTCTGTGGGCTTCTGTGGACTGCGAGACTATTTCCTTCCCCAGCGAGGGAAAGTTTTCAGCAATTATTTCTTCAAAGACACTTTCTATCCCTTTTTCTCTCTCTTCTTACTCTGGTACTCCTATAATGCGAATATTGTTCCATTTGGATTGGTCACACAGTTCTCTTAATATTCTTTCATTCCTAGAGATCCTTTTATCTCTCTCTGGCTCAGCTGCTCTGTATTCCTATTCTCTGATTTCTATTCCATTAACAGCCTCTTCCATCTCATCCAGTCTGCTGCTAAGCCCGTTGATGGCTTGTCTCATTTCTGCATTGTCTTTCCTGACTTCCCTCACTTCCTCCCTCAGCTCTTGCATATTTCTCTGAAGATCCATCAGCATGGTTATGACTTTTAGTCTCAATTCTTTTTCAGGAAGATTGTGCATTTCCATCCCTTCAGGCTCCCTCTCTGTTGTTGTCTGGGTCTGGGTGAGCTTTGTCTGTACCATATTCCTCTGTCTTTTCATGATGATAGGAGTGGTCACTGGTAGGTATGTCAGCTGGGCTCTTTAAAACTTAAAAAAAAAAAAGAGGGAAGAGAAAGAAAAGAGAAAAAAAAGAAAGAAAGAAAGAAAAGAAAAGAAAGAAAGGAAAAAAAACGCCCACCCGCAGTAGATTCTGTAAGGATGCTGTAGGTGGCTCTGTTGCTCCACTATTCCGCAGCCTCAGCCGCGCAGTTCCGCAGGGGCCTTTGTAGCTCTGGCCCAGGGCGGGAACGAATGGGGGGCTTTTGTTCTCTGTGTGAAGTCTCAGTGCGGCTAGTTTTTCCCAGTCACCAGCCAAGGGGTCCGAAATTCCTCAAGACTTCCAGTGCTCTGCTGAGTGTGCTGGGACGATTGTGTTCCTCCGTTGGGCCCCTTCCTCTTTAAGGCCGCCAAAAAAAAGTTCGCTTTTCTTTTGTCCCGGGGAGCCTGCTGCAAGGACCCAGTGCGTTCCCAGGCTCAGATCCTGCACCTTCTGCCTCTCCAATGTCTGATACACCGCGCGATGTGTGTCAGCGCTCCCGGCGCAGATCACCAGGGCTGGTTATTTCGCAGGCCTGTGCTTCCACTCCCTCCCGGCTCTGAATCCTCTCCTCCCACCAGTCCGCTGGGGTGGGGGAGTGCTTGGGTCCCGCCGGGACGTGGCTCTGTATGTTACCCGCCTCGCGGGGTGCCGAGTCCTCTCAGGTGCAGATGCAGGCTGTGCGCTGTCCTGTCTATTCTGGTCTCTCTTTTAGGAATAGTTGTATTTGCTCTATTTTCATAGATATATATAGTTGTGGGAGGAGATTTCCGCCGCCCTGCTCATGCTGCCATCTTCCCGGAACTCCTTTACTGAAATCTTGAAGCTGTATTGCAGAGGTAGAATTGATAGGACCTGACAAACAGATTGACAGACTCTAGTAGGTATTGGGAGAAATAAAAAAACTAGATGGTGATATCAAACGTAGACACAGACATCACATGAGAAAGAGTACCTTTGGGAGAGTTTATGATTTCATTTTTAGACAAGAGTGTTGTAATCTCTGTAGTTGCAAAACAAAAATCAGTGATACACTTGACACCTCAAGAGATGGGGGATTTTTGATTGATATGCATGTGTACAGTGAGTTAGCCAAGAAAACCATCTCAGTAGTTACATATTCAAGCCTCATGGAAAATTAGAAAATTATGCAGAAAACCACAGTCACTCCAGTTACTAGAGTTTGATCTCCTCTGAAGAGAAGAAACCATGTTCTTAGCAGTTCTTCCTTGCTCGACACCCTCTGTTTCTGCTTCTTTCTCTTTTTACCTTTCCTCTTCCTGCCTCTGTGTCTGTGATTGTATTCTCTATGTCTTGCATTCAAGGTGATTGGACTGGATATTTACCATGTAATATGAAGCTTCCAAACTGGGCTGTGTTCTCAGCTCAGGCTGGTCTGCAGTCTAGTCCACACTGGATGCCTTTGGTTCAGCCCAGCAGAGTCACCTAGAGCAATGTGTCAAGGCCCACCTTTGTCAGAAGGAGCTGTCAGTGGGTTTCACAGCCAGTCTGATGTAGACATGGTAAGTGAGTTGAAGATGTCAGTAAGGTCTCCAGGAAGCTGCAAAAGTAAGTTGTATCATGGTTGGCAAAGCATTGGGAATATTTAATCACTTCTGATATTATACATCTCATATGAATATGATCATCCAGGATCAAAGTCTGTCCAAGGTTTAGAGCAAAGACATCAGAAATTATTTGTGAAAAAAACAGTTCTTTTTCAGATAGAGGGATTTCCTTACTGTCCTTTATAGGGACTTTACTAATTTCTTAGAGCAACGACTTAGAAATTGGCTTGAAAGGGTGGGTGTGGTAAGGTTAGGGTTTTCTTACTCCTTTAAGAGTGAAATATTCTATAGCTCAGGCAAACAAACAAAACAACCCAGACTTCTGTGATTCTTCCCAGAACCCTTCAGATCCAAAACATCCATCACACCATTGGAACTTGAGTGACACAGAGCTTGCAACACACATACAGAAGTATAAATTGACAGAAGGTCACTTATATGAGTTTCTTAAGATACTAAGAGAGGAAAAAGAAAAAAAGATAAAAAATTAAAAGAAAAAAATGTCATGTTTTGAAAATCTATTAACTGATGGAGACAGATGTTTCTTTAAGGGGGCAGATGGATGCTTGCTCTTAAAATCCCGGGTACAAACAAGACAACCCTTTGTGCAGCCACATCCAAGCGGCTTTAGGTGCACTTTTCTTCGAATCCTTAAGAGAGAAGTGCCCCAGCATGCAAAGTCTTTTCTTAGAATAATTTACATTAAAAATAATGGATGCCACAGACACTATTGAAGAAGTGTAAAATTTTAAGTGAGAGAACACCAGGATCCTCTCCTCTAACCATACTCCCTTGTTATATAAGTACTTTCATCATCCTGATTCACATGCATATGTAATTTTTATGTAATTGTCATTAGAAGCCCTTGGGCTTCTGGAGCTCACCACGCAGACCTGGGTCTGAATACTGACTCCAGCATTTGGCATCTGTGTGGCTTGGCAAGCTACTTGAACTCTCTGGGACTCAGTTTTTTTCATCTGAGCAGTAGGGATAATAATATGAGCTACTTGAGGATTAAATGAGACGACTTCTGTAGAGTTCCTAGTTCAATGCCTGGGACACCCTCAGTCCATTGTAACCATTTTGATTACTTATCATTAAAATAAGGCAGCTGTGTAATCCCTGGTTGACTGGGGCAGGAGAGATTAGCAGTTGAAGTCTATTTGCTGCCCCATTTTTCCCTTTTTCTGCAATGATGTGACCCTAAGTCTCCTTCCTCTAGCTGCCCCAGCCCCTACCCACTCGAAGACGACAGAAATAACACATGTTCAGTGAGCACCCAGCCTGTGCTGGAAAGCCCCATGCTAGGACTGGCGAAACCACAGCAATGGCGCCAGCTGATCCCGTCGAGAGGGGCCGTGCTCCCATGCTACGCCAAGTGCTTCAGGGCCTGAACGGAACCAGCACCCTGCAAGGGGCCGCGATGATTTGCACACAGTTGAGGAATCTGTTTCTCAGGAAGGTTACTGTTATGGGCTGACATCTGTCCCTCGAAATTCATATGCTGAGGCCTTAAACCCAGAGCCTCAGAATATCACCATTTGGAATAGGGCCTTTAGAGGTCATTAGGTTAAAATGAGGCTATTAGGGTGAGCCCTAATCCCATCCGATGGAGAGCTGATAAGTGGAAATTTGGACACCAGGAACAGATACACACAGAGGAAAGGCCATGTGAAGACCCAGCAAGCAGGTGGCCGTCTACTCGCCAAGGAGAGGGACCGGGGATGAGCCAAGCAGCCCACACCCTCATCTTGGGCTTCCAGCCGCCAGACCTGTGAGGAAATCATCAGCATGCGCTGTTTGAGCTGCCCAGTCTCTGGTGATTCGCTATGGCGGCCCTAACAAACTAATACAGACACATAACTCCTAAAAGCTTAGGGGCTCTTCAGCCTTAAACAGGAAGGAAATGTAACACAGATGAACCTTGAAGACATTATACTAAGTGGGATAAGCCAGTCACAAAAGGACAAATACTCTGTAATTCTACTCCGATGAGTTATCTGGAGTAACCAGACTCATTGAGACAGAAAATAAAATGATCATTGCCAGGGGCTGAGGGAGGGAGGAATGGAAAATCAATGTTCCATGAGTAGAGAGTTCCAGTTTGGCAAGATGAAAAGCGTTCTGGAGATGGATGGTGGTGGTGAATGTACTTAATGCCACCAAGGTGTACGCTTCAAAGTAGTTAAAATAGTGAATTTTATCATGTATACATTTTACACAACCATTTAGTTTTAAAATGTTTGGGAGCTCCCACTCTTCATAGTTAAGTCTCATTGAAATCTTGGCTGATTGCTTCTTGGGGGAGGAGACGGGGTGGAGGAGGAGAGGGAGTTGGAGGAGGAGAGGGAGTTGGAGGGGG
>JAVSCE010010869.1:0-201766 GCA_032199065.1 Smutsia gigantea
CTGGTTGGTCTTTCCTGAGTGCTCACTCTGAGCCAGGCCTTGTTCTGTGACTCACTGACTCCTCACAGCAACCTTGTGATTGTAAGGTTAAGTCCTGTTGTTGACCATTTTACAGGCAGAGACCCAGGGAGGTAACTGTGTCCAAGAACAATCAGGTTGCAAGTGCACAGCCCAGATTTGAACTCAGTCTGTCTTCAGAGTCCAAGTTCCTTAACCACCAGGCTACATGGTGTCAAACTTACTTGACTGTCAGTCTCCACAGAAACAGAATGAGAGTGGTAAATCCTTGAATGACCTGACCCCTGCAGAGTTCAGCCTGAGGACTCTGCCCAGCCTTGGCCTTTCTAATGAAGAATGGCCATACAGCACCTACTGTGTGCCCAGCCATTCCAGGTGCAGGACATGGCCCACCTTTCTTGGGGTACTTGTTAGACCAGGTACTGAAGCCCAGGTAAATCTCTTCTCCTTTCCTCTCCCCTGCCCACTCACATTCTAGCAGCTGGGCAGGCCCTGCTCACCCTTGGAGCCTAGGGGCCCTCGGACAGGCCCCATCCCTGCAGCCCTGCCTCGTGCTTTCTTGTGGATAGTGGAAGGGCCTTGGCCATCTTGTCTAAGTCCTGGGCTTGGAAGGACAGCTCCCTTCACCTCTCCCTCCTCTGACCCTGCAAGCCTGTCTGGGAAGGGATAAGGGCCTTGGTGTTAAGTGTGCCACCCCTGCAGGGCTGCAGACCCCCCTCCTCTCCCTCCTTTCTCTGTGCCTCACTCTCACGTAGTATCTCTTTGTCTCCTTCCCTGTGGTGTCAGGTCATGATTTCCAGTCTTCTCTTCTGCAAGAAGAGGGGGACAATAGAACCAACCCACCGGGTTTTGAGGCCAATACCGAAGGCCCAGTGGTTGGGCACCTGTGACAATGATAACTCATTCTCACCCCCTGCATTTTTCCCATGAAGGAAAGATGCTAGTGGATTTGAGACAGGCGGGACCTGGAGGGGTCAGGGCGGGGAAAGCTGGGCCCCCAGGAGGGAACAGGTAGGAAGGAGAAAGGTTCCTGGCTTTGGTGGACCTCATGCAGCTGGGTCCCAGCTTTGCTGCAGACTTGTGTCAAGTTCTGGGCAAGTGAGCCTCTGCCCACTGCAGCTTCCTCATCTGTAAGATGGGGTGAAGGTAATGCTTCCCTTGTGAGTAGTTGTAAGGAATAATGAGGCAGTGCTATCAAGTGGTAAGTGCCTGGCACATGGGGCTTAAAAAAGGCTGCCCTTCCTACTCTGTTCTTGAGATGTAGTCTCATTGTTTGGGGTTTTTTTGTGGGGTTCTTTGGGTGAAATTTGGATTTTTACTATTGTGCATTTTGTCTAAAATCTTCCTGAGAAGCCCACAGCCTCCAATCTGGTCATGATTTCTGAGGGATTTTTGCATTTTTGCTATCTTGTTTCCTCTACAGAAAAAGGCATCTGTGCCTTTAAGTCCCCAGCAGCCCAGAGCAGGACACTGGCCCTTTAAAAGCACATTACTGAGAGTTGGAACTTAGCCTTTGTTTAACTAGCCATGATTAGTCCCAGCGGACAGGGCTGGAGTGGTATGTCCAGGATCAGAGCGGTTGGACTGGCTGGGCCCAGTGGGGGACAGCGGGCAACAGGGTGGCTGACCCGGCCCCGTGGTTTCCCCGGCCTGGTGAGCCTGGTAGCCGTGCTGAGGGATGGTGAGTGGCCCGAATGGCCTGAGGGAGGCTGGATTGAGGGAGGCTGGGAAGGTGGGAGGCTGCCAGCCTCCTGGGCCCAGGGAAACCTAAATGAGAGGGGCAGGAGGGGGCCAGTCAGAGAGGGTTGTCACAGGTGCGCAATCTTGGGGTACTCAGTTGTGCCCCCAGGATGGCCTCTCTGTCTGTCTTTAACCATCCAACACCAGCCCAGAATGTGGAAGCAATTAGATTAGCCCCGCCAAAAAGTGAGAAACAGAAGTGTTGCTGTTCTCAGTGTTTAAAAGAGAAATCCAGTGGCCTTTGGCCTGCTCCATGGAGGACCAGGAAATGTTAGGAACTGCTGAGTTTTCTGGGCTGAGGAGCTTGGCCTTTGCTCTGGGTGGGGCTGCGCTGGGGCTTGGGGGCCTTGTCATCTCAGCCCGGCCACCCCCAGCAGGACCCTGCGTTTTCCCTCGTTCCCTGCCTGCGTCTGTTCCCTGATCCATCGGCCTACAGGCTAGGGTGGGGGAAGGCCAGGAAGGCTGCGTCTGGGCCTGGAGTATGTTTTGCTCTGGCTTCAGTATTTGAAGCAGTTGTCAGGAGCCAGGACACTGACACGGCCGTCTTTGCCACGGAAGTACACCCCTCTCCAGGGAAGTCAGGGGTTTGGCTTGTTGGAAACTGTCTCGAGTCGTTGTGAGGAATAGATGAGCTGGTGCTGTGGAGTGCTCAGCACTGCACCTGGCCTGTGACGAGTCTCCGTGTCCCTTGGTCCTAGCCAGATTCCCTGCCACTGCTGGGGGCTGGCGGTGGGTCAGACCCCTTCCAGCTAGGTGTCCTCAGCCATTTTCCAGACAGGGGAAATGATCTGCCCAGGATCACACAGGTGATGACAGAGGCAGGGCCTAGGATTCCTGTAAGTTACTTTAAAGTTGGTGCATTTGATCACGTAATTTTAGTGAAAGCCTGAGGCGTTGGCAGGAAGTGAAAAGAGTTTGGAGTTGGAGCCCAGCTTCCAGGCCTGTAGCCCTATCCTGGTGCTGTGAACTGTGACCTTGGCAAGCTGCTGGACCTCTCTGCCTCCTGGCGTGCTCATGGGTGGGGTACAAAGGGGAAACCCCTGGAGGGTGCGGGGGTAGGCATCATGGAGGAGGTCTTTGAGCCAGGCTTTGATGGAAAAGCAGCACTTCGCTGTTAGAAGTGCTCTGAGTGTAGGTGGGCAGCCCAGGGTGACTGGATCTAGATGTGGCTGTCCAGTGTGGCTGGGTTGGGGTGCACCTTGGAAGCTGTATTCAGGGTGTTACTGGTTGGAATACCATGGACCAGAGGTCAAATGACAGACAGGACTAGCTTATCTTGGAGTCAGCCGTGGGTGGGAAAAGAGGGTGGGCTTTGGGAGTCTGACATTCTGTCTGGGCTTGGGAAGCCCTGGTCTCACAAGGTCTCACAGCCTGTTAACTGTGGTTGGGTGGCTGGACTGCATGAGTGTCAGAGGGAGGGGCCTGCTAAGTGTGGAGCCAGCACCTCGTGCACTTACCAGGTATATGGGGCAGGTACTGGAAAGCCACAGATGGCTTCGGTGCATGGTCACTAGGAGCAGGGGGAACTCAGCAGCCACACCCTGGTTTTCTTTGACATTGTTTCTCTTGGGTTTCTGCCTCTATGGGTGGCCTGGGAGCCTGTGGCTTGCCGGCAGCCACCCTTTCATGCTGTTTTGCTGCTATTGAATGCTCCTGGCTGTCTCTTGCTAGTTATAGTGTGAGAAGCAGGGTTCTGATACTGCACTGGGACTTCCAGACACTAAGCTTTGGGAGGAATCGGGATTCGGGGTCCCAAGGCTCCCAGGCTCAGCGCTGGCATACAGGAGGTGCTCAGTAACTATATACTGGTGTACTGCATTAGCTGAAACCAGGAGTAGGGGTGTTAGCATGATAAACCTCCAGCAGGCTCTGGCAGGAGGCATGGGCAGCTTGTTTGTCAAGTGAGGAAGCCAAGGAGTTGGAGAGGCAAACCCAGGTCTGTGCTCCTTTGGCCCAGCACTGCTTCCCCTTCACCTCTTTGTCTCGTATCTCCCTGGGGCTGCAGAGACCCACTGTACCAGATGGCGACTGGAATTGAAGGGCTAGAGATGAACATTGAGGCTGGAACCTAGGGTTCCAGTGTTTGTTCACAGATGTGTCCGTCTCTCCAAAAATTAGGACTTTGAGGCATCTACTTAAATGGTGGCACTTTTGAGCCTGCCCTTGGCGGTGGAGGGTGGAGGTGGAGGTTCTCTGGGGTCATTTGGCAGAGAGGCTTTTTGAGAGCTCACATGCAGGGAGGGCCAGGAGGACCGTGCCTGCTGGGTGGGGTGAGAGGCATCTCGGACATGTCAGTGGGCTCTGGGAGAAACCAGGTGCATCTAGAGGAGTATCTGGGGTGGGTGGGCAGCAGGCCTGCGAAAGGCCAAGCCGGGGCTCATCACAGGATCACTGCCCATCAGGGCACCCCGCAGCACCAGAGGTGGTGTCATCCGCATTTTACAGATGACCAAACAGACGTACAGGTTAATTCATTTCACCAAAGTCACAGAGCTTTATGCCACCCATGTCTGTTTTTAAGGAAGGAGGCCTCGCCACCTTAGACCAGTCATCAGCCAGCATGGTGCCAGGATCTGGGGCTGTGTCGACACATGGCTGGTCCTTGGTTGAGGCCGGAAGCCTGGTGCCCACGGAAGGAGAGCCCCCAGATCACCTTGTCACCTTAACATGAATGGTCCACACAGCACCGGCAGGCAGGAAGGGGCAGCGCTGCCTCTGTCCTTGTCCTCACATGCTGCGGAGGGGCCAGCTGAACCTAGGAGGGCTCCCTGGATGTGGAGAGCTGGTGGGGGAGGGTGGAAATTAGATAAGCCAGAAGGGAAGGGGCTTCCTGGGGGATTGAAGTCCTTGGTTTTCAGCTCATTCAATTTTTTATTTCATCATCCTTCTCTGCTTGGTCATGAGTCCCCAAGCCTGAGGCAGCTTTTGGAGGTATTTATGGTCCTTGCTGGGGGTGGGGGTCAGGGAACCCGTCAGAAATCAGCCCCACACTTGGTGATGTAGGAGATACATGGGTGTGTTTACAAATGTGAGGAGAAGACGGGCTCAGACTGCACTCCCGAGGAGGGAACACCTCGGCCGGGGCCACCAGCCATTCTCAGGAGTTGTCTAAGTGGAGAAGCTGGGGGAAAGCAGGCGAGCAGGGCCAGCACGTGTGTGGTAGGGTGCAGTCTGGGTGCGCTCAGCCTTGCAGCAGGTGCCGTGGGGCCCAAGCCCTGGAGGCTGTGTTCCTGGAGATGGAGAGGGGGCTTTACTAGGGATGGGGAGGAGGGTTTAGGGATTGAGGGCAGCACCCTCCCTAATTGTTGTGAGCAGCTGGACCAGGCCTGGTGGTTTCTCTTGGGGACCAGGGATGGGGTAGGGCTGTCCCGCTCAGAAACAGGAGGGGCACTTTGCCTTCAGCTCACTTTCGATTTGTCCAAATCTCATCCTATTCAATGAGTGTTCCTCAGATTCTCTTCTTTTAAATTCAGGGCACTCCGCTGTTCTACTGAGGGTTATGAATGTTTAAAAACTGCTTTGCGGTCCCCAAAGTAATTTGACAAGTCTGACAGCTATTGATTAAAAACCCGAAATTATTCAGGCTGCAGGATGACTTGGGGGATTAGATAGAAAGTTTTTTGTTTCTTCTTTCTCCATACGCCCCTTTTACTTCCCCCAACAAAGAAATAAGATGTGGGGAGGTATATGTGTTCCCGAATGTTTTCTGAAAACTCCATTAGGCTGCAGAATTATCCTGGGAAGGTGGGGATGGGGGTGTGGTCCGGCTGCTGAGGGACCTCTCCTGTTAGGGACCAGAAATAGCACCCCTCACATCCCTGGTGTCTCCTGAGGTCTGTGGCCCAAGTTATTAGCAGGCAGCATGAGGTATCACTCTGGTGATATTATGGGTGGTGGTGGTAGAGGAAACAGTTGTGGTAGCTGGTATATGGTCCCTTATGTTTATAAGGAGTTGACATATTGGGGGTTTTGTGGCTCTCTCTGAAGTTGCTTGTCAGGTGAGAAAACAGCAGCCTAGAGAGAAGGGAGAGCTTGTTTAGGGCCATACAGCGAGTCTGTGTGTCCAAGAGACAGATCTGTGGGCCCAAGGTCACAGGCAGATTAGGAGCGGACTAGGACAGGAGCCCAGGACTCCCTGGCCAGGTTCCTCCTCTCCCTCTCAGGCCTCCAGCCTGGCCCAGCGTAAGGTAGACACCAGGGCTGTCCGAGGGAGGGGGATGGCTGTTAGGGTTCCAGCTTCCACTTCGGGACTGTGGGACCTGGCCAAGCCACTCCTCTCTCCAAGCCTCAGTTTTCTCTGGTGTCCTAAAGCTTCCTTCATTAAACCCTTTGGATTAACTCAGGTGTGCATGGGAAAGGTTGCCTGACCAGCCAGGTCTTATCAGACCTATTTGAGTTCCTGGTCCTCCTTCTGCTGGGGCAATACAGCCTTTTGTGCGGGGCTGTTGTGAGAAGGCTGTGTGGTGATGTGCATGCCTTGGTAAGAACACCTGTCACCAAACTGGGCATACAGCAGGTGCTTAGTAAGTGGCTGTTGAGTCCACGCTGCCACAGAGGTGATCATTTGGTTAGCGTATATGGGGTGTCTCCTGGGGGGTCAGGCCTAGTGCTTTGCTGTAGCCAAAGCATGTGATGAGCCATCCTGGTGTCCTGTTTTGGTTGCCAGGGTATGGACTCTTCTTTGCCAGCTCAGCCCTGTGGTGTTGAGGGGAAGCGCAGGCTCGTATGGGTAGGATGAGGGCAGGACACAAGGCACCTCCCAGCGCAGGGCTCAGTAAATGGATCGGATGGAGTTACACTGGTTCCCATGACTGCTGGGACCTGCTCTCTTGCCTTGGACCCGGAACCCTGGGCTGAGAGGGAGTCTGTCTCCAGGCCCTGTCATCCAAGGAAGCCTTCCCAGGCAGGGTGGCCCAACTCCCTGCCTTTTAAGGACAGGCTGCGTTTCTCCAGGGCCCGAGGGGCCACCAGGCGGCTGCATTCTTCTCCCCTCCCCTGGGACCCCGGCAGGGCCAGGATTGGGTTCTGGCCTTCTCAGCAGCCAGTTCCCAGGCCAGCAGGGCAAAGCTGGGGAGAGATGGCTCTGCCAGTGGGCATGCCTTGTTTGTGTCCTGCTGCTTGATTCCCTAGAGGTCAACACTGTCACTCTGACTGTCCTGCCGGACCCAGCTCCCTCCAGCGGGGACAAGCAATTCCCAGCACAGTTCCCAGGACCTTCTTTGCTGTGAAAAGCAGGAGCATGGTGGGCAGGTTCTGACTGACCCTGGAGTCTGCAGGTCCTGCCAGGCCCTGTGTGGACGCCTCCTCCATGGAGACCAGCCTTGTCCAGGATTTCTTTCCCTTTGGGGCCTGGGTGGAGCAGTGGGCAGTAGCATGGGCCCATATAAGCATGGGAGTGGAAATTGGTTTGGGTGTCTCTGTCAAGGAGTCATAGGCAGAGGGGTTGAAGTAGCCCCTCAGTGGGGTCTGCTGTCTTCCCCCCTCTGGCACCCTCCCCTTTCCTTTTCACTTCAGGAATTTAAGGACTTTTTTTCTTCCTTTTTTCTTGAGGCCTCCCAGAACATTTGGGTAGATGTAGTTTGTTCCTACTTTGCAGATGGGGAAAACTGGGGCATGAGAAGGTAAGGGATTTGAGTGACCAGAGGAGAGGAACCAGGAAATGGCCTAGGAGGGAGTCTCTATCTTGCACTGCAAATGTTAGGAGCATCACCTAGCCCAGAAACGTCAGGCTTAATAACGGCACATGCTTCCTTCATCAACCTTGTTCATAGCTGTGCCCCTGCTCCTAGCAGTGTCTGCAGTGAAGTGAGGGAATAGAACAGACAAAAGAGGATGGAGGAGTGACTGATGGAGGTGCTGGCATTTACTCCAGATCTCCAGAGCCTCTCACCTGTACCATCTTGTCTGATCCTAGAGCAACCCTGTAAGGAAGGTCTGTCATTCTCTCCACTTAGGGATAGGGAAACTGAGGCCTGGAGAGTTGAATAATGTAAAAATACTCAAGGCTGCATGTCTTATAAGGAGTGGGACTAGATTTGCTCCTACAGTTGGGCACTCTTGACACCAGGCCTCCTGCCCATTCCCAGCTACAGGTGTGTGTGCGTGTGTGTCCCTAGGGCTCAGTCAACTGCCTGCCTGCATTCACTGCCTCCCTCTTACCCAGCAGTCCCCTACCAGTGCAAGCTTCCCTCTGCAGCATATCTAAAAGAGACTTCTCAGATCCTTCTCGTACACTTCCAGGGACAGGGTTCCCACTGCCTCTGAAACCCAGTCAGTTGGGCCAGTTTGTGGACAGCTGTGACTGAGCTGGTCTCAGCTCTGCCCTCTGAGGGCATGCAGGGCAGCTCCCTGGTCCCTCTGAGATTCAGGCGGAGAGTCTGAGCCTCTGACTTCCCAGGCTTTCAACTCCCCCCACCCGCAGCTGGGAACATCCTCCCCCTGTCGTACTGGGCTTTTGAATTATCGCAGGCTTTGTTTTTGGGTCTCCTTCCTCCTTGAAATAATAGAGAATTCGCTAAACTTCTGTATCACTAACCTTTTAGGACAAAAAAGGATGGAGTTGAAAAACAGCTGGTGGGTTGGCTGGAAGGCTGTCAGAGAAGGCTGGTGGCCCAGGAGCCAGGACAATGTCCTGTTGTTCCTGCTACTCAGGCTGCACAGGGCGCTCCTGTCGGGGCCTGGCTGTGTTTCCCGCAGTGGCTCTGCCTGTGCCGGTGGCATGCCCATGTTTCCTGGGCTCCCAGGCCAAGCAGAGGCTGCCCCACTCCAGCCAGCCCCCTGGTACTTCCTCCCGGCCTTGCAATGAATGGTCATGGAAAGCAGGCCAACTGGCTGTGGGCCTTTTGCTGTGGGGCGATGGAAAGGCCAGCCTTGCACTGATGGTGTTAGTCTTGGACTCTTCTGAGTGAAGTTCAAATCCCACTCAGCCACTTGACACCTGGGTGTTCTTGGGCAAGCCACCTGGCCTTTCTGGGGTGCGGCTCCTCAGTCCTGTTGGGCTGTCATGAGAATTAGGTGGGAAAGTGGCACAGAGTGGGGCTCCGCCACCTGGCCTGCGTGTGCGCAATTGTCTGTCTGGAGACCTGAGATGGCATGATGGTGGCTGCATTAAGGCAGGCCTTTAAAAACTGAGAAAGATGGATTTCCTTAGGCAGAAAAGTGGAAGGAAAGGTGGTATGGGTTCAGGAAACCGGGGGAAAGCCCTCAGAGGGAGGGAGCTCACGGCTGGTCAGCAGCCAGCTGGGGAGAAGAGTCAAAGTCACTCGCCAGGGTGTGAGGGAGGTGGGGGAGGAAGGAGAGGGAGGGCTCAACGCCAGGTTGAAGCACTGCAGCTTGATTCTTTGTAGGCTGTGAGGGGAAGGGGTGGGGAGCGGGAGTGACACCATGTTGGGTAGAGGGGCCCTCCAGTGGTTGGGTGCTGCTGTGGTCCAGACCAGGAATGCTGCTGGCGCACCCCTCCGCCACTACCCTGAGGCCTTGGCTTTCACATCTGTGACCAGGGAGTCATGGTGTCACACCCTTCCTGGGAAGTGTGGGGATTCCATGCCAAGGAGGACACAATAAAGCCCTCCTGAGCGGCTGGCTAAGGTTGGGAAGGGGACCACAGGGACAGAGGGCCTCTAGTGGGGGGCGGGAGGAAGCTATCCAGGGTCTAGAGAATGAGACATTTCTGGACTCAGGATGGGCCATGGTGGGAGATCCAGCTGCAGAGGGTCGGATGACCTTGGGAGAGAGAGGGAGCGCCCCATACTTGGACATAGCCACAGTGTTTCCCAGAGATTCTGGGTGAGCATCTTGGTACTGCTCTTGCTAATTGGCTTTGAACAGGCAGTTGCCCTGATGACCTGGGTCGTCTTTGTCCCTTCTCACAGTCAACCAAGGTCTGAGGGTTTAGGGAGGATTGTCCTCATCCCAGGTGACCTCCTCCCCTGGGCCTAGCTGACCTTGGCTGCTGCGTACTGGGGTTTTGGTTGAGAAACTTGGGGGGCTCTGAATCTTGGCACTAAGCCAGACCTAGCCCTACTCATGAAAAGCCCCCTGTCTGGCAAGGAGACAGCTCTGTGACAGACCTTCCCAGCATGGCCTGCTGAATGTCAGAGTGCTGGGACCACATGTGAGGCTGCTGTTTGCCTGGAGAGTCTGGGAGGGCTTCATGATTGAAGGGACACAGATGATGGGTGTTGAAGGTTGGGTAGATCAAGGGGACCTATGGGCAGAGGAGGCTGCATGTGCCTGGAGGCCACCTGAGGGAATCGTGGCCCCTAGGGAAGAGGAGCCCATGGTGAGGGTGGAACAGGCCGATGGACCCTGGCCAGCAGGGCTGGAACTGAATCCCATGTGGTTTAGACAGCAAATCCTCTCTGCATGACTCAGAGGCCTGAGGAATGCCTCTCCCTGAAAATCCTCTATAGCCTGTCTTCAGTGTGTGCTCAATACCACTTATTTCCATTTAAGACAGGAGTCCGTCTTCCCTTTTCAGGTAGGGAAATGGCCCCTGGGGACTTGGGGTGGAGAGGTGACGCTAGGAGGACGATGAGACCCAGCCAGCCCTCAGCTTCTCGCCTATGAAGTGGGAGGAGGGGACAGGTGAGGCCAGTAGCTGCCCCATGGCCTTGTGAGGATTCCGCCAAGTGGTGTTTCCTGTGGGCACAGCCCCAGGTAAGTGTGGCCCAGGAGTGCTGGCTCTGCCTGGTGAGGAGGGCCAGGATGGCGGATCCCATAGCCATGATTTGAGGCCTGGTTCTGTTAGAGGTGTGTGACCCAGCGCCTGTGAGCCCAGTGGAGTCACTTGCTTCCCTGGCAGGGTTGTTGGGGGAACCACCTGTGATCGGGCTGTGGAAGTGCTTTCCACAGTCCGAGGCCCCCTGTGAAGCCCTTCTTGGTGCCACCTCACCAAGGGCACAAGGCCGCAGTTTCCAGGGACGTAGGAGGTCAGCAGGGGGAGCCATCACAGCTGAGCTGGGCACTGGGGAGGCCATGGAGTGGGAGTGTTGGGTCATCTTCTCTCCTGCCCCAGCCTTGGGTGGCAGGGAGATGCAGAGACGTGTTAAATGCGCCAGGACCCAGACCCCCATACCACACAGGGCAGCGTAGACAGGGTTCCCAGACCAGCCTGGGTCCCCATTTCAGCAGGGGCCATGGGCAGATCAAATAACTGCTGCTCTGAGCCCATCTTACCTTTCTATAAAACAGGTAGATGAATACTCCTGGCAGGGTTGTATGAACTGAAACGAAAAAAAGGATGGGAAGGTGGCCACCTGGTGCCCTATGCTGAGTGGAGACTAGTATCTGGGTGGGTTGCCTTCCTCCTGGGAGTGGAATGCAGCAGAAAGAAGCCAAGCCACCTTCTCCCTTTCCCTGAGCTTCCTGGGTAGGGAGACTGCTCTCTGCTGTCCCCCTGGAGCCTGGGCAGTCCGCTGAGTTCTCCCTCCCTCCCTCCCTCCCTGCCCTGGTGGGCTTCTTACCCAGCCTAGCAAAGGCAGGGTGGGGTCAAGGCTGCCTTGAGTGAGTGATGAGGCAGGCAGACCCTGCTGTGGGCCATGGAGGCCTGGGGCAGAGGCTGCAGGCCTGGAACGCAGCTGGCTTTCTGGAGGGGGTGGTTCTTAGGCCCTGAGGTGTACTTCTGGGTCCAGGAAGTAACCCAGTGACCATTTTCCCTTCCTGAGCCCCAGTCATTATATCAGCCACCACTGCGGAGGTCCTACCCTGGCAGGGCCACAGCAGAACAGCTCGCCATGATGCAGAGCTGCATGTCAGGCTTGATGAAAGGGGCCCCTTTCTCTCCCGCCGTGAGCCTGGGGAGGAAGGTGGCAGATAGACGCCCGGCTGAGCGGGAAGGATGCATCTGCATGTGAGTTAGAGAGCACAGCCCCCTGGTGCTGCCCCCACTGCGGTCAGAGCCTGGCCCTCTACTGTGCAGGGGCAGCCTGGCAGACTTTGGAGGAGCCAGTAGGCTGCCCTGGGTGCCGTGCTGCCCCCATTCCTCTTCCTTGGAGCAGAGTCCATTAGCTTTGAGAAGCCCTGGGGAGGTGGGAAGAGTCAGCGTTGTCCCCTGCAGCCAGGATGAGTTTACTGTGAACTTCTCTGCAGCCCTCTGCTCAGTCAGTAACCTTCCCAGTGAGGCCTGGGCCAGCTGGGGCATGTTTGTGGGGCAAGATGGTGGGGGAGGAAGAGGAGGGCTCTGTAGCCACAGACTCCGGGCTCTGGCTGCTTTGGGGTCTGGCCCAGGCCTGCTGGGCTTCTGTGCTATAGAACCAGGGCCCCCTTGAGTCTCCCTGGGCAGGCCCAATCCTCTGAATCGTGCCTTCCTTTCTCCTACCAGCCTGCTTGTTAAGGCACCCCAGGCAGGAGGTGGCCTCAGCATACCAGCTCCTCCCTTTGCACTTCCTGGGTTCCTACTCCACCCTCCCAGCATCCTTACCTGGCAGGAATTTGCAGGCTGGGCCAGGAAGCAGCCTGATTCCAGCCTGCAGGCTGGGTTTGCAGCCCTGGACAGCAAGCCAGGGGGCTCTGGGTCCCAGCCTTCCTGGGCTTGGTGACTTCTCTGGCATCTGAGCAGGGTGTCTCTCACAGTAAGGTATGAAGCCCCATCCTGGGAGGGAGGCCTGGAGGCTGCCTGTGTGGTGGGTGGCCCAGCATAGTGGGCAGTCCTACCCCTGGCATCAGTCAGTGTTGTGATGGGGAGGAGGCTGGAGCGTGTTAGGGACAAAGCCTGTCAGCACCTAGAACCAAGTGGTGTGCTAGGCCCCTGTGCACATCTGTGAAATGCTGCCTGCCAGAGAGGACCCTGGAGGAGCAGCGCATGCCAGCAGGTTAGGCCTCACTGAGGAGTTCCACGCAGAGCCCTGGGGGGTTGGATCGGCTGTAACTTGACTTCAGCCTGACTCACAGCTGCCTGCTGGTCTGTCGATTTCCCCTCAAGTTCTCAGAAGTTCTGCCTGAGGGTGTCAACTCGGCCAAGTGATCTGAGCCCTGTCATGTGCCAGCTCTGTGCTGGGCATGGGAGCAGCTGCAGGAAAGCTAACTGGGTCTTTTGTAGGATTCCCAAGGGCTGGGGTCCCCATTTCAGCTCTGACTCCCATGCAGTGCCTAGCACAGGACTCCACAATGGGGCAGGCTGTTGCCACAGAGGTGTAGAGCTTGGGGGTTGGGGGTGGCCCTGTCAGCCTTTGGGGCCTCTGGGTGAGCCTGTCTGGTTCAGCTCTGGATTCCTGAGCCCACACATAGTGGGCCTCAGTCCCCCTTACCCAAGGTGGTCATGGAAATTGGGTTACAGGGCGTGTGCCTTATGGCAAAAGTGTTTGTGACCCTGCCAGGCCTCACTGGCCTGAGGGTGTTTGACAAGGGAGAGAACGATGGACTGAGCCTTGGACCAGTAGAGGGTGCTGTGGGAAGGAGGTCTGGGTGGTCTGAGCCCAGGGTGGGTTCCACACCAGCTCCAGGGCTGGGGGCTGTGGACATGAATGGGGCAAAGCCTGCCCAGGCTCCATGCTAGGGGTGGGTGAGCAGGCCCGGCTGGTCCTCAAGCTTTTCCTGAGCCCCAGCTGTGGGAAGCAGGCTCTAGGGGGCACTGCTGTGTGCTGTCGGCTCTGGAAAGGGACAATCACCTCTCTGAGGTGGACTGTGCCAAGCACCAGTGCAGGTGCCGTCTGAGTGCTTTCCATGCGATGTGCTGAGGAAACCGAGGCTCAGGGTGGGGAAGTGACTTGCCCAGGGTCATACAGCACATGAGTGGTGGGCCAGGTCCATCAGAGCCTGGGCTGGGCTCCGTTTGGTCAACTACCTTTGTTCTTTGTGCTGTGTTGGGCCCCAAGCTCCGGCATGTGGCCCCTTACTGAGTTCCGCGGCCCGGCTGCTGCACAGAGACTGCTGCATCTCTCACAGTCCTCGTCTGTAAGAAGGGGCAGCAGAGGTCCCTGGGGCTGGCCTCCCTGAGTAGGGATGGTGCATGAGAAAGAGCTCTGTCGGCAGTGATGTTCCGGAAAAATGGGTGACAGCTTTGGTTTTGGATGGGGACTGGGTGGAGGGTAGGGAAGGTGAGGAAGGCCGTCTGAGTCCTGTGGGTCTCTAAGGCTTCTTAGAAGTCAGGCCAGACCCTACCCCAACTTAGTGGCAGACTAATTTTGAGTGGTGGACTAATTTTGCCCCCTTAGCGGCTGAGGCACTTAGCCAGAGTCTTGCAGTGGCGAAAGGGACTAACAAGTTTCTGGGACTCTGGTATCACAATGCTTTTCTTCCCCTGAATTGGCCTTAAGACAGAAAGGACAGTAGGAGTTGAGAGGAGCGATGGCCTCCAGCTAGGGGGTCTGGGCAGACCTCCTGGAGGAGAGGGGGAGGGAGGGAACAGCACAGCAGGGAGGGGAGCGGCAGGCCCAGGCTGACACAACTGCCCACCCTCCAGGTCCCATCTGATGCCGAGGCTGAAGGAGTCTCGCTCCCACGAGTCTCTGCTCAGCCCCAGCAGCGCAGTGGAGGCACTGGACCTCAGCATGGAGGAGGAGGTGGTCATCAAGCCCGTGCACAGCAGCATCCTGGGCCAGGACTACTGCTTCGAGGTGGGTCACACTGCTGGAGCAGGGCGGGGCACTGGCGTCCTCTCCTCGTAAGGCCAGGTTTCCTCCAGGCACCCTTCTGGAGTGCTCTGTGGCTTTGGTGTGGGCCTGGCTCTTGGGACAGTGGCTGGAATCTGCTCACAGCTTTTGGCTCCTAAGAGACTGTTAGGAGCTGTGGAATGAGGGCTTCGTTTCTGCTCTGTGGGCTCCTTGGGAAAGGACTGGCACCACCCTCCACGCTGGCAAGGGCAAGAGGCCCCAGGAGGTGAAAGGGAATAAACGCCTCTGTGGAATCCCCTGAGCCCCACGACCCATGTCTTGGAAAACTTGTTAACCCTCCTTAGAAACCCCTGTGCAGTGTGGGGTAGCAGAGAATGCCCCCTTTTCTGGGCCTGTTTCTCCCTCTAATCAGAGCCAGACCTTTCCTGCTGTCGCCTTCTGTGACCCAAGGTTTGAGAGCAAGGGGCCGGCCATCCAGCATGGGTAGGGCCATCACTGGTGATCACTTGTCCAGTCCTTCACTATAGTTGGAAAATCTGAGGCCCAGAGAGGGCAAGATGATTTCAGAGGTCACACAACAAGCCTGAGGCCAAGCCAGGACCAGGGTAACTGTTGCAGGTATTCCTTAGAGTTCTAATTGCTTTTCCAGTGATTAATATTCTCTTTCCACCTCCTTCTGGGAAGCTTCCCGTCCCCCACTCCCACTCCCAACAACCTTGTGTAATTAGAGGAGCTCTCTGATGGAGGAATGAGCCTGGTAATGAAATCAGGCACTCGAGGACTAGTGTGGCAACCTCCTGGCACCCCCAGCCCCAGGGAAAGAATGGACTGGTGCTTGGTATGTGCCCTACACCCTGTGCCCTCTGGGTGCCCTTTCTGGTTCTAGACTGCTGGTCCGGTTGGGGTCCATCTGGGCTCCATGTCTTTGCCCGGGGCAAGCTGACGACAGTGCCTGTCTACTTGTCCAGAGCAGGCAGTGCTGTGGCTTGTGTGGGCCAGGAATGGCTGGAGAGACTCTAGTTTCCCTCTCTAGAGCCCTTGGGAGGTGCTGGGACAGAGTAGGAGCAGCTTGGGCTGGGCCCCTTCTCCTGGAGGAGACTGGGGGATGAGCGAGAATCCGACGGGAGGGTAAGGGTTCCAGGCAGGAGGACCCCCGGGCCCAGCACACCCAGGCAGCCGACTCTCTCATTTCTCTAGTCTGTCCCCCCAGATGTTAAGTGTCCGTGACCATCATTGTAGTCACTGTTCCTTGGCAAAAGAGAACCACGAGAAGGTGCCAGCTGAGGACTGAAGCGATCCTTTTTGCTGACCTGTGGTATCTCTTTGGTGCCTGTGGCTCTGTCTGTAGAGGAAGGCTTGGGTTAAGCATTGCCCTCTGATCCCAGGCAGGTGGCCATGCCTTCCCTCTCTCCATTCCCAGACAGTGATGTTGGGGTCAGAAAGATGCTTTCGTATGGACAGAAGGTGCTGAGACAGGGGTGAAGAGCCAGGGCAGGCATCAGATGGCACAGGGCCGGGCCACCTCCTGTCACTTCTCCGGGGCCGCAGGTCTCAGGGCATCACCTGCACACGTGAAATATGGGGGTCTCGGTGAGCCTTGTCCTGCCTTCTCTCTGAAGCTGTTGGGGCAGACCTGGCGGCTGAAGCCCGCCAAGCGCCGGAGGCCTTCTGCCTCTCCGAGACTTGCAGTGTTTCCCTCCCCTGTGACACTGTTCTGCCATTCCCCACAGGTGACGACGTCCTCAGGAAGCAAGTGTTTCTCCTGCCGATCAGCAGCCGAGCGGGATAAGTGGATGGAGAACCTGCGGCGGGCAGTGCACCCCAATAAGGTAGGTGTGCATCTCTCTCACCAGAGCATGAGGGGCTGAGGTCAGACCCAGAGCAGACGCCCAGCACGAGGGAGCAGATGGAGGGATCTCTGCGTGGGCTGGGAGGCAGGGCCCGAATGGGCATAGCGTCCGGCTCTGAAAGAGGAGCTGGAGTTGGCCCGGTTGTCCCAGGTGCTTGGGCCTCTGCCCCCACCGCTACACGCTGAGGAGGCTGAGCCAGAGACCTGGGTATCCCGCTGTCGGGGATTGGGTGCTGATGTCCTGCTCCCTGGAACTCTTGGCCTCTTACCCACAGCTGATCCCTGCTCACGCATCTGATCCAGCATAGACATCCTCCCGACCTGGGGCCCCCTGTATTCCCACTGCCCATGGGCTCCCCCATCATGTTATAATGACCTGCTTCTGTGTTTACATCACTGGCTGACTTAGGGCCTAGGCTGGGTCCTGATCACCGTGACATTACAGAGGAAGGGGCCCTAGCAGTGGTCAGACCGTCAAACTACAGAAGGGCTAATAAACGGCACAGCTTATTAAACTGTGTGCCAAGCATTGTGCCAGCCTCTTATTTGCTCTCTCACTCTATTTTATTCCTGTTTTGCAGAAAAGGAACCTGAGGCTTAGATTAAGTCACTGCCCAAGGTCAGTAAGCTAGTATAAGGCAGAGCAGAAATCCACCCCCTTGTCGGTCAAACTCCAGAGCTGTCCCTGCCCCATTGCCCATCCTGCCTCAGGGCCCAGGTCCTTCACCTTCCGGGGCCCGTCTGAGCTGACAGTTCTCCTGCTCTGGGCTGGGCAGTGGGTGGGTGGTGGGACCCCGCAGTGACCATGCTCCTCGTGCATGTGCAGGACAACAGCCGGCGTGTGGAGCACATCTTGAAACTGTGGGTGATTGAAGCCAAGGACCTGCCAGCAAAGAAGAAGTACCTATGTGAGCTGTGCCTGGATGACGTGCTCTATGCCCGCACCACGGGCAAGCTCAAGACGGACAATGTCTTCTGGGGCGAGCACTTCGAGTTCCACAATCTGCCACCCCTGCGCAACGTCACTGTCCACCTGTACCGGGAGACTGACAAGAAGAAGAAGAAGGAACGCAACAGTTACCTGGGCCTGGTCAGCCTGCCTGCTGCTTCTGTGGCTGGGCGGCAGTTCGTGGAGAAGTGGTACCCAGTGGTGACGCCCAACCCCAAGGGCGGCAAGGGCCCCGGACCCATGATCCGCATCAAGGCACGCTACCAGACCATCACCATCCTGCCCATGGAGATGTACAAGGAGTTTGCCGAGCACATCACTAACCACTACCTGGGGCTCTGCGCAGCCCTCGAGCCCATCCTCAGCGCCAAGACCAAGGAGGAGATGGCTTCGGCCCTGGTGCACATCCTGCAGAGCACAGGCAAAGTGAAGGTGCATGTATGGGCCACGGGTGGGGTCCCCCACATAGCCTGGCCCCATGGAAAGGCCTGGTGACATGTACTAGGTTACCTGTCATTCCCCATCTCCACAGCTTGGATTTCAGCTCTGTTGGAGGCACCGGTCACAGCCAGGTGGGCTCCCTAAACCCATGAGTTGCGTCATGGAATAGGGTGCTTTGTGCTCCTCTCCCATGGTGGGAGCTGATTGCTGAGGCAGGAATGGAGCCGATGAATGGGATTACAGTTTGACATGAGAAAGTGGGTTTTAGCGGCTTCCCCATGGCCCCTGAGGCTCGAGGGAAACAGGGCCTGTGGCTAGCCTCTCCCGGCACTCAGGGCCCCATGACCAGACATGCATGTTTGTTGAGGCACTGAGTTTGGTTGTTATTCCAATAGGTGACCACCAGGGCATAGCCACTGTCACAGCCCCAGCCTCACCCCTCCCTCACAGATTCACATGCGAGGTATACACAGTCACTCCTGCAGCCATTTGACAGCCAGCCAGGCATGGCTACAGCTGTCCCCAGCCCCACAGCCCAGGGGATGGGGACTGTCTGAAAGCCATCGAGGAGGCCCTACTACTGCAGGGCTGCAGGAGCCCAGCTCTCCCTCCCCGCCTCCTTCCACCTTCCACGCCATGCCTCAGCCCCACCCTCTGGTTCTGGAGACAAGTGGATGGCTTCCGGAAGGCTCCCTGTCTCCCACCCGCCCAGTGCATGGAGTGTGGTTCTGTGGTGCTCTGCTTTTCCCTGCCTCCTCCTCTGGCAGGGAAGCTGCCCAAAGCAGGTATAGTGGAGAAGGGTCAGGTGTGGGGTCCATCCACACTGCAGAGGGCCTCACGTGCTGGCCTGAGAAGCTGGGCCTCTGCCTTCTGGACATGGTGTGGTTTGAGAGCCGAGTGGCCTGGGATGGGTGGGGACCACATGTGTCAAGGTCCTGAGCCCATAGCCTGGGGTGGGGAGAGGCACAGATTGGGGGCCAGGCCTTGGGTCCCCAGGGCAGAGCCCATGGTGCAGGACTCCATTGGCACTCCTTATCTTCTTCCCTGTCCGCAGAAGCCCCTGGGCTCCTGCTGGCCCTCCAGAGCCCCCCACTGCCTGTTGGACTAGTGGTGTGCAATGGGTGCAGGGCCAGAGAAGGGAGGTCCCTCAGCGTGGGTGGAGAGGGGGCACACAGTTTCCTCCCTGATGTTGGAGCCCCTCCTGCCCCTGCCCCTGCCCCAGCCTTTGGACCTGACTGGTGAGGCTCATGTCCTGAATTTCCTGGTCAGTGTTGAGAGGGGCTGCTGGCAAACCGTGAGTCGAGGAAGTCCCTGGTCCCGGAAAGAGAGGTGACAGGGGCTCGAGCAGCATCCCTTTCTGCTGCTGTGTCTGTCCTGCAGCACCTGGCTTCTGAGGGCTGGGCTAGCCTGGCCTAGAAGGCCCCCTCTGCTCTGCAGTGACCTTTGTTCTTGGGGCTCACAGCTGAGACAGGTGAACTGAGGCTCTCATCGTGGAAGGAGGTGGAAGCCGGGCTCCGGTCTCCCTGCCTGGTAGGCCCTCAGCAGGTTGGGGGAGCAATAGGCAGGATAGAAAGTAACTCTTGCTGGGTGACTTGTGTCTGAGCTCCTCGTCTCTGAACACTTGGGAAGTGATGTGGTGGACTTGGTGAGAGGCAGAGTGTCTGATGAGGACCCTGCAGTCCCCAGGTGAAAGCCTGCCTTCCTGCCCTCTTCCCAGGCTCCACTTTTTGGAGTTTCTATCCATGGACGCCAAGGGACTTCTCCTTGTCATCTTTTCCTCCCTCAGTGCAGCAGGAGTAACGGCATGGGAGGCAAGAGATTGCTGTTCTCCCTCATTGGGTCCTGGCTCTAAGGAGAGCTGCTCATCCTAGCTGGGGCCTAGCAACCCCCCAGGGGTTTGGGAAGGGCTGTGGGTGTGAGCAGGAGGGCCCCAAGCAGTACTTAGCCCTGCTTCTGTGTGTTCAGAGATGGGGACCCTAGAGGTCATCCGTAGGGCATGAAAGGGTCCTCAGGCTGTGTGGTACCCAGAGAGGTCAACAGCCGCATCCCCCAACCCCTCCTGTCTCGCCGTTGGCCAGCCACATCTCCTAGGCCTAAAACTCAGTTCTGGATTTCAGGGGCCACTTCTGACTTTAAAAGGCCCCAAAGTTGTGCGTATTGAAGTGAGGAATTCCAGAGCACCAGAAACCCTGACACATTGCTGGGCACCTTGCAGCCTCTTCTGTTCTGGGTGGCCCCTGCCCTGCCCATCACCCCCTCCTGGGCTTCTGACTCCCTGCCTGTCTTCTTCCCTCCCCAAGTCACAAGGTTGATTGTGGGTGTGAGGAAGCAGGAGCTCCAGAGGAAGCAGGTTCGTTCCGCGGCCTCTCTGCAATCAGGCGGGAAGGCATGCTCCTGGGGTCCTCCCGTGACACTGTGTGTAGGACCGATAGGCTCATCAGATTAACAGCTGTCGTCCCAGTACATCTGGGACCCACAGCAGTGAGGGGCTGCGGCCCTCGGTTTGTCAGGTGGGCAGTGGTGTCACCACCTCCCATCCAAGCCAGTGTCTGTGCTCTTACCATCTAAGTGCTGGCTCACTGCCTTCCAGGCAGCTGGACAGCCTCTGCCTCTCTCGCCCGTCCCTGTGGGGCTGCGCAGAACGAGTCTCTGTCTGGCGCAGGGAGACCCCATCAGAGTGATGGGTGGATAGTGGCAGCTACTTGTATGATGGAGAGAGGGCAGCCTGTCTGTCCTCATTGGCACTGACAGTGACAGGAAGGGGAATTCTGCTCTGGTCAGCCAGCCAGGCTTGGTCAGGGCTGAACAGGGATTTGAGACAGCTGGTCTGACCATGCTTCTGGCTTCTGGATGCATGTAGCATGCTCTTGCCCAGACCTGCCTCCCCATCCTTGGACCCAGCTCTGATGCCACCAACTCTAGGCGGCTCCCCTCATCAGGCTTCGCTGCCCTCACTCTCCAGCCCCAAGGATGGGCACAGCTTGGCAGTGGGGCAGCCTCAAGAGCAGGGGCTTCTCCTGCCTGGGGAGCGAGTCTGCAATTCTAGAGTCCTACCAGCCAGGCCCGCTCAGGTCCACTCTCCTCACCTCCTGCCTCCCCAGGACTTCCTGACAGACCTGATGATGTCAGAGGTGGACCGCTGTGGGGACAATGAGCACCTCATCTTCCGGGAGAACACACTGGCCACCAAGGCCATTGAGGAGTACCTCAAGCTGGTGGGCCAGAAGTACCTGCAGGACGCACTAGGTAGGGAGGGTGTTGGCCAGCAGGTGGGCAGAGGGTGGGGTTTGTGCACCAGGTCTTCACTTTCCCCTCCATGTGCCCTCCTGGCCACAGGTGAGTTCATCAAAGCACTGTATGAGTCGGACGAGAACTGCGAAGTGGACCCAAGCAAGTGCTCAGCCGCTGACCTCCCCGAGCACCAGGGCAACCTTAAGATGTGCTGCGAACTGGCCTTCTGCAAGATCATCAACTCCTACTGGTCAGCACTGCCCCCGCACCTCCTTCTTGACCTCAGCTGCCCAGGGTCTCCCCAGCCAGCATCTTACCCGTCCCATGTCAGGGTGCCAGGCACTGTGCTAGCACAGTGTGCTCCGTCACATGCAGACAGCTCAGCGAGAGGGCCCTGCTCCATTAGCCCCTACTTAGAAACAAGAGCTGAGGCTTAATAAGGAGAGGGCAGGTGACACACCTGGCTCCTCACACAGCCTCCCAAGTGGTGGCTCCGGGATCAGACCCACCCTCTCCATGACTCCACGGAGGTTTACTGGGCTGCCCCGTCCCTGTTCTGGTCCTTTTTATGCTCTCAGATCTCAGGGAGTGTTGAGAATATGTCAGGACATGGTTTTTTCAGTGTTAAGAATCTGGCCGTGGCAGTCCGCCTGCATGTTTGTTAGCGAACACCTTCTGTGTGCCAGGCGGTTGTCGGGGATGGGTCTGTAGCAACAGGGAGCAAGACTGACAAGGCCCTGTGGAAGGTGGATGGGTGACCTGAGACTCCCCATCTGTCCAAAGGAGTTCGGTATTCACAGGCTTGATCAGGCCGAGAAGGGGCTTGTGTGGGTGCCTGGACACTGGCTGGGCCTCGTGCTGAGACTGTAGAAAACAGAAGAAAGGGCTGAGCTTTAAATAGAAGAGAGGTCTGCAGGCTGTTGCCAACCCCAGAAAGGAGCAGGCAGTTCGTACGGGACTGCCGTCAGGGCCGGAATCAGTCCCTGGGCCTCTTTGCAAGGCCCGCTTCCCAGGCACCCCTCGTTCCTAGGGCACAGGTCCCTGGTGGCTAGCCGACCCAGTGCCAGGTGCGGCCTCAGCCCGGTGGCTTGCATGACTCCCCAGGGGGTCCTGGCTGCCAGTTGTGAGCACTGGGGTGGTTTTCACATTGGAGAAGCTCCCTGGATTTTCTCACTGCTCCAGCTCTTCCCCTCCCGCTCAAGCCTCTCTCCTGACCTCACCCCCAACCCCCAGGCATTCTTGACTCCTTTTTTCAGTGGAGCCTCTTTTTCTCACCTTTGCTACATACACTCCTTCTCTTCCTGCTTTAAGGTCTTACGCCGGTCTGTCTTCTGTGGTCCTTTTCCATGTCACCAAACACAGCTTACCCTACCTGGGCACCCTCTGTCACAGCCCCAGTCCCATCAGAGTGGGATTGTGCGTGTGTCTGAAACCATTTCCTGAATATGCCTGGATTACCCTGGGGCAGACGGATCCATCAGCTCAGAGCTGGACACGCAGGAGGGCCCAGGAATGATTTGCTGTGCCTGAGGGAAAGGCAGAAGTAGGCCTACTAGGTGAGCCAGAGCCTTGGGGTGGAGGCAGAGGGAATGGCCAGAGCCAGTGGAGGTGACCCCCTGCCCAGGTTCCTCTGCCCCGTGACTGCACAAGGTGTTCACCTGGGGCCAGCCTGGACTCTTGGGCTAGATCAGAAATGACCCCATGGCCTGGGGCGGAGGAGTAGCCTTAAACTCTCTTGGAACACACTTCCCACCCTTGGGCTGCACTGTGCTTTCACCCTCTGCCCCCTTGTTCCCAGGGCGGGCCGGGTGTGGAACACAGGGAAACATATCCGTGGACAATGATTTTCCATTTCCTCTTTCGGTGTTTGTAAGAGGCCTGGAGGCACCTCTCTGTTCTAGACAAGGCCACCGATTTATTGTCATCACTCAGCAGCCCTGCCCAGTCCTGCGCCGGACCCTTCAAGGGCCAGGGCTAATGGCTGCCCACCCTTACTTTCCTTCTAGCGTGCCCTTGTTGGTTCAGCCACATTCACTGCAGACAGCCTGCTGGGCTCGGTGCTTGTAGGACAAGGGCCCCTCAAGTTGATCAAGGCCTCTTATGGCCTTGGAGTCTCAGCCACAAGGTAGGCCTTTGAGGTCTGTAGGGTAGGCTTTGTTCTCAGTGTTGTGTGAGGAAACTGAGGCTCAGGGAGAGCCAGCTATTGCTCAGAGCTCCCTGAGCTAGTGCAAGGGCCAGCCATAAGACTGGGTTCAGGAAGCCCCTGGGGCCTGGCTTGTCCCAGGCAGGGGGCACATCTTTTGGGTGGAAAGATAGCAAAGCCACTTAAAGGTTGGCCAGGTGGGACCTGACTGTAGCAGGCTGGGGAGCCCAGTGGAGAGATCCCCCCAGCCAAGTGCTGGAAACCCTGCCCACCCTCCTTCGGTCCCCCTGGAGAAGTTACTCCCTCCATTTACCTCCCTGTCTGGCAAGTGGAGAGCCTTGTTCTCTCCCTGTGGTTGGGATGTCCCTAACTTGATCACTCCAAGCTCTGCTAAAAAACCTTGGATTCCCATAACATCATTCAAGTAAAGGGAGTGAGTCTCAAAGGCCAGGGATGGGAACTGACAAGCAGTGGGCTGTTCCAGTTGTGTTTTCCTAACTCCCCCCTAGACCCAGATGCCTACTCTGGGGGAATGGGGAAGAGACCCAGCTCCTCTCTGCTGGTGTCCCATCCCATGTGGCCCCTTGCTGGGGTGTCCCTGCTCCTGCTTGCTGAGCACTCACTGTGCCTTCGCTGCACCGAGCATTCCCTGTGCTGTTGCAGCTCTGCAGCCCCACCTCATGCATGGCCGTGCAGTGACAATGTCGGTGGCAGTGCTGGTGACTGGTAATGGGCTCAGATAGCCCAGGCAGTGGGCCAGCTCACACAGTTATTAGGGTGGATGGACAGGACTGGACAGTGTTCTGCTGGGCACAGAACCAGGTCCCTGCTCTGCACCCTCCTGTCCTGACCCCTACCTGATGACCCTCATATGTCCCTACACAGTGTCTTCCCCCGGGAGCTGAAAGAGGTGTTTGCCTCATGGCGGCAGGAGTGCAGCAGCCGGGGCCGGCCAGACATCAGCGAGCGGCTCATCAGTGCCTCCCTGTTCCTGCGCTTCCTCTGCCCGGCCATCATGTCGCCCTCCCTCTTCAACCTGCTGCAGGAGTACCCCGACGACCGCACTGCCCGCACCCTCACCCTCATCGCCAAGGTTACCCAGAACCTGGCCAACTTTGCCAAGTGGGTGCCGTGCTCAAGCAGGCAGAGGGCAGGGCATGGGCTGGAGTCGTGGGGCAGGCCACAGGTTTCTGCCTCTGAGCCGGGCTGTGCAACAGGCCCGGATTTGTCCCTGTCATCCTCAGCCCTTTCCCTCCCTGTTTCTTCACATAAAATCCACACACCCCATCTTCCCCCTACTAAAAGTACATGCCATTTTGGTATGTTTCCTTAATTTTCAAAGGTGAGAAGATGAGATATTTTTTTCCTTCTGCTTTTTTGAATTAACATTTTGTAACAAGGATTCTCCCATGTACTTAACATTCATAAGCCTCATTTTGAAGTGAATGACTAATGTGCCTTCAAGGGAGAATGGCCATATTTCCTTAACCTTTCCCCTGTGGTTGGGCTCCCAGGTTGTTTCAGACTGTCCTTGTTTAATGCCGTCAAGGATGTCTTTGCTCATAAGGCACTTCAGTGTCCTCAGAGCAAGAGGGTGGAGATGGGAGGGCTTGGTCATCTAGGCATTTGTTTACCATGTGTGAATGGAGCCCTGTTCTGGCCTTCTCTGTGCCAGGCTCTGAATCACATTTGGTCCCAGCCCTCCTGGGGCCAGCACTTCAGCAGGGGAGAAAGATGCAGGATAAGCAGCAGAGCAGTGATGGAGGTGCTTGTGGTCTCTGAGGAGGGCCCCCAGGAAGGCGTGCTCCCCAGCTGCATGTCAGGATGGAGCATTCATCCTCCCACCGAAAGGCAGCAGGAGCAGTGACGGAGGCCCTTGTGCTGGGAAGCGAGGCACTGTGGCATTCCTAAATCACCACGTGCTAGGCCGGGAGAAGTAGGAGACGAGGCCCAAGAGGACAATCGGGACTTGAAGGACAGCAGGACAGTGGGAGCCACCAAAGGACCTTAAGCAAGGGAGAGGATGGCGCTCATTTATTCTGTGGCCTGACAGCAGGGGGTGGAGGGGACAGGCCTGGCAGCCTGGAGGCCGAGAGGAGAGCATAGCTGTGGTTCCGGCAAAGGGAAAGGGGTAGACGTGCTGCAGGGGTAGGGGCAGGGTGGTGGTGCGCCAGGGGCAGTGACTGCAAGGGCCAGGGGTGGTTAGAAGGTAAAGTCAGCAGGCCTGGTTATCTGAGGAGGTGGTGTCTCCACTTGGGATGTGGAGCCTGGGACGAGGGCTTGGGTTTGGGGTGGTGGAGATGACTTCAGACTTGGCCAGGCTGAGTACAAGGGAAGGTGCCCATGGAGATACACGTCCAAAAGCTCAGCAGAGAAACCTAAACCTGGCTGAGTGTGACTGAGAATTAGCTGCACATCAGGCCATTGAAACTTGGAAAAAAAGAAGAAAGAGTGACCAGCAGTGAACAGGGTGTGAGGGCCACAGAACATTTTGGGTTCTGTGAGAAAAAGTCTGGAAAAGGGTCTGTGGACTTAGCCATGAGGAAAGAGGGCCCTGGGTGAGACCAGATTGGTTGATCGGGGAGTTAAGTGGTGTGAGAGGCAGGGGATCAGGAGGAGGAAGGTGGGTGGGGTGTCTCAGAGAAGGGGGCTCCTGGGTGGGCCAGGCTGCCTGGTGCCCAGGGCCCTTACCCACTGCTCACCCTCCAGGTTTGGCAGCAAAGAAGAGTACATGTCATTCATGAACCAGTTCCTTGAGCACGAGTGGACCAACATGCAGCGCTTCCTGCTGGAGATCTCCAACCCCGAGACCATCTCCAACACAGCTGGCTTTGAGGGCTACATTGACCTGGGCAGGGAGCTCTCCAGCCTGCACTCGCTGCTCTGGGAAGCCGTCAGCCAGCTGGAGCAGGTGCCTGTCGCCAGGGGGCTGAGGGCAGGCCACAGGCCGCCACAGAGCTCGAGGATGCTCCTCCTCCCAGCATAACCAAGGAGGTCAAAGTGTTCATTGTGTGGCGTGGATCAGCAGCCCTGTCTGGGTACTGGAGCCTGGGGTTCCAACCCAAGCCCCATCAGCCCAATGGGGAGCTCTGGGGCCCGTTCCTTTGGTGGGGAGTGCCATGTTTGCTTGCCAACACCTGCCTAGGGAGCCCACTCTGCATACTGGGGCTTTGGCTGTGCTATGCCGTGGAGTGATGGATTCCACGTATGAAGGTGTGCTCCCAAGCTGTGAGAAACATGATCAGGTTTGCTGCTTCTCCAAAAATGTCCCTGCTCTGGATTTTGAGGCCACCTATAAGAAAAAGACTAAGGAGATGCTGTGCCTCCGTATGTCAGGCAGGAAGTTGCAAACCTTTACAGAACTGTCCTTGACCATCAGTTGAAAAGGTTATTCCCTGGACACCTCTGACCCTGCTGCAGCCACTTGGCGGGTGCCCTCTGTGACCTGGGGTTGCACTGCCCCCCTGCCAGTAGTCCCAGCCACTCAGTGAGCAGATTCTTGTTAGGAAGGGCCAGGCCTGCCAGGATCCGCTTCCAGAATATCTGCTGCTTTCCAGGTCTTCAGGAGACCACCTTACAAGTGGTTGCTGCTGAATCACAGCTCATGAGGCCCTCTGGTCCTGTCCCTAACGGAGACCCTAAGGGCGCTCTGGTGTGCAGCCTTCTAGGCCCAGCCATGCATGGGCTAAGTACACTTGCAGGCGTGGAGTTCTCTTCCCTTTTTGTTTATGTTAAATTGAGAACTCACGTGTGTGCTGTAGTGTGTGTTTCTCACGTGCGAGTATCTTTCCACGTCAGTATACACTGTACCGCCACTGTGACCTTCTAACGGCCACAGACTGACTGCACAGTTAATTTCACCAGACCCCTGTTGCTGGACACTCAAGTTAGCCCCAGCTGTTCACTACAAACAGAAATTGTTGCAGCCTTTCTGCTCATTTATATCCACTTCCTGTTGGCTGTGAGAGATACAGGAAGGGGAATGGGAACGAAGGCCGAGGCCCTGTCCTCCGCTGCTGCCCATACCAGTCATTCTGACTGCCGTTTACTGAGCCCCTGTGCCAGCCACCGTCCTGTCTGCACAGCCAGACGGGAAGTATGGGAGATGGGCAGTCATCACGGCTGACAGCGGTACAGCAAACATTTGAAATGGAGCTGTTTGCCCCTGAAGTCTATGTTCTATTGACTACGTGAGTTTTCACACTGTATTTCTGTACAAAGTCCTATGTAAAAGATAGCATAAACCAGTGAAGGAAGCTTCCCCTTCCCCTAGCTTGGCTCCATGGCCTGGAATCCCTTGCACGTCTGTCTCAGCCAGGTCAGTGAGGTTTGGATGAGCCTTTGCCCGACCATCCATTTCTTGCTCGTCTGACAGATGTCTGACAATGCCTGCTCTGTGCCTGGGCCATCCACTGGGGCTCACTGCCATCTGTGGAGTAGGTGACATGAGAGAAGGCTGTCCCAGAAGCCTTTTGGAGGGGGAGGTACGGGTGTGGAAAATTCTGGGTCTCCATGTGGGCTTTCCTTGAAAGCGCTGAGGTGGGATGACCTAGGGTGGAAGGCTTGGACTAGGTCAGCGTTCCTCCCTTTGGGCCTTTTGCCCCTTCCCAGAAATATCCAGGGAGCTGGTGAAAAACATAATTTATAGATTCGTGGGCTTCCCTCCCTTCCCCAGAGCTGCTGGGGCCCACCGGCGGGAAAAGTCGGGGACCTGCGTTTCTGGCGACTCCTCAGTGTCGTTGAGCCACAGTGGCTGCGTATGCTTGGTTTCCCCCGTGGCCCCAGCAGGTCACGCCTGCCTCCTCTGTCTTTCCAGAATATTGTATCCAAATTGGGGCCCCTGCCTCGAATCCTGAGGGACGTCCACACAGCGCTGAGTGCCCCAGGCAGTGGGTTGCTCACGGGGACCAACGACTTGGCCTCCACTCCTGGCTCTGGTAGCAGCGGCATCTCAGCTGGGCTGCAGAAGATGGTGATCGAGAATGATCTCTCCGGGTAAGAGCTGTCGGGCATGCTGGGTGTGGTGGGGTGCCACCTGCAGTCTTAGCTGGGGAGGAGGATGTCTACGCACGTGTTTATAAAATACGTTAGGTGAAACCTGAAATATGCTGTGTCGGCCCTACATGGTAAACGCCATTTGGGGAAAATCAGGGAAGGCATTCTGGAGGAGGTGCTGCTGTAGTTTTGAGCTTTTCAGGGAAAATAACATTTCCATTGGTGGACAGGTCATTCTGAGTAGAGGGATTAGCACAAACAAAGGCCTGGGAAAAGATAGCTGTTCTTTTGAAGAACAATGACCAGTCCCAGACACCTCCAGATCATCTTGGTGTGTGTTGCCTGGGTCTGAATGAGAATCTCCAGAAGTGGTGCTCTGCAGTGTGTGTTTTCAGCACAAGCTCAGGTGACCCTGCAAGGCTTTGAGGCTGGGAGCCCCATGGACCTAGAGAGGTGTTGAAGCCCAGCCCTCTCTCTGAGCCCTTAGCCCCTGGGCACAGTGCCCTATAAGTAGAACACCCACACGGTGGAGGGGGAGGCAAAATGTTCTCAGTTGTCGATGTCAAAATGAGGATATTCCTTTTAAAAATTCAGCATTTATACTGAGCCATTCGTGTCCCACCTGTACACTCCCATCTCCAGCCAGGGCAGTCCCAGACCAGCTAGCGAGGGTGAGGCTGTAGCAGCAGAGTTGGGAGTCTGGTGTCATTCTGAGGGGGCAGCAGTAGGATTTAGGCCGGCGAGGGCATTGAGATCAAGAATGGGGGTGGGGGGTGTTGTGCGCAGGACTGGATGCCCAGGAAGACAGAGATGCAGAGGCCAGGTCCCTCTCAGTATTAGGGTCCGTCCGTACAACCTGCCCCGTGAGGCAAAGCAGGATTTCAGGTGGGGAAATACCTTGGCTGCGAGGTGGCCAGACACGTGGGTTCTGAGGAGATGTGACCTGTGTGTGCGGTGGGACAGCCGAGGCTACAGCTGCTCTGGGTTTCTCCCAGTTCCGTCTGCTGCCCTCCAGCTCTTCCCAGCCCACAAGTGCCATAGTCCAGGTGGCCACAGCCTGCCCACCTATGTCCCATCAGTTGGGGTGAGGTTCTCCCTCTCCATCCCAGGCTAAGCCAAGTCCAGCTCCCCATTCCAAGCACAAGTTGAACCTCTGAGTCCTTCCTGCCTCTGCCAACTCAGAGCCCTGTTTACCCCCACATCCTTCCCTCTGAAGCCCGCCTGGCCCCACCACGTCGTGCCTTCCTTCCTCAAGGAGCCAGCCTCAGGCTGGAGATGAGGGGAGGCTGCCGCCTGCGCTGTAGGTGCCGCACCCTCCCCGCCCGAGTCATGCCTTGAGGATCCTCCTCTGATGCCTTGTTTTTGCCAAGAACACCAGCCCCCGCCTGCCAGTCAGACAAGGGCTGGCAGCAGCAGACTGGGTGGGGGACGCCTCACCAGGTCCCCGCTTTGGTTATCAGTCTGATCGGGAGCAAGAGAGGAGAGGCAGAGGGATCCCCTGTGGCTTTGAAGTCGGAGCTCTTGGTGCACGACCTTTGGAGAGCAGAGAGCACTGCACTGTAGGTTTGGGTTTAGCTAGGGGGAGTTTTCCAGAACACTCCAGGCCCTGTACCCATTATCCCAAGATGCAGCTGAGCAGGAAAAGGGCCTGCCAGACAGCCTGCTTTGGAACCAGCAGCATTGGCCCCCGGGGCAAAGGTTCTGTGCAGGAGCAGCCATCTCGGCCGCTTAGTCCTCCTGGTGGCATCTGCCAGGGTCGGCTCCCTGTGCCATGGTTTGGTTTTGCAACTGGGCCACTGGTCTCTGGGTCTCGCTTTTGCTGCCCCTATGCCCCCCTTGCCCCCCTCCCTGGCCTTCCCGCTCTGCCCCCAGCCCTGGCTCAGGCTGCCAGGCCCCAGCAGGTTGGCAGGGCACTTGGTATGGACCTGCCTTGGCCGCATTCACACTTTTTCTTTTCCCCTTCTTTCCCTGTGTGTGCTTGTCTCCCTGCAGTCTGATAGATTTCACCCGGTTACCGTCTCCAACCCCCGAAAACAAGGACTTGTTTTTTGTCACAAGGTCCTCCGGGGTCCAGCCCTCACCTGCCCGCAGCTCGAGTTACTCAGAAGCCAACGAGCCTGATCTTCAGATGGCCAATGGTGGCAAGAGCCTGTCCATGGTGGACCTTCAAGATGCCCGCACGCTGGATGGGGAGGCCGGCTCCCCGGCGGGCCCCGACGCCCTCAGCACCGATGGGCAGGTGCCTGCAACGCAGCTGGTGGCTGGGTGGCCAGCCCGGGCAGCCCCGGTGAGCCTGGCAGGGCTGGCCACAGTGCGGCGGGCAGGCCAGACGCCGACCACACCGGGCACCTCTGAGGGCGCACCAGGCCGGCCCCAGCTATTGGCACCGCTCTCCTTCCAGAACCCCGTGTACCAGATGGCGGCTGGCCTGCCTCTGTCACCCCGCGGCCTCGGCGACTCTGGCTCTGAGGGCCACAGCTCCCTGAGCTCCCACAGCAACAGTGAGGAGCTGGCGGCTGCTGCCAAGCTGGGAAGTCTCAGCAACACAGCCGAGGAGCTTGGGCGGCGGCCCGGGGAGCTGGCACGGCGGCAGGTGTCACTGACTGAGAAGGGCGGGCAGCCTGCGGTGCTGCGGCAGAACAGTGCCGGCCCCCAGCGGAGGATCGACCAGCCCCCGCCCCCGCCCCCACCGCCACCTCCTGCCCCCCGTGGCCGGACGCCACCCACCCTGCTGAGCACCCTGCAGTACCCGCGGCCCTCGAGTGGAACCCTGGCGTCGGCCTCGCCTGACTGGGCCGGCCCCGGAGCCCGGCTGCGGCAGCAGTCCTCCTCCTCCAAGGGCGACAGCCCCGAGCTGAAGCCTCGTGCTGGGCACAAGCAGGTCAGTGCTACTGGGTGGAGGCCGGGCTGGGCTCCCGGGCCCGGCTGGGCCATCACACCCCACGTCATGCTGCTCCTCCCGGTCATTTCACCTGTACCCAGCTGCCATCCCATGCAGAACGATGCCACCTTCAGCCCCATCCCACCAGCCTGCCACACACACACCACCACTCCTCTCCCGCTGGGCCCACTGGCGCCTGCCTGGGTCCTGTCAACAAGGCACACATTGACCTTAGGGTCCCTCTGGCAGTTACCCCAGGGACAGCTGGGGTCAGGGAGAAAGACGGGAGGGCATCCATCTCCAATTCCCGGCTTGTTAAAGCCTTACCCAGGGAAGGAGTCCACCTGTCCCCCACAGACCCCCAGGCCACCCTCCCTGCTCTGAGCTGGCCTCCAGGACTCAGCTGCCAGGGCACATGGGTGTTTCTTGTCGCGTAGGAACACATGTGCTTTGGGTCGAATGCACAGCCTGCTGGAGGGGAGCTCACCTACCCTCTCTTGGCGGCAGAGACAGCACTCAGGAGGCCGCCTGCGCCCCCGACTCTGCCTCCGGGCGCCTGCCATCCAGGAGAGGGCTTCCTGGGTGCGGGCTGCGTCAGTAGGTGCTCAGTCAGCTCAGAGTCCCCTCGCTTCCTGCCATGCCTCTGACCACTTGTTCCCTGTGGCTCACCTGGTGTCACACCCCACCCCCTCTCCCCCCCACTGCCTCCCGCCAGCCCCTCACAGCTCTGTTTCATTGTAGGGCCCTTCACCCGTGAGCCCCAATGCCCTGGACCGCACGGCCGCTTGGCTCTTGACCATGAACGCGCAGTTGTTAGAAGACGAGGGCCTGGGCCCAGACCCCCCCCACAGGGATAGGCTAAGGAGTAAGGAGGAGCTCACCCAAGCAGAAAAGGTAAAGCCGGACCCCGGCAGTTTGGGGCAGGGCGGGGCTGCCTCTCTCAGCAGCTGGCAGGATGCTCACCCCTTGAAACCTGAGTAGGGGTGCTGCTTGTTCCCGCAAATGGCCAGTCCCTCCTGACCTCTGGTTCCACATGAGGACAGCAGTCAGTGGGATGTGGAGGAAGAGCAGCAAAAGGGTTTAGCTGAGGCCTGTGTAGGCTGCACGTGAGACCCACCTGGGAATTGTAATTCAATCCAGACTTGGGACCTGGTCATCAGACCTCTGGGAGGCCCCTTCTCTGAGTGACTGTGCAGCTGAGCTCCTGAGAATCTGGGACTTGAGGGCAGGGATGCCAAAGAGGTGCACGGAGACCCTTGTGGGGAGCCTCATGCATGAGGAAGCAGAGAGGTGTGGGTCCCCAAGACACCTGGGAGAGCTGCCCCCGGCCAGGCCCCCTCCACTCTGAGTTCGTGCCTGCCCAAGGCCTGGCTCCTTCCCAGTTCCCATCTCCACCAGGGCCTGGGAGAGAAAGAGCCAGGGTAAGAGGTGGGATTAGATTGCTACTGAGATGTTTTCTTCCCCCCAGGGGAAAATGGTTCTAAAATATCTAAATCCCACTCACAAATCTAGCCTTTGGTGGAGCAGTGGGGTGCTTTTATCCTCCAAAATTCTCTCAGTCGACAGCTGCCCTAGGTCCATGGCTGGCCCTCATCTCCTGGAGGCCAAAGCCAGGTATATGCAGGACCCAGCGTAGGACTTCCCAGGACGGCAGCCGCTTCCCCACGTGCTTGGGTACCCTCACCTCTCAGCCCCAGGAAAGCCTGTAGCAGCACTGCAAGCAAGGGCACAGAGGTCAGGGGGCAGCCCTCCCTCCTCCTGGCCTAGGGTGAGGTCCATGCCCATGCTGCATTCCGCCACCTCCCACCATCCCCTTGGCCTGCTGCATCCACCTGCTTTCACCATAATTATGTGAAGGGGACCGGGGGACATGGGGCATAGTGCTTTCAGAGCCAGAGTTTGGTTGGGGAGCAAGGAGGGCCAGCCTCACCCTAGGCTCCCCACCTTTCTGAAATTCGTTCTTACCTGTGAATTGAAAGGATTGCCCACATGATTGCAGGGGTCAGGCTGCAGCTGCTGTGTCCTTTCTCCTTGCTGTTCCTTGGCTGAATGAGCTGCCGTTTCTCTGCCCTCTTTGCCACTAACCCTTACAGGCAAGTCAGGAGGCTTTTGTTCCCTCGAGCTCCCTGGACACCTGGTCCTGCCCTCCCTGCCTATCTCTGGCCAGCTGAGCAGAAGACCCAGGACGGGTCAGGGCCATTTCTTCCAGAGCCAGGCCTGCCTGTGGGTCCAGCTTTGCTTCAGGGGGTTAGATCTGGGATGGGGCTGGGCCTCTCACCAGTCTCTGGACTTGCTGCCTCCTGACTTTGGGCAGGCCTTTGCTGATAAGTGAGTCGGGGTCCTGTTGCCTAGGACTCAAGGAGAGGCTCTTCCTGCCTGCCTTCCCCAGTCCCTGTGTTCCCACAGCACCCTGTCCCCCATCCCTTGATTGTGGCGGTGACCCTGCCTTGCCCTGCTGTCCAGCCCACACAGCTTCCCAGCTTGCTGTTCTACACATCCCTTCTCCTCCCCAAAGGCTGAGCATGCTGGGCTGAGTCAGATGCAGAAATCCTGGGACCACCTTGCCTTTGACCGACCTCTCTCTCCCTACCGCCTTCTCCCCCTATGACTTTCCCACTCCACCGTTCTGGCTTTAGAGTCAGGTTGAGGCTGGGAGACTAGAATCTTACCCCACTGGGCGGTCCTGCTCCATGTGACTGGGTCACCTTGCCCTCGGGGCCTCAGTTTCCCATCCTGTGGAGCCCCACCTCTCAGGGCACTGTCGGATCTGCTTAATATATCAAAGATATTTTAAATCTTTGTTTATTATAGAAGCTCAAGGTTGTAGTTAAATCCTTACTTCTGAGGTCTGTGTTTGAGTTAAATCCTTACTTCTGAGATCTGCGTTTGAGTTAAATCCTTACTTCTGAGGTCTGGGTTTGAGTCTTCATTCCCCTTCATATCTGTAAGGTTGGAGGCTAGAGGGTAAGAGGTTAAAGTGGAGGGAGCCCCGGATGGAAGACAGGCTTTGAGTCTCACCTTAGCCACCTCTGGCTGGGCTCCTTGGGCATCTCCCTACGGGTGAAGCGGGCTGGGGTGGTGGTGACCCCTGGGCCTCTGGGCTGGGCCGCCTCCCCCCCGTGCGCCTGCCGGGGCTCACGACGCCGTGCTCTCTGTCCTGGGTGCTGTGCCGTGGCACGCGGCCCTCCTGGCAGGACCTGGCGGTGCTGCAGGACAAGCTGCGGATCTCCACCAGGAAGCTGGAGGAGTATGAGACCCTGTTCAAGTGCCAGGAAGAAACGACGCAGAAGCTGCTGCTGGAGTACCAGGCGCGGCTGGAGGAGGGTGAGGAGCGGCTGCGGCGGCAGCAGGAGGACAAGGATGTCCAGATGAAGGGCATCATCAGCAGGTGAGGGCAGCTTCTTCCTGCTCTGGGCACAGAGGGGGCAGACCTGTCCCCCGCCCTCCTGTTCTGGGGGCGCTCACCAGCTGCAGGACTGGCCGAGTGTGGAGAGAAGAAGGAAGAGAGGTCCCAGGCAGGGGCCAGCATGGCACAGGCCTGCAGATAGGAGTGTGGGGAGCCTCCAGGGTACAGTGTGTGCTGGTGGTGGAAGGCAGAGTTGGGCATGGCAGAGGTGAGGTCAGGAAGGCCAGCTCACAGAGGGCCTCTTGCCCTGTAAGGAGTCGAACTTTCTTGGTCAATGCTCTCAGGGCAGTTTAGGATTGGGGGTGCCAGGAAACAGTGAGGACTTGATTCAGGGCAGGAAAAGTAGGATTGAATGGGGGTTACATTCACGGGGTGAAGTGGGACTTGAGAGGGAGGGAGGCAGAAACCTCCCCCCCACCAGATTTCTACCAAGAGCATCTGGGGAGTCATGGTACCACTTACTGAGATGTGGGGAACTCTGGAAGAGGAGCATTTTGGGCAGGGAAGGAGAGGGATGATGATGCCAGCTTTGGAAATGTTGAGTTTTAAGGTACCTGTGGGTTATCCAGGGAAGATTTCCGGGGAGACCTTTGGCTTGACTGCTCTCATCTTCATTGATGACTTGTATCAGGTCCTGTGTTGACTCCCCACCCTGTCCCTCCCATGGGTTAGGGCGGGTACACCCTCCTGCATGTCTATAAGCAGGTGTATCATCTAGGCCAACCCACAGGGTCCCAGTCCTGAAGTTCACTTCCTGGTGATGGTACTGACAGGTCCTAGAGGAGGCAGTGTGCATTTACAGCGTGTGGGCTTGTGTGGTGCAAGGTCCTGTCATCTGCAGATTTAGCGGGGGTGTAGTGGCCAGGAAGTTTCCCCACCTGGCTTTAGGCTTTGTCCACTGCAAAGGGCCTTCCCAAATTACTCCTCCTTTGACCACCTGTTTCTCTGCTCCTAATTATTGTTTGCTTCATTTATCTGTGGGTTTGCTCACTATAAAATGTTTAACATGAACAGAGGGCCTGTAACCAAGGTGACTAGAAATCCGCTGTTCACTTGACTGCCTGCTCTGCCCTTGGCTCACTTTATGTGTGTGGTTCCAAGAATGGAAACACTTTTCAACCTAACCACCACCTCCTAGTTGTGTCTGTTCTCTGAGGTGTGTGCTTTCCTGAATCCAGTGGCTTACTTAACACATTTATTTCTACTAACCGACCCTGATGTGTTTCCTCCCTAATATAAGTAATGTCAGGTCAGTCTGGTTAATAGTGTTGTTCTTCTGTATATCCTTATTGGGTTTTCTGTCTGCTTGTTTATTCTATTATTTATTGAAAGAAAAAGGATATTGAAGTTACTAATAATGGTGGGTTTGTTTATTTCTCCTTTCATTTCTGTTGGTTTTTGCTTAATGTACACTGAAACTATTCTTAGATGCTTACACACTTAGGATTGTTATATGATACTGATGAACTGACCTCTTTATCATTATAAAATCACTTCTTTATTCTTAATATCCATAATACTACTTGTTCTGAAATCTACTTTATTAATAAAGCTACCCTTTCTTGTGATTAGTATTAGGTATATCCTTTTCCATCCTCATATACTTTTACCTTATCTATGTCTCTTTATTCAAAGTGGGTTTCTTTTACAGTTACCTATTGTTGCTTCTTTCTCTTTATCTAATCTGGCAGTTTCTGCCTTTTAATTAGAGTGTTTAAACCATTTACATTTAATGTAATTATCTATATAATTATGTTTAAATCTATTATCTTGCTACTCGTTTTCTTTTTGTGCCATTTATTTTGTTCCCTCTTTTCCTGTCCTCTTTTGAATTGAGTATTTTTATGATTCCATTTTATCTTCTTTATTGGTTTCTTACTTATTCCATTATCTCTTTGTTGTTAATTTAGGGCAGGGGATAGAAACTTTCCACAAAGGGGCAGGTAGTAAATATTTTAGGCTTTGCAGGCCATTTGGTCCCTGCAACTGTTCAACTTTGCTGTTTTATCAGAACTATCTGTGTGTTGTGGCTATTTACAAAAACAGGCAGTGGTCCCGATTTTGCTTCACTCTTAGGCTTTAATAGTAGGGATTCTGTCATTATCTTTGTTTCTCTGTACTTAATATATCTTTTTTTCCCTAGCTTTTTTTCTTAATATAATTTATTTTATTATCATTAATTTACAATTACATGTGCAATATTACGATTATTAAACTACCCCTTCATCAGGTCCCCCCCACCAACCCCATTACAGTCACTGTCCATCAGCGTAGTGAGATGCTATAGAATCACTACTTGTCTTCTCTGAGTTGTACTGCCCTCCCCGTGCCCCCCCAACATTACATCTGCTAATCGTAATGCCCCTTTTTCCCTCTTATCCCTCCCTTCCCGCCCATTTTCCCCAGTCCCTTTCCCTTTGGTAACTATTAGTCCGTTCTTGGGTTCTGTGAGTCTGCTGCTGTTTTGTTCCTTCAGTATTTTTTCTTTGTTCTTATACTCCACATATGAGTGAAATCATTTGATACTTGTCTTTTTCGGCTTGGCTTATTTCACTGAGCATAATACCCTCTAGCTCCATCCATGTTGTTGCAAATGGTAGGATTTGTTTTCTTCTTATGGCTGAATAATATTCCATTGTGTATATGTACCACATCTTCTTTATCCATTCATCTACTGATGGACACTTAGGTTGCTTCCATTTCTTGGCTATTGTAAATAGTGCTGCAATAAACATAGGGTTGCATCTGTCCTTTTCAAATTGGGCTGCTGCATTCTTAGGGTAAATTCCTAGGAGTGGAATTCCTGGGTCAAATGGTATTTCTATTTTGAGTTTTTTGAGGAACCTCCATACTGCTTTCCACAATGGTTGAACTAATTTGCAGTCCCACCAGCAGTGTAGGAGGGTTCCCTTTTCTCCACATCCTCGCCAACATTTGTTGTTGTTTGTGTTTTGGATGTTGGCCATCCTCACTGGTGTGAGGTGATATCTCATTGTGGTTTTAATCTGCATTTCTCTGATGATTAGCGATGTGGAGCATCTTTTCATGTGCCTGTTGGCCATCTGAATTTCTTCTTTGGAGAAGTGTCTATTCATGTCCTCTGCCCATTTCTTAATTGGATTATTTGCTTTCTGTTTGTTAAGGTGCATGAGTTCTTTATATATTTTGGATGTCAACCCTTTATCAGATACGTTTTTTATGAATATATTCTCCCATACTGTAGGATGTCTTTTTGTTCTACTGATGGTGTCCTTTGCTGTACAGAAGCTTTTCAGCTTGATATAGTCCCACTTGTTCATTTTTGCTTTTGTTTCCCTTGCCCGGGGAGATATGTTCATGAAGAAGTTGCTCATGTTTATGTCCAAGAGATTTTTGCCTATGTTTTTTTCTAAGAGTTTTATGGTTTCATGACTTACATTCAAGTCTTTGATCCACCTTGAGTTTACCTTTGTGTATGGGGCTAGACAGTAGTCCAGTTTCATTCTCTTACATGTAGCTGTCCAGTTTTTCCAACACCAGCTGCTGAAGAGGCTGTCATCTCCCCATTGTATATCCAAGGCACTTTTATCAAATATTAATTGACTGTATATGTTTGGGTTAATGTTTGGATTTTCTATTCTGTTCCACTGGTCTGTGGGTCTGTTTTTGTGCCAATACCAAATTGTCTTGATTACTGTGGCTTTGTAGTAGAGCTTGAAGTCAGGGAGTGTAATTCCCCCTGTTTTATTCCTCCTTCTCAGGATTGCTTTGGCTATTCGGGGTCTTTTGTGGCTCCATATGAATTTTAGAATTATTTGTTCCAGTTCATTGAAGAAAGCTGTTGGTAGTTTGATAGGGATTGCATTGAATCTGTAGATTGCTTTAGGTAGTATAGCCATTTTGACAATATTGATTCTTCCTAGCCAAGAGCATGGGATGCTTTTCCATTTGTTAGTGTCCTCTTTAATTTCTCTTAGGAGTGTCTTGTAGTTTTCAGAGTACAGGTCTTTCACTTCCTTCGTTAGGTTTATTCCTAGGTATTTTATTCTTTTTGATGCAATTGTGAATGGAATTGTTTTTCTGATTTCTCTTTCTGTTAGTTCATCATTAGTGTATAGGAAAGCAACAGATTTCTGTGTGTTAATTTTGTATCCTGCAACTTTGCTGAATTCAGATATTAGTTCTAGTAGTTTTGGAGTGGAGTCTTTAGGGTTTTTTATGTACAGTATCATGTCATCTGCAAATAGTGACAATTTGACTTCTTCTTTACCAATCTGGATGCCTTGTATGTCTTTGTTTTGTCTGATTGCTGTGGCTAGGACCTCCAGTACTATGTTGAATAACAGTGGAGAGAGTGGGCATCCTTGTCTTGTTCCCGATCTTAGATGAAAAGCTTTCAGCGTCTCGCCGTTAAGTATGATGTTAGCTGTGGGTTTGTCATATATAGCCTTTATGATGTTGAGGTACTTGCCCTCTATACCCATTTTGTTGAGAGTTTTAATCAGGAATGGATGCTGAATTTTGTCAAATGCTTTTTCAGCATCTATGGAGATGATCATGTGGTTTTTGTTCTTCTTTTTGTTGATGTGGTGGATGATGTTGATGGATTTTCGAATGTTGTACCATCCTTGCATCCCTGGGATGAATCCCACTTGATCATGGTGTATGATCCTCTTGATGTATTTTGGATTCGGTTTACTAATATTTTGTTGAATATTTTTGCTTCTATGTTCATCAGGGATATTGGTCTGTAATTTTCTTTTTTGGTGAGGTCTTTGCCCGGTTTTGGTATTAGAGTGATGCTGGCTTCATAGAATGAGTTTGGAAGTATTCCCTCCTCTTCTATTTTTTGGAAAACTTTAAGGAGAATGGGTGTTATTTCTTCTCTATATGTCTGGTAGAATTCAGAGGTGAATCCATCAGGCCCGGGGTTTTGTTCTTGGGTAGTTTTTTGATTACCAATTCGATTTCGTCACTGGTGATTGGTCTGTTTAGTTTTTCTGTTTCTTGCTTGGTCAGTCTTGGAAGGTTGTATTTTTCTAAGAAGTTGTCCATTTCTTCTATGTTTTCCAGCTTGTTAGCATATAGATTCTCATAATATTCTCTTATGATTCTTTGTATTTCTGTGGGGTCCGTCGTGATTTTTCCTTTCTCATTTCTGATTGTGTTTATGTGTGTAGATTCTCTTTTTCTCTTAATGAGTCTGGCTAGGGGTTTATCTATTTTGTTTATTTTTTCAAAGAACCAGCTCTTGGTTTTATTGATTTTTTCTATTGTTTTATTCTTCTCAATTTTATTTATTTCTTCTCTAATCTTTATTATGTCCCTCCTTCTGGTGACTTTGGGCCTCATTTGTTCTTCTTTTTCCAATTTCAGTAATTGTGTCTTTAGACTATTCATTTGGGAATGTTCTTCCTTCTTTAAATAGGCCTGGATTGCAATATACTTTCCTCTTAGAACTGCCTTTGCTGCGTCCCACAGAAGTTGTGGCTTTGTGTTGTTGTTGTCATTAGTCTCCATATATTCTTTGATTTCTGTTTTGATTTGGTCGTTAACCCATTGATTAATTAGGAGAGTGTTGTTAAGTCTCCATGTATTTGTGAGCCTTTTTGATTTCTTTCTAAAATTTATTTCTAGTTTTATACCTTGGTGATCTGAGAAGTTGGTTGGTAGGATTTCAATATTTTTGAAATTACTGAGGTTCTTTTTGTGGCCTAGTATGTGGTCTATTCTGGAAAATGTTCCATGTGCACTTGAGAAGAATGTGTATCCTGTTGCTTTTGGGTGTAGAGTTCTGTAGATGTCTGTTAGGTCCATCTGTTCTAGTGTGTTGTTCAGTGCCTCTGTGTCTTTACTTATTTTCTGTCTGGTTGATCTGTCCTCTGGAGTGAGTGGTGTGTTGAAGTCTCCTAAGATGAATGCATTGCTGTCTATTTCCTCCTTTAATTCTGTTAGTATTTGTCTCACATATGCTGGCGCTCCTGTGTTGGGTGCATATATATTTATAATGGTTATATCTTCTTGTTGGACTGACCCCTTTATCATTATGTAATGTCCTTCTTTATCTTTTGCTACTTTCTTCGTTTTGAAGTCTATTTTGTCTGATACAAGTACTGCAACACCTGCTTTTTTCTCTTTGTTGTTTGCATGAAATATCTTTTTCCATCCCTTCACTTTTAGTCTGTGTATATCTTTGGATTTGAGGTGAGTTTCTTGTAGGCAGCATATAGATGGGTCTTGCTTTTTTATCCATTCTGTTACTCTGTGTCTTTTGATTGGTGCATTCAGTCCATTTACATTTAGGGTGATTATTGATAGGTATGTACTTATTGCCATTGCTGGCTTTAGATTCGTGGTTACCAAGGGTTCAAGGGTTGCTTCTTTACTATCTAACAATCTAACTTAACTTTCTTGTTAAGTTATTGTAAACACAGTCTGATGTTTCTTTCTTTCTCTCCCTTCTTATTCCTCCTCCTCCATTCTTTCTATAATAGGTGTTTTATTCTTTGCCTTTAGTTGGTATTTGGATGGTCTGCTTTCTTTGCTATGATTTTTTTTCCCTCTGGTGACATCTTTTTAGCCTTAGGTGTGCTTCCATCTAGAGCAGTCCATTTAAGATATCCTGTAGTGGTGGTTTATGAGAGGCAAATTCTCTCAACTTTCGTTTATCTGGAAATTGTTTAATCCCTCCATCATATTTAAATGATAATCGTGCTGGATACAATATTCTTGGTCCAAGACCCTTCTGTTTCATTACGTTAAATATATCATGCCATTCTCTTCTGGCCTGTAAGGTTTCTGTTGAGAAGTCTGATGATAGTCTGATGGGTTTTCCTTTGTAGGTGATCTTTTTCTCTCTCTAGCTGCCTTTAATACCCTGTCTTTATCTTTGATCTTTGCCATCTTAATTATTATGTGTCTTGGTGTTGTCTTCCTTGGGTCCCTTGTGTTGGGAGATCTATGAGCTTCGGTGGACTGCGAGACTACTTCCTTCCCCAGCGAGGGAAAGTTTTCAGCAATTATTTCTTCAAAGACACTTTCTATCCCTTTTTCTCTCTCTTCTTCCTCAGGTACTCCTATAATGCCAATATTGTTCCGTTTGGATTGGTCACACAGTTCTCTTAATATTCTTTCATTCCTAGATATCCTTTTATCTCTCTCTGCCTCAGCTGCTCTGTACTCCTGTTCTCTGTTTCTATTCCATTAACAGTCTCTTGCATCTCATCCATTCTGCTGTTAAGCCCGTCGATCGCTTGTCTGATTTCTGTATTGTCTTTCTTCAGTTCCCTCACTTCGTCCCTCAGCTCTTGCACATTTCTCTGTAGGTCCATCAGCATGGTTATGACTTTTATTCTAAATTCTTTTTCAGGAGGCTGTGCATTTCCATCCCTTCAGGCTCCCTCTCTGGGGTTGTCTGGTTGATTTTGGTCTGAACCATATTCCTCTGTCTTTTCATGGCTGTATAATTTGGTCACTGATAGTTGCCACGTATGTCAGCTGGGCTCTTTAAGACTTTAAAAAGAGAAGAAAAAAAAAAGAGAAAAAAAAGGGGAAAAAAGAAAAAAAAAGAAAAAAGAAAAAGAAAAAAAGAAAAAGAGAAAGAAAAGAAAAAACAAAAACAAAAACAAAAAAAACCCCCCAAAAAACAAAAAAAAATGCCCACCGGACGTAGATTCTGTGGGAATGCTCTAGGTGGCGCTATTGCCCCACTATTCCACAGCTGTGACTGTGTCCGCTCCGCAGGCCCTTTATCGCTCTGGCAGGGGTGGGAACGAATAGGAGGAGCTGTTGATCTCAGTGAGAAGTGTTAAGTATGGCTACGCTTCCTCAGTCGCCAGCTAAGGCGTCTGAAACTCCCGGGACTCCCAGTCTGCTTGCTGGGCTGAGTGTGCTGGGGCGATCCGGCTCCTCCGCTGGGCTCCTGTCTCTTTAAGACCGCTGAAGAAAGCGCGCACTTTTTTTCCTTCCCGGGAGCCGGCTGCAAGCACCCTGGCGCGTTCCCCGCTCAGATCCTGCCCCTCTGTCTCTCCAATCTCCGCTGCACTGCGCAATGTGGGTCAGCGCTCCCCGCGCAGATCACCGGGGCTGGCTACTTCGCGGGGTGTACTTCCACTCCCTCCCGGCTCTGAATCCTCTCCTCCCGCCGGTGCGCTGGGGTGGGGGAGGGCTCGGGTCCCGCCGGGTCGCGGCTCCGTATCTTACCCGCCTCTTGGGGTGCCGAGTCCTCTCGGGTGTAGCTGCACGCTGTGCGCTTTCCTGTGTATTCTCGTCTCTCTTTTAGGAATAGATGTATTTTCTGTGTTTTCGTAGATAAATATAGTGTTGGGAGGAGATTTCTGCCGCCCTGCTCACACCGCCATCTTCCCGGAAGTCTCCCTCTCCCTAGCTTTTTAAAAGATTTTTTCTTTTGTCACTGATTGCCAGCAATTCAATCATGATGTGTCTTGGCATGGTTTCCTTCATGTTTCCTGGGTTCGAGCTCTTGGCTCTGTGGGTATGTTAAGTCCTTTCTCTCAGTGTCTCTTCTGGGAATCCTGTTAGGCTGCTTGGTGTTGTCCCACATCCAGCTGATGCTTCATTGTTCCCTTTTTTCATTATTTTACCTGTGTTTCCTCTTAGATAATTTCTATTACTGTGTGTTCAAGTTCATTAATCATTTTGTCTTCAGTGTCTAATCTGCTATTAATCCTATTCAGTATGTTGTCATTTCAGATACTGTATTTTTCACCTTTAGATTTTGGTTAAAATCCTGTCCATTTCTTTTCTCATCATGCTCATGCTTTTCTCTATTTTCTCAAACATGTAGAATATATTTATAATAGTTGTTTAACATCCTTAATCTTACTAATTCTATTATCTGTGACATTTCTGAGTGTGTTTTTATTGAGTAATTTAATTCCTGGTTATGGGTGGTATTTTCCCACTTCTCCATATGTTTGATTTTTGGTTGGATGCCAGCAATTGTGAATTTTACATAGGTGCTGAATATTTTATGTTCCTGTAAATATTTTTGGTCTTTGTTCTGGGACACAATGAGGTTACTTGGAGTCAGTGTGGGTCTTTTGAGGCTTACTTCTAAGCTGTTTTGGGGTGGGGCCTGGACAGCCTTTAATCTAGTCTAATCTGACTCCACTGTTGAGGCAGTTTCCTTCTGGTCCTCCCTATGATAGCACATCTTTCCACTCTGCCTGGTAGGAACATGAACTCTTCCTGGTGTGGTTTTGTTCCAATGTTCCAATGGTTCTTGCCCAGCCTGGCTATTTTCTCACAGGCATGTGGACCAAAGACTCAAGGGCACCCTTCAGGAGATTTGTGGAATTCTCTCTGCACCTTCTTCCTCTCTGGCACTGCCTCTCGGATCCTAGGTGCCTCAGGCTCCCAGCCTCCCTGGACTTCCTCAACTCCATGAGATTGCTTCCCTCTTGTTTGGCCAGGGTGCCCCTGAGTGGGAGGCAAAGGCTCACCCCACATATTCCCTTCTCTTAAGAGTCACACATACTCCCTGCTGTTCAGAGTCTGGCAGGCTTTGTTTCATATATTTTGTCCAGTTTTCTAGTTTTTTGTTTCTCTTTTTTTTTGCTAGCAGGGGGTGAATCCAGTCCCTGTCCTCCCACCATAGCTGGAGGCAGGAGTCTCTCCCCAGTGTACCTTCCTTTCTGATTGACAGCATCTCCTTCCCTCTTCCCCAGTTCCTCCTACCTGCTTCTTACAGGCTTTGCTCAATGTCTTGGCTTCCTGTGATAAGCCCCCCCGACGCCCCCATTGGTGTGGCCCCTCACCCCTTCCCCCTGATCACTGCTTTCCCATCCCTGGCCCCACTGACTTCTCACCACAGCCCTGTGTGGTGCCTGCCCCAGCACCCTTGACCTTCCTAGGCATCCAGTGAGATGGACTGTCATCCAGGGTTAGGGGACTGCTGTGCTGGCTGGGAAAGCTGTGCGGGTAGAGAAGGAATGAGACCTGGGGTGCAGGTGAGCTCACCTGAGAAGATTGTAGCACAAGAAGAAGGGAGAGCTGAGGCACAGCCCTGTGGAGCCCTGACGTCCTAGGGGCAGACGGGACGAGGCATCCACAGAGCAGTGGCCTGGGCGCCAGGAGGCAAACCCAGAGAGTGTGGGGTCCAGAAACTAAGGGAAGAGAGTTAGAAAACGGGAGTGATCAGTAGGGGCAGGTGTGAGAGACGAGCGAGAAGAGGCCCGGAAGGACTTCGAGGAAGGAGCAGCTGCAGACCACCCGCACCTGCCTTCCTTCCGAGCTTCTGCAGACGGCATTCCTGCCAGCTTCCCTGCTCATCACCCCACCTGCAGACCTTGCTTGTCCTCCAGACGTCCAGTTCAGAGTGTGCCCACCTCAGGACAGTTAGCTGCTTCCTGCTCTCTGCTCCCCAGCCCCCGAGCTTCCCGGGCGGGACATGGCTACTGCCTGCCTGTCTGTGGCCCTTCTGCCTTGTGAACTCCTTGAGGGTAGGACTACACTTTGGTCATGCTACCGCAAGTGCCCGGTGCACCCTCAGTGAATACAGAGTGGTGGAGAAGGCTCAAGCCCTTCAGGGCCTTCATCTTCCCACCCGTACTGTGGGTGCCATGACGTGACACCACCCGCTCCGCTCCGGGCGTGGCGAGGTGCTAACACCCACTCCCCCCCACCTTAACCCCTGGGAGAACATCAGGAAAGGTGCAGCCCCAGCGGGGGAGTTTGGGAACAATCTGGGGTGGGTGAAGTGTAAGGAAGGAGCGGGCCCAGCCCATGCCAGTTGCGGGGGGCCATCTGGAGGGCCTCTGTCCAAGAAGTGTGGGACGTGAGTCTGTGTGCCAAGGAGGGGCTCTCCCAGTATGTGCCCTCTGTGCAGGTGTGATGGCCTGTTCCCAGAAGGCCCCACACCCACCTCCTCACCTGCTCCCTCCAGTGCCAGCCTGACTGTCCTCATCTCTGCTCACAGGTTGATGTCAGTGGAGGAGGAGCTGAAGAAGGACCATGCAGAGATGCAGGCAGCTGTAGACTCCAAACAGAAGATCATTGATGCCCAGGTTGAGCAGGGTGATGGGAGGGGTGGCTGCGGGGTGGGCCCTGGTCCTCTGGTTGACCAGAGGTGTGAAAGGGTAAGGAAGGGGTGACTTTGGCTTCTCCACATCCTCAGTCATACCCCACTGCAAAAGCTGAGGAAGAATAGGAGACTGGGACCTCTGCTCCAAGAAGTCAGACTTGGGGGTCTCAATGGACCACAAGCTCACTAGGTCAGGCTATGAAAGGGTAGGGCAACTCCTCCCCTGCTGGGACAACTTGGTGAGTATTGTCTTTCACCAGGGGTACTGAGCAAAAAGTAGAAGTTATTGGGAGGGGAATGGAGAAGGCTGGGGGTGACCTAGGGTGGGCAGAGGGGGCAGGGAGGCTCTTGTTCAGAGCAGGTAGCTGTGGCTTACCAGCTGCACTGAGAGGAGAGTCATGGAAGAGACTCTGGCCTCCAGTGTCCTTCCCCCAGGGCTGTGCCCTTTTCCTCTCAGTCGCCCGGGAATAGAGCCAGGCCTTGCTCAGACTATAAACTGCCCAGACTGACCAGGAGCTGTGACCTCTGTGTCACACTCTTGCACATGCACGTGAGGGAGGGTGCCTGCCCTTGGGGCCTTGGGTGGCCGATAATTGGCACCATTAGAGCTGCTCTGGGTTGAGAAGCAGGCCGTGTGGTAGTGACAGCAGGAAGGCGGGACTCAGGGAGGTCTTGTCCATGGTGACAAGGCCACCTCCTTCCGGCACGCCCACTGCTGCACTGTCCGGTGCCTCCGCGCCCTTCACAATCTCTGTGTCTCCTTGGGGCCACCTTCCCCTCTCCCAGCACTTCTTGCAGGCGCACACAGCGCCCGGGAGGTCCCTTTCCCAGTACAGTCCTGCTTTGGTCCGGGAGCCCATCCCGTGGCCCCAGCGAACACCCTCCTTGTCCACAGGAGAAGCGCATCGCCTCCCTGGATGCCGCCAATGCCCGCCTCATGAGCGCCCTGACGCAGCTGAAAGAGAGGTACAGCATGCAAGCCCGTAACGGCATCTCCCCCACCAACCCCACCAAATTGCAGATTACTGAGAACGGCGAGTTCAGAAACAGCAGCAATTGTTAACCTGCCTGAGGAGGGAGGAACCTGCCCAAGGAGGGGAGGACTGGTGGCCCAGGGCAGGGTCTCGGCCTGGGGAGGAGCACCCCACGGTGGCAGCCCCAGCGCAGGGGCAAGAGGCTGAGGCTCACCTGCCCCTCCACCCGCGGTCCGGCAGGCGGCCACAGCGGGAGTCGCGAGAGACTGAGACAGCCTGGGCCCGCCTGCCCCTCTCCGCTGCCTGAGAAGCGTGTGGGGTGCAGGCCAACGAGACTGCACGCTGGGGAGTGAGGACAGCCTGGGGGGAGTGGGGGCCTGCCAAAGTTTGTCTCTGTTGGTTATTGAATTTGGTGTGTGTCACCTTTCCTCCTTGACCTGGCCAAGTGCATGTACCCCTCCCCTTCCCCAGGGAGGGAGCAGCTGGGAGAGGTGGAGGATTAAAGAGCTAGGGGCTGACTCCTGGGGCTTCCGCTCGCCGCCTCAGGGGCCCAGGACTCCCTGGCAGCCGGGCCTCTGCCCTGTGGGACTGGCCCCTCAGTTCCAGGAGCTGACAGGTTGGTGGGCAAGCAAAGAGAGGGTGGGGAGGACAGAGCTGCTGGAGTTCCATGTCCCTTATCCGTCCCCACACCTGCCGCTGCATGCAGCCCGTCAGGAACCTTTCCTAGCTGAGAGGAACTGAGGATTCACGCCCCTCCACTGTGCCTGTCCCTGTGCTCCCCATCTTCCCCCTTCCTCCCTCCCTTACCTGTTCTGCCAGATAGACCGGGAGGATCACAGCTTTTTCTTATGGCCCTCCTACCTTTGGGGAGGACCCAGAGCCTCCCTCACTTGCCAGGTGGGCCCAGGCTGACGTGACGCTCTGGGGCTCCCTGAAGCCAAAGACCTGGGCAGAGTAGGCCCAGGTGGCACTGTGTGTGGCGCCTGCCCTCCTTCTGGGGCTAGTGCGCCAGGGCACAGTGGCCCTGCAGGGTGTGGCCAGCTGGCGCCCACTCTGAGAGAAAGGCTGATCTTTTCTGATTGATGGTGAAAAAATTCTAATGCCCGAAGGCCCTGAGAAGGTGGATAACTGTGATTTTTTTCCTTTCACAGTATGCATTAGAGACAAAAGCCTGCTTGCTCGCTCGCTGGAACACAGGGGCCTTTTAAATTGAGCGTGCGCACGGCATGGGAAATAGCGGCCCTGGAGGATGTTAGACTTGCTCCCTCTCCAAGACAGCAGCGGCCTGCACCAGGCCCCGTGCGGCCAGCCTCCTCCTCACCCTCCCCGGGCCCCCAGCCAAGGACCCAGGCGCTGCAGGCAGGGGAGGGCCGCACCCGCGGCTGGGGCCGTGCTCCTCAGCTCTAGGCTGCTCTAACTCCGCAGCCCTCCCCACCCCCCACTTTTGGGACATAGGTGGGCAGGAGCTTGGGGCTCTCTCGGTCATTCCATGTTTCCACCCTGTCCCTGGGTAATCTCGGCAAGAGCTGGGCGTTTGTGCCACGGCGGAGCCAGGGCTGGCAGCCTCCCCTCTGCCTCAGCCTCAGGAAGCCCAGGAGACCCTTAGAAAGAGGGACCTTTCTGCCACTGGCGCTGGAGACATGCCACGAGGCCCTGTGTTGCCACAGAGCCCAGCAGCGGGGCAGGTGTGGGAGGGAGGGCCCAGGCCACACTGCAGCCCATGCGGGCCGTGCTCTCGGAGCGGCTCTTAGCCGAAACCTGCTGTTCAGTGAGGCCAGAGACATGCTGTGGGAAGAGGGCAGGCCCCCAAGGGCCACACACCTCAGGAAGGAAGGCCATGGGGGCACACAGATGGGGCCTGGCCCCAGTGATGTCCTCTCTTCCGGTCTTGTCCCCAGCTGCCCAGCGAGCCTCCCCTCCTCCCTTCCCCACCTCTCCCACCAATGCCTCAGAGCGACCTCGACTAACCGCCTCTTAGCAATACCGGGGAGGTTCCCGGGCTCAGACAGCAGGGCACTGGAGGCCAGCGCGGTGGCCGGTGCTGGCGGCCCTTGGCATGGGTTGTGAGCTCTCAGGCCGAGAGCCTTATTTACCTAGTGCAAAAACTGTAAAAGTGTACAGACTCTTCACAGATTTTTATCTGAACTGCAAGTCTGACGATTTTTGTAAATGTTCTTGGTGTTTGACTGTAATGTAACTATTTCACCTAATGGTTGTACATAATCCTTTAGTCCTGGTGCTGCCAAGGGCTGCCCGGACTGCTGCTCTCCGATGGTTTGTATTTTATTTTGTAATCTAGAAAACAGTATTGGGCGGGAGGAAGCGGTTGGGACTTGGGTGTTGGGGTTTCTCCGCGGCCCAGCATTTGTTGGCTTTGCAGTGGGCTGGGGCGATGATGGGGAGGTGATGGGGATGTGTGCCCCAACTGGGCCAGCCTGGGCCCCCGCCCCCGGGTCCTGGTGGTGGTCCTGGTGGTGGGTGCTGCCGGCAGCTGGGGCCTGAAGGGAGGGCCAGAGAGAGAGGGCGGGCAGGCTGTCCCTGCTCAGGGAGGACGTGGCCCTGGGCCTCCAGGTGCAGACTGCTGGAGAAAGCGCTGCCTTCCTCTGCCCACACTGAGGCCTGACTTTTTTGCTTAACTTTTATGTTTAGGGTGAAGGAAACTGCCAAACTTCCTATAAGCAAAGACTCTTTTTCTGACTGCCCAGAATGGGGGGTGGGAGACCAAAGCTAGAGCTCTCCACGCACCCCCCTGCCCACCGGAGCATCTGCCCTCGGGTACACCTCTCTCCCTCTCACCCCATCCATCTGCAAAAAGCAGACTGCCCAGGGAAACAGCCCCTCTTTTCTACACACTTGGCCCCAGAGCTGCCCCCAGACCACCTCCCTGCTCCCTCTTTTGTAAGTATGTGAAAAGGAAAAACATGCCAACGGTAGAGTCTTGGCTGGAGCTCCCCCTCCAGCTGTGACTTTTAACTATGTAATAATGTACAGAGAAAGTGGTTGGTGTTCTGAGACTGTGTGGCTGTGCAATTTCTGTACATTTGCAATTAGAAATATTAAAGATTTATTTAGCTATTTTAAGCCTGGCTCTCCTCTCCATTCAGCTGTGTCTCAGGAGGTTTTCCAGGGGCGACTCTGCAGTCATGGCTGAGGTTGTCCTTTGCCAGGGCCCTGCCTCTCTTGCTCTTGCTGCCTTGATCAGGCCTGAGGCTTCAGCCCCCCTGCCCCTCCCCCCTGCGGTCAGCGTGCTGGGTCTCCACCTGCTCCGGGCTGGGGTGTCTTCCCTCCCCTTCAGCCAAACTTTAAAGTGTCCTGTCTGCGCGGACCTGCAGGCTCTGCGTCCTCACCTCCCTCCCGTCCTTCCCCCAGCCCACTGTGCCCTGGCTTTGCCTCCCACGCCTCCACTACCTCATTGCCAAACCTATGGGCGCACTCAGAGCCTGCATACCGCTGTCGTCAGTCCTCAGGATCAGGGACCGTCATCCTGCTGGGGTGGTGTCAACAAAACAGAATTCAAGGAAATAGCAGTGAATGGACAGAAATCATTTCACGATAAAGGCACTGATAAAAGGCATTTATAACTTAACAAAAGCTGTGAGCTTCCACATGTGGGATGAGTAGCATCAAATAGCAGAAACTGGAAGGCAAGGAAAAAATTGATAGAAATACAATTACATTTGAGACTAACACACCACCAGTATTAGTTTATTACAAATCTAGGAGACAATAAGAACTCAAGAGATTTTAACAATTAATTTGGTTTAATAAGCAAAGATACATCAAGCTCTTACTCTAGACAGAACACACCTTTTTGAGTATACTTGAAACATTACCCAAAGTTGACTCTGTATTGAGATAGGAGAACCTCAGAAAGTTGCCCAAAGAAGCAGTTTAAAAGATAAATATTAAATCAATAGAATTAGCTTTTTAAAAGAAACTGGTCTTCTAATTAAAGGTATATTGACCATACGCATTTATCTCCCTCCCAAACACCACTGTCCTGACAGGAAATGGCTATATTATCACCTTTAAGGACAAAATTAATGTAGGAGCTAACAGTAAATAAGAGAATTTGAAAAGCTTGGCAGATGGAAGCTGATGGAGTGTTGACTAAATTAGAGCAGAAAGAGAAACTGGCGATGTGCCGAGCAGCCCCAAGGAACCCTCCAGAGCTCGAGAGTGGGAGGCCCTAGCATGGTGGGAATTGCGGGAGCCAGATCCCAGCCTTCTCCCCCTGTTCTGCACAGCCAGGAAACCTCTTTACCCCCTTCGTCTCCTTGGAAGGAACTGGACTTTTAAGCAGATGTGCTCTGGACTTGGGTCCCCCTGGAAGAGCTGAGGCTCTGTGAGGTATAGGGCTGAAAGCAAGGACAAAGTGAGCTTCTGCCTGCAATACTGCCCACCCACCACACAAGCACCTTTCCTACTTCTAGAACACCAGACCCAGGTATCTGTCCCCCAGGTAGCTGACTGGATCATTCTTTGAAAAAACTGGCTTCAGAGAAAAGACCTCCAGATACTTCCCCAAAGAAAAGACTGCATGCGTCACTGTGCCAGCATCCCATAATGATACCCACCAGACAGTGTGTGCACATGCAAAGAGCACAGACACCCAGCTCTCCTACCCCCTGCCTGCCCTCCAGACAGTTGAGGAAAGCTTCCAACAAATAAACTGTAAATTTGTCTGGGCCTTTGCTTCATTAATGGCAACAAAGTGCTCTATTTGCAAGTGTAACAGCTGGGGGGCGGGGTGGGGGAGTGGAGATCTTCCAAATGTAAAGGAGCGGCCAAATCAACCAGCCCAAGAAAGGAAATAAGAAATAGAGACAATGCAGGAAAGAGAAAAAACTATATCCTCAGGAAGAGGAGATAAGAACAGGATGCTCTGAGAGGGAAACCAAGATCAAGACCTTCTGACTATTAAGGTTTTTTACAAAAGTAAAATACCCAATGGAAGTGATGGAATATAAAATCAAGGTATTCTTCCAGAAAGTAGAACAAAATACAGAATTCGAAAATGGAACAGAGAAAAATCTAGACGGTTGATCCAGGCTGTCCAACATCAGCTATTAGGAATTTCTGAAAGAGGGAAAAGAGTAAAAGGAAGAAAAATGATAAAAAGAATAATGAAACAAGTTTTCCAGAGCTGAAGATAACGAATGTCTGGGCTGAAAGAACCCCCCACAGCTGATGCAAAAGGACCCCCTCCAAAGCTCAGCATCGTGAAATCCCCAAATGCGGCCAGAGCTGAGTTGATTCATGCTGGCCTTAGCCAGGAGTACAGAGGAAGGGAAGGGTCAGCTAGTGCCTGAAGGAGATGTTGGGGAATGGTGGCCCCAGAGAGTGAGAGTGGAGAGAGACTGATGTTCCTGAGAATTCCTAGAGGGGAGTCCTGGTGAGAGGTGCTGGTAAGAAATGGTGAGGTTTCAGTGAGACCAATCAGTGCACTCATGTGCTCTTCTCTGGCCACAGTCAAGTCTAGTTAATGCACTGAAGGACTGTAAAACCACAAACCATGGGGTTGTATCTCTACTTGCCAAAAACCTACAAGTTAGCATGTAGCTTCACCCACTACACACAGACATACATAGTAAATAGTCAAATAAAGATGTAGTCCCCCTAGATGATATAATAGTCCTAGAGTGGGCTTCTTAAACAGTACTCCAGTGGGAAACTGGAATGACAAGCTGGCCTCTGTTTGCTTTAATTCCAAGTTTGATGATTTTCCTGAATACTCCCTGACAAGGCTAAGCTCAAAGTCTCAGTGACCAGGCAGGCAATGTGAATGACTGAAGCAGACCTATTTCAGATGGCACTCAGACCCGGTGTCACGAGATAGCAGGGAGAGGTGGGGGTTGGGGGTGAATTGAAGAGCATACACCCTTTGTAAAAGTGGCTCCTCCTCAGCAGCGGGGGCCATTGGTATGGATTTACATACTATCCATTCTCTTGTCACTGACTTTCAGATTTTTATACCCAGCTCCACATTCACAGGGCCTTGTGCCCACTTAACATCTCCACTTGCCATCAGGTTTGATATGTCTGAAACAGAGCTCTTGACTTTTTGGCCCCCCAAATCTGTTTTTCTCATCTCCTAACCTCCAAATGACTCTACTACCCTCCCAGTTGCTCAAGCCAAGAGCCAAATGTTACTTCTTTCTTGTGCATTAAAAGCTGGATAGACATGAAATGATATTCATGATATACTGTATGTGAAAAGCAAGCAGATCAGTATGTCCTGAATCTTTTAAAGAAAAATAAATACATTTCACATAAGTTACAAAGAAGGACTATGTAGAAGCAAACACATACTATTAATGGCGACTTCCTCCAAGGAGTGGGGCTCAACAAGACAGGACATGGGACTGTATTTTCTACTTTATATTTTTATGATTGAATATTTTACAACCAGTTTTTATTTCTTGTTTTGATATGGAGCCATTTAAAAGTAAAACATATCCATATAATAAAACACTATGCAGCTATTAAATTTGTAGAAGAATAATAAATGACATTGAAAGATGTTAGTAACATCTAGGTGTAAAAGCTAGTAATAGAATTGTATGTCTACTAGGATGATTCTAGTTAACCTTTTAAAAATCTATTTGTAAAAAATCATGTCTGATTAGGAGACAGTCCAGTGTAGGTAAGAGCTTGAGCTTGGGCCTGAGGGTTATCTAGGTTTCAGTCTTAATGGCCATTGATTAGACAAATGATCTTATTTAAATTGGGAAAATCCTCTCAGTCTCAAGCTTCCTCCACTGTGAAGTGGGGATAGTGGTATCCATACCACAGAGAGGTCTTCTGTAAGAATTTGCTGAAATAATGCCTGTACCCCTGCACTTAGCACAGTTACTAAGCACATCTGGGAGCAATAATAATTACTCTAATAAAGTCTTAAATAGTAGTAACTATGATTAAGGATATATACTAAGGTGTTAACCTAGGGATGATGAGACAGTAATTGACTTATTTCTCCCCCCACTCCATGCTTATCAGTATTTTCTGTTTTTTTCTGAATGTATTTTTGCTTTTGTAATAACACATTTGGACAACGAAGAATGTCTCAAGCCAGCAACCAATATCAACCTTAGGAGTAAGCCATAAGAGACCCTCCCAATGAGATAAGAAACAAAACTTGGATGCAGGACTACCACATTTCAGTGTAAAAGCACAGGAAGAAACTAATTATAACTGTTGGGAGGGAAAGAAGGCAAAAGATAGAGTCATCTTAGAATTTCCCCAGAAATTAATCAAAAAAATGGTTCTGCATCAAAGGGTAATAAAGTGGCTGAATGCACAATAAATATTCAGAATCGAATCTGCTTTCCAGACACCAGTTGGTGCCTGTTAACAGAGTGGGCCTGTGGCTACCAGGAGAGGCAGGTGGACAGGGGGCCTCAAAATGGGACAACCCAGTGAGTGAGCTGTACACACAGTCTGGATGGTGACCAGACCTCTGGCCAGGGCAAGAGCCTGTCTTGAGAGCATGTTCCACAGCGTACCGGAACCCCAATCTTACTGACGAACAGTACAATTACACTGGATGTTTGCTGAATTTGTATTGAAACATTCATGTATGGAATGTAAATGGTTACAATTTACAGCTATTTTTGTGACTCTCCGGCATTTCTTTATTTTTATGTACCCTTAAAACATCCAGAAAAAAAAAATTAGCCTAGGATGTCTCACCGTCTGAGAGGCCCAGCCAGTCAGAAACACAGTCCCTTCCCCCAGGATGGTGTTCTGACACTGGCTGTGACCTCTCTGCCAGCCAGCAACCGGTACAGTGACCATAAGAGTGCCGGAGGCCCCACTCATCTGAGGCGCAGGGTCCCTGGGGGAGTCTGGGGCGGGGTCCCTGGAGGGCCTACACATGGTGGTGCCCACACTTTGCTGGTGCATGAAGTTTGGCTTCCTGCCCATTAAGGAATCCAGCAAATGGCAGGAAGATCAAAGCTGCAGTTGGAAGGGGGGCTCCCCCTGCAATTCTGATTTAGATCTCTGGAATACCCTTCCTTTAAAATGTTCCTAGATTTTACCTTGAATTTTTTTTTAATTTTGCTATTATTAATATACAATTATATGAGCAACATTATGGTTACTAGACTCCCCCTATTATCAAGTCCCCACCACACACCCCATTGCAGTCACTGTCCATCAGCATTAGAAGGATGTTATAGAATCACTACTTGTCTTCTCTGGGTTATACTGTCTTCTCCGTGCCCCCCCCCCACTGCCGCTACATTAAGTGTGCTAATCGTAATAGCCCTTTCCCCCCCTTATCCCTCCCTTCCCATTTTACCTTGAATTTTGAAAGAAACAAATGCTTGTGCCAAAGGATAGGTTTCTTTTTTTAATGGCAAAGCCATGACTTGTCACAAGAATATAAAATGAATATATTTTTAACTCAATAAATGAGGGGACCATACAGTAGTTAGAACAAATTCAAAGGAGAATTCAAACAGTCCTACTTACATAGGCAATCTCAAATACTGAAAAAATTTTATAAATAGATGCAAAACTAGTGTATCTATAGGGCAATAATCAAGTGCATTCCACTGGACACGGTTTATTTGCATTTCTATCAGGTAAGAATCACATGCCTTAAGATTAGTTTTTCACGATTGATGGAGCTGAAAAGTAGCTCAAGGCCATGAAAAGCAGATAACGGATCCAGGAAACCCAGGAATTTTTTTACCCTATTTTGAAGTCTTTCACAATTGGTCCTGACACCTGTTTAACAAAACAAACAAACCAGAAACATACAATTAAAACGGATTCCTTCATTCATACATCCCTCTCTATAGAATATCTTTTATTAACAGGTTATCAAGGTTTCTGACACTTCATTCCTGAACATACAAGCTAATATTTTTGAGAAAAAAATAGAATTATACTATATACCAATTGACTTTTTTTCACTTGGCAGTATATCATGGATACCCTTTCATGACAAAGAAAACTTTTTTTAACTGTTCTTTTATTTATTTCTCTTTAATTATTTATTACACTTGCACCTAGTCTAAAACTTCAAGTCCTGATATCTGTGGCTCTTTTAAAATTATTTTTCGATTAGGAAAGAATTTCAGACTTAAAGCAAATTTGCTACAATCAGTACCAAGAATACCCATATGTCTTCTTCAAGATTCTCCATTCTGACATCCTCCATTCTAACGCTGTTGTCCACTTGCTTTATCATTTGCGCTCTCTCTCTGTGCACACACGCGCGCACACACACAAAACTTTTTTACCTGAACTCCTTAAAGATAAGTTACAGATGCCACAGTCCTTTACCTCTAAATATGTATATTTACTAAGATTGGAGATAGTCTCTTCCATAATCACAGTACAGTTGTTAGTTTAACACTGGCGCATACTTTTCGCTAATAACATTCAACTTCCAATTTTCTCATTTGAACCCATAATGTCCTTTTATAATGTTTTTTCCCTTCCAGCAGGAGATCCAGTCTGGGGTCAGAGATCGCATTTAGTTGTCATGTCTCTTTGCCTCTTTAAATCTAAAATATTTCTATGGCCTTTCTCTATTTTTATAGCATTGACATTTTGAAAGAATACAACCAACTGTTTATTCCCCCTTCCTCTTTTTTTTAAATAGAAATATTATTTTGCATTTGTGTGATGTTTCATTGTGGCTGGTCCCTGGTTATTAATTCTTGGCTGAAACACAGCAGAGAGCATATTGTGTCCTTAGCACGGGAAGGCACACAATGCCCATCTGTCCCTCACTGGTGACAAAATTGGTTAATTTTGATCACCTGATCAAGGCGTGGTCCAATCTCTCCATTGTGTAATTACTTTTTTGTTGTTGTCTTGCAACTAACAAGCAATCTATAGGGAAACATCTTGCAAATATCCTGCTCCTCATCAAAATGTCCCCCTTGGTTCAGCAACCACTAATGGTCTTTGATAGATCCAGTCTTTACTGGGATGGTTACCAAAGATCCTTTTCCAATTCTAGCATCCCTTACAGGTTACCAGTTGACTCTCCTAATTTTACTGTCAGCAAAGGTCTTCCCTTCTCCCCACGTGTTTGTGTATCTACTTATTATCAGTGTGGACTCATAATGTCCTATACTTAGGGATTTATAACTCATTACTCAATTGTTTTGGTGCTCAAACAGTCCCAGATGTGTCCACAGGGAGCCCCTTCAAGCCGTTGCCCATATGCTAGTGATGCTCCCAGTGTTGTTTTCAAACATTTCTTTACTTTCTGGCATCATAAGATGACTGAGGCTCACCTTGTACCTACCCTGCCCCAGCTATGGAATGAGTCATTTCTCTGAGGAGCACTGGGGAATGGAATTACAGATTTGAGAGCTACTACCATGTCCTTTCTTTTTGACCTTTTCAACAGACAGAGCTAGGAAATCAATGTGTGTGTATATATCCATATGCCCAGAATATACATCCATACACATAAACATACATATAAACACCCACATGAACATACATATGCATGTTTTAGAAATCATGAGTTTGCATTGATACCTCCAATTCCATGGACTCCAAAGTTAAACAAGCATCCCAGGTGACTCCTGTGGTAAGCAAGGCAGGAAGCCCAGGCAGGCCGATCAGAGAAGGAGAAAACAACGGGAAGGAGGGACCACTGCCCCTCATGGGAGGGGGACGCGGACACAGACTGAATGGAGGAAATGGATGAGCTTGCCAACCTGGAGTGTGAGTTCTCAGGGGTATCCTTTCTCAGACTGTCATATCCAGAGGCAGCCGTGAGTCTGGCTCTGCTCCCCGTAGTACGTCAAGCCTCAGCTGGTCGGGTCTGCGGAAGCCTCACATTAGGTCCTGGATGAATGCTGAAGTCAGTCAACCGGAGTGTGCTGCTAGGGCAAGGGAGCAACCCGAAAACAAAAAGGGGGCCGTAAAGAACGTCACTGCAAAGAGCAGAAAAACAGAATGCCATGTGCTTAAAAGTCAAAGTCATAACCCATTTGAGAACACCAGCTTGAAGAATTAATTATTCAGGAATATTGCAAAAGACAAATAATTGGAAATTTGAAGAATCAAACAGTTTTCTCAGCAGAAAAACAGGCAAAGGATATGAAATGACAAGTTGTAAAGAAGGAATATGAATGGACAAGAACTAAGTGAGAATATGCTTGCCTACACTGATAACTCAAGAAAAGCAAATGAGTATGACAATGAAATATGTTTTTTGGGGGTTTTTTTTGTCCAGCAGTGTTTAGATAATTGAAACAAAAAAGTAATCAGCGTAGGTAGAGGAAAGTATTTAAGATGTATAGGTGCTTGGATTCCTCTGCTGCAGCGTGAGTCGCATCACATGGTCAATGTGGATTTACTTGTTTTCTTTGTTATTAGGTTCTGGGGTCTTTGTCTATTCTACTTCATACACTTAGCACCTAATATAATTCTTGACACATAGTAGGTTCAAAAAAAGAAAGCTGTATTTCTTGACCACAGAGCAACAGAAGTAGGAATGAAACAAATGTTTATGGGAACATACAGTATAGGGAATATAGTCAATAATATTGTAACAATTGTAATGTATGAAAATATCAAATCACCATGATGTATGCCTGAAACTCAGGATATTGCACATCAATTACACTTCAGTAATAAAAAGTTTATCTGCCACTTGGAAATAGATAATGCACGTGGAAGTGTGTGTGTGACTGTATATGTGTGTGTATGAGTATGTGTGAGTATCCGGTGTATCTGCCCTCAGGGGTGTGAAGTGTGTCGGTGTAACTTACACGCTGGGATCGGAGTTTCTGGGACCGTGTCTGTCCAGGTGTCGCTCCTACATTAGTGACCGTATGGGTCTCATTTTAGTTTGTGCAGTGCTGCGGTCAGGGTGCGTGGCATGTGCTGAAAGCGGAAGCCCAGGCCTGAGGGCTCCCGGTCGGTGCGGCAGGGGCAGACGCGCCGTGCGGTTGCCTGGTGGCGGTGGGCTGCAGGGCTGAGTCGCTGGCTGGCCTGGCCACAGGTCTTGCTGCAGTAGAGGCCCAGGGCCACGGGACGCAGGGGTAAGGGCAGGGAGCAGGGAGACGCAGGGCAGAGGGCGGGGGCAGGAGGACAGCTTGATGCCTTGAGACCATCTCTCTGCAAGTAGCTCCAAGCTCAGCCCCCGGCACCCTGCAGCTGCCCTCCACAACCTCCCTTCCATATCATCCCCTCTTATTTCAAAGCTGCGGGCAGAGAGTGAGTTCAGGATCCTCCCACTCCTGTCTCCCTGGTGGAGGTTTGGAAAAATGGTCCTGGCAAGAGGAGGGGGCAACGTGTTCATTACAGGAAATAAGCAGCAGGATCGAGTCCTAATAAATCAGCGCAGATTTGCGAGCAGCACGGGGTCTCGCGGGCTCCGCGGGCCGTGGAATTCAATATGATATGCTTCAGCCTGTCAGCTAATGCGCTGCCGCTGGAGGCCACGTGGTCCAACCTTCCTGGGGACATTAAACGATGCTGAAAAGTGGCCCAGATTTATTTACTGGGACGGTGCATGTTCCTGCCTGGAGATGTGCGGGGAGATGACAAGTCATGAAAGCAGGTATCTGAGCGGTGGGAGGAGGCGGGGTTTTCAGTCTGTCGCAGGGCCTGGGCAGGCAGCCAGGGGCCTGTCTCCTGGGCCTGTCGTTAGGGGTGCCCCACCCCGGGGTCCTCACCAGCTCTCCCACGTGACACCCCACCCCACCACTTAGGGTGTCAGTTTCACCATCTGTTAAATGCATTCATTCATTCATTATTCCCTCCCACCCATCCTTCCTTCATTGATTCATTTATTCGTTCTCAGAACATTCCATCTACTCTGTACTGAGCCATGTGCTGTCAACAGGATGGACAAGGTGCTGTCCCCATGGAGGGAGGTGACATGTCAATATAATAACTGCCATGAGAGGTGCCATCAGCTTTGCCCCTGACAAGCCTCTTGAGTCTGTGCCCTTTATATCCAGAGCCAGAACCAGGTTATGGCTGTCATCCCCTCTTGGCCAGCCTCTCCATGCCCATCCATACCCAGAGTCCACCCCCCAAATTCTAAGCTTGGTTATCTTTCAAAATAACACCAATTCTATTGTCCTCTGACCGTGCTCTATGGCAAGGGGGATATTTTCAACGTGGCCCGCACTGCCTGGGGCCTGGTGCTCTCCTGCCAACCCACGCTGCCTGCCGTCCTCACTCCCACTTCCCCACAGGGATCCTGTGCATAATCATCCCTCTGACCCTCAGCTGCAGCTGGGCAAGGCAGCCACTGGTTTTGCTCACGCCGCCTCCCCAGGGCTTGGCATGGTGCTGGCACAATGCTCAGCAGTTACGGAGGGCAGGTGGAGGACGGGGAGCAGGGAGACCTGGGCCCCGCTGGCTAAGTGGGCCTTAGCTAGGCAGAGGCGCTGGGAGAGCTCAGACCCCAAGATGTGGGGTGCAGGGAGGCTGAGGGCCGTGGGCCAGGCAGGGACTGTGGCCTTGCCCCTCAAACAACTGGGAGGACCATTACCCAACTACATTTCTAAGTGTCCCCAGGATGCAGAGGAAGGCCTGGTGCCAACCTGGGAGGTGGGTGGAGCAGCAGGAGACTTTTTGGGTGCCCATGCGTGGAGACCGCAGGGATGGAGGGCTGGGGGCACACTCCCCATCTCAGGAGGGATCAGCAGAGAGGCCCAGCCTGGACAGGGCAGGAAGCAGGTCTCTGGGGCTTGGGGTCTGAATGGCAGAGGCGTGTGTGCCTCCCTCATCCTCCTGTGAGGCCCTCTGGGCAAATTAGGAGACAGAGGAGGACCTGCTCCCTGAAAGGGCCTTAATTTACTTTCTGAAAAGACCAACAGACCTACTAAATAAAAAGGCCTTCACTGCAGACTCACAGGGCAGACTATAATTACCTGGGAAGAACTGGTTTGCCGCATTTTTTTTAATTTGCATTTTGCAAAGTGTTTAATGGATATTTATACAAAAGAACAGCCTATTGAGTAAATTCAGAATTTTACATTCAGCTGAGGAGGCTGAGGAGGTTTTGGGTCTTCACCCCTCCCTCCCACACTCACTGCCTTTCCTCTCAGAAGGCTGCCCTCATTCATCCATCCATTCATCCATCCGTTCATTCATTCATTCATTCTGCACACATTTCCTGAGCACCTCCTCTCTGTGGGGCCCTGGCTGGGGGTGGGATTTAGACAGGAATGAGCACAACCCTGCCCCAGAGGGAGAGTCACCTTGAGGTGGGTTAAAGGGATACACGAAAGGAATGGCAAAAATGGGGTGAGTCATGAGGTTAAGTTTCCCGGAGAGAGGCAGCCACCCAGCAGGTTTTCCCTGCTGTTCACCGCTAGGGGGCGCCCCCCCGAGACTCCTCTTTGGGCGTCATTGCCCCTGGGCAGCACCCACCTTCCTGGCTGCACCAGGCAGCCCTGTGGGCGGGGGCTGGGGGAAAGCTGGGCCCCAAGTGGGGGACCCTCACAACCAAAGGAAGGGTTTGAGCTGGATCCGGGTGGCAGGAAGCTGTATTATATGGTTAGGTAGGAGGTTGACATGATCAGATTGGCATTTCAGAAAGGCCACTCTGGCCACCTGTGGAGAACGTGTTGGAGGCAGAGACAGTTGGCTGCTGAAAAACGGCCCATGTAGAACACATATTTTGCAAAAATATGACAAAAGGCTAATTCTTTTCATCTGCAAAGACATGCAATAAATCAACAGGAGAAAGACCAGTAGAAAAATGGGCAAAGAACATGAGCAGCCAGTTCATAGAAAAGGAAATACTAATAGCTTTTAAACCCATAAAAAAGTCTTAACCTCATTCCTAATGTGAGAAACCAAAGTGAAATCTGCAATCAGACGATGCCCTGTTTTTCATCATCAATTGCCAAAGGCTGGTGCTTTGATAGCACGCTGGGTTGGGGAGGGCGCAGCGTCTGGCCCTCTCACACATTTGTTTGTGGGACCGAAAATTGGTGCAGCCTCTTGGGAGGGCAATTTGGCAATATCGATTGCAATTTAAAATGCACGTATCCTTTGACCTAGTAATTCAACTTCTAGGATATACTCGTACGTGTAAATAAAGATGCGTGTATAACAGTCCCTTGATGTAGGAACAGAAAACTGAAAACCGGCTAAAGACATCACGTGGGGACCGGTTAAGTAAACTATTCTAAGTAATTACAGTGCATCATGTCATGGATGCCGTTATGCCATTAAAAAACCGAGGCCAGCCTCCGTGTACCTACTTTTGCGTCAGTCTCCAAGAAACCGTGTTAGGTGAAAAAGCAGAGTGCAGGTCAGTGTATAAAACAGCAGAAAAGGAGTATACACAGGTACATATGAATTCTCGCACACACAGACTGTCTCTGAAAGGACACACAAAACCCCGAAACAATAGCTGCCTCTGGGGACAGACTGGAGAATTGAGGGGCAGGAGTGGAAGGGAAATTACTTGTCATTGTATATTTTCTTGTGCTGTTTTTGTTTTCACCATACATACATGCATCAATGCCTATGTGCATTTACATATGTATGTGTGTATATCTATCTCCGTTGCATATTTTTTAAAAATGGTAACAACAAGGAGCCCAGATGGTTGAGTGTGTTTCCCATGCAGTGAGGTCTCATTTTACCCAGTGTCCTTGGGAAATGAATTTCCATGAAAGTAAAATCTCCAGATATTTTATAAGAATCAAAACAAACTCTTTAAAAGTTTTTATTTTTTTCAAGGAAACCTATTTGATATGTGTAATATTCTTCCATATTTTATCAAGTAAAGAATGTGGAATGTGCATGAGCATTTCCAGAAGCAAAGGGCTCTCTGATGGACACAAAAGACCCCTCTTGGCTGTAAGGAGGCTTTTGTCCCTTCCTTTCCCACCAGGTGCCACCTCACACACAGCATGTGAGCATCGTTTCTGGACCCTGTTGTGGGGAGCGGGGTCCAGGGCTTTCAGGCAGGTGTTGGGGACATCCTGACACTGTGTGCTCACACATCAGTGGCTCCAGGAGGCCGAAGTCCCAGGATATCTGACCTGCAGTAATGTGGGCAGCCCTCTCCCTGCTGTCCCACCTCAGAGCCTCTATGGCTGCTGGCCACATGGGCTGGGGAAGGGCAGCCTTCTGTGGCCTTAGGCAAGGTGTGAAGCATCTCCAAACCTTGGTTTCCTTGGTTGTAAAGGGGGAGTGATGCCACCAGGCTCACCACAATGGCTGGGGTGACTCTGGTGCCTGGGACCCAGCTGGACCCCCACATGGTCACAGCAGTTTTGGCCATGCACACTGCCTGGCACATTCTGGCCAGACACGGAGGCTGCCTCGGTGATCAGGATGTGGCCCCTCCCTGTTCCCCTCCACTGTCACTTTGCTGCCCAGCTGAGCAAGTCCCAAGGCTGCCCTGCTCTGTAAACTCGGCTGGGTGTGGGCAGCCTGCAGGAAGCAGGGGCCAATGAGGCCTTTCCTCAAGGATTTTATTAGAGAAACATTTGCTGACATAGTGCGATTCAAGGCCTCTGCCAGAGCCTCTGCTCCCACAAGCCCCGGGCAGGACTCCGCTGGGCCTTAGCAGGACTGACGCCCCTTTGAGGGGAGCCCGGCGCAGCTCCACGAGGCCAGGGAGCCGGAAGCGGCTTTGGCATTTACAAACAGTGCCACCTCCGGGAAGTCACTTCATCTCAGTTTTGAACCTCAGTTTCCTTAGCTGTAAAAGGTCATTTCCTGACCCTGTTTCTCAGATGAAATGAACTAACACACATGACGTGCCTGACTGGCCATCGTGTGGGCTCAGTGAATGTGCACTGACGGTGTGGTTTGCGTTTCCCCAGCCCCAGTGCCCTGTGCTAATTGTCACATCACTGCCACCAGCTACAGGAGGAGCCCTGCTGCCATTTGGTTCATGGCACCCAGGCTGTTTTGTGCAGGGCCTACCTCCCCAGCAGGCCTGTTTGCAGAGGCTTGGCCAGGCCACCCTCCCTCTAGATGTGACTGAGCGCTCTGCTCCTGCCTGGGACGAGCAGACCGTCTGTCTGGGATCCTCAGCCATTCTTGGCCTGGCCCCCATCCACCTCCAGGGGAATTTTCAGTGGTGACCTGCTTTAGACTTGGTTTTCCAGGTGGTAGGGAAGCGGCCCAAGGTGCTTGGAGTCTACTGCAGCCAGACTACAGAGCCTAGAAGGGGATTTCTTGGTACAAGAACCCCAGCACCCACTGCGGCCCCAGAGTCAGGAAATCTATGTGCCCTCTGTCATGCTGTGCTTCTCAGATGGAGAGAAAGTGATGGGTGGGGGTGCTTTGTGCAGCTGCAAGACAAAATGGGCTTGAGCACACAAGGGGCCTCCTGCCCTGCCTCCCATCCCGTGTCAGGAGCATCAGTGTGCACAGAAGTGTTCCCTGACACCTGTCTTGTTCCAGCATCTTGAGACTTGTGCCTTTCCCAACACCAAAAACTGGACATTTTCTTGGAGAGCGACTTTATTTGAAGATTGAGGGGGAGAAAAACACTTTTACATTTAAACAAATGTGAATTGTGGTGAAGATGATACTGTAAGCTCACCAGGTCCACTTCATGTGTTCCTACGTGGGTGTATAGGAGGACCACTTCCCTGCATCCCACGCACTTAGGCTGGGGGCCTGGGACCACGTTCTGGCCACGGGCACGTGGGCGGAAGTGAGGGTAGTGCTCCCTGAGCACACCCTGCAGTCTTCCTGCCTTCCCTCCTCCCTGCAGGCGACTGAGAAGCTGTGGTTGGGAGGAAAGAGCCGGCCTGGATCCTGCGTGGAGGAGAGCCAACCTGTAGGTCACATCAGATTGGTACAAGGGAGAAAGAGACCTTCAATGCACGAAACCAGTATGATTTTGGGGTCAGTTCTCAGCTTCGCCTAGCTTATTCTGGTGAAAAGATGGACATGATATGGAGCAGAAAGCCATGTTTATGGGACTTTTAAAGCTAAAACATGAGGCTTCCTATTAGCGATGGATGGTAGCTGGCCTCTTTGGGCCACACCGGCAGATCTCTGACCTGCAGAAGTCTGGGCTGTATTTTACCCCAACACAACCAGTGATAGACCCAGTAACCCACCAAGGCCACAGTGCTGGCTCCAAAAATAGCTCAGAGCAGATCTATTTAAGCAACCAGTGAGGAGCTGCTGAGGCAGTCTGTTTCAGCAGATCCCATTCAAAGGTCTGGTGATTACAGTGAGAAAGGAACCCAGCACCAGCCTTGGAGGGGCCCCCAAGCCATTCTGTGGTGAGTGAGAGAAGGCAGTCCAATCTGGGGGCACCAAGCACCTCCCATGGGCCCTGGGGCGAAGCAGCCCAAGGCTGATGCCCATGTCTTCCAGGTGCCCAAGTGGCTGGGGCAGTGGCAGGAGTCACGGCTGGGCTCAGGTGTCATGACGAACAAATGACGTCTCCCAGGGCCCCAGCTGTGTCACAGGTAGACTATTGGAGTGATGATGGCATTTGGAGCTTTTTCCTCACGTGCAACCTCAACATATCAAACAGCTACAGCCTGACCTGGTCTGCAGACCTCAGTTTAAGCCCCCTGAACTGGAGGCTCCCTGGGCTGGCACTGCCTTCTGCCTCTCAGCTTCCCTCGGGAGGAGGAAGAGGCATTAACTTTCATCTCTAACTTGCTGGGCATGTGGGGCAAGGTCCTTCCCCTCTCTGGGCTTCCCTTGCCTTATTTGTGAAGTTGGAATGACAGGTTGGAATGCAGGACTGTGAATAAAGTCTTAACAAAGCCCATCGCATATCCGAGATAAAGCTGGAGCCCTCGGGTTAGAGACGGAGGTGGGGTCTGAGCCCCGAGAGAGGCAGCACAAATGGCCAGGGCCCCTGGCAGAGGCAGCCATGTGGGAAGGCCCCTGTGGCCCCCACGGCCCCTGCTCCCTCCCCGAAGACGTGCCTGGCCCAGTTGCCAGGCCAAGGCAGGGGTGACCTCACAGGCTGCTGGGCGGCCTCCCTGCCTGGCTGCCCGGGCAAGACTGGCTTTCTTCGGTGGGGATGGGGGTGACAGCTGTAGCACACTGCGGAGCCTTGACCTGCAGACACGGGAGCTGAGGACCAGGGGGCTGACATGGAGCAGGAGTGCCATCTGAATGCTTCAGAAAATGGAGAGCCTGAGGAGTTCAAAGAACAAAGGTATCACCGGAGTAATGGCTGCTGAGTGGCCCGGTCACTGTGGAGGGGCCGTGCGGGATGAACTCCCCCTGGTGCCACTGGGTGCTGCTGATTTCCAGGGGCAGGGAGGCCACTTTAACTCACAGCCACCTGCTTTTCCCTTTCCGCTGGGTGGTTCAGAGTCTAGAAATACCCGAGCAGACATAGGCTTCTCCTGAGGGGTCAGGGACGAGGCGGTGCTGGGAGGGCTTAGGCCACTGGCGTGTGGATGGAGTCACCAGGTGTGTCCGTAGCACAGGAATTGCCTCTTTTGTGCAGTTCCAATGGCTCAGTTCTCAGGGGGTGCCTTGAGGCTCTCCATGGGGGACAGCTTGCTGTGCACACCTGCTCAGCCCGGAGCTGCACATGGAGCTGGAAGCCACCATCCTCTCTCCCGGGGCGGGTGTCCCTGCCACAGAGGCTCTGACAGGTGGCCTAACTCTAGGGACACATCACTGCCTCTCTGAGGGAGCCTGTCCCCAGCAGATCAAGGGTTGGGGAATTTTCCAAGCCTCTCTCCTCCACCTCCCCCAGGATCTCACAATTTCCTTAAGGCAGCATTTAGCTTCCTAGGCAAACATTAACCATTAGGGGAGAAGAAAAGTGAAAGGAGCCCCTTTCTTACCAGCTGACCCCAAATCAACCAGCATTGTCCACTCTGGTGGATTTGCTGTGGAAAATGACCACACAGAAGAAATCGTCAATACTTTGCACCGTTTATACAATGAGCCTGTGTTTAGCAATACTCAGCTTCCTTTTATTATTGCATTTTACGAAGTTACCAAGACGACCGAGGCCAAGTAACAGAACCTTGACTTTATGCGCCATGAAAATTTAATAAAGAATTTTAAAGGCTTCTAAGAGGCAGGAGCTGCAGCCTAGCAGCAGAGCCCTGCACAGAGGGAGGAGGGCTTGAGCATGAGGGACCTCCTGTGTCAGGGACGTTGAGGTGGACAGACATGCTCATCTGTCTTGTTCCAGCATTTGAGACTGGTCCTTTCCACAACAGACATTTATTAAGACACTTCCCAGGTGCTGAGACTCATGACAGGCCCTTTACTTTCTTTATGACCCTGTACGGGCCAGGAAGAGGGTAGAGAGGTGATGGTCCATGGTCGCGTAGTGAGAGAGCGACAGATGAGGAGGAAGCAGAGCCTTGATGTTTCTGCAGCTGCTCAGGGCCTCCTCTGGGATGCTCGGCCCTTCTTTTCCTGCCCTGATGGAGGAGTTTGTGAGGGCGCAGTGCCAGCTCTTCCACCACCAGCTTCCTGCCTTGCTCGTGCAGCCTGTAAGGGGCCTGGGGGGCTGTGGTGAGGAGTAGGCAGTGGCCCTGTGGCCCCAGACTAGAGTCCTGGTCTGAATCTGAGCAAAGGCCTTCATGCCGGAGGAAAGGTTTCCCATGAGCCTCTTGGTAAGCACATTACCCCAGGGCTGCAAAGGGACCTTTTCTCTCTGTTTTCTAAATAAGACTCAGGAGCAAATTACCAGAAATGAGAAAAACATCAATAATTTTTGCCATACTATACCAAAGCTCAATGGTGCTCTGTGTGTGTGTATGTGTGTGTGTGTAAGCATTAGGCGGTATGGCTTTTCTAGTTATAGAAAATTCAAGACTTTGGTTACTAGAGATGGAAGTAATTGAGTATGTTGACTGTTCTGCAAAGCTCCTTTGTCCCTGGGAACAGAAAAAAATTTGGACTTGTTTTGTGTGTGAGAAATTCGTATTCCATATGGGAAAATTCGTCTTACCTTCATCACACCGAATAGGAGATTGGCAGAAGTATCCGTCAAGGCGAGGTGGATTTTTAAGGTAATACACACGGTGGTGAGAGAAGAGAACTGATCTCTCAGCTACTGGGAGTATCATCTCCCTGACAGGAGATTTCATCACTTCTCAGCTTCAAGGGATGGTGCCTAGTGCCGACCATTTCAAGCCCAAATCTCAATTGTAGGGCCAAGGAGTTTAGGACATTAATCAAGAAATGGAGAAAAAATTGAGCTATTTTGGTGTAATACTCTCCCAATCACAAGGCAAATTCCAGGTGTCGGAGGAACAGCAGAGGCCATTTTTCAGCCTCTGAACGTCTTCAAGCAGTGAGGATGAAGGGGAGGCAGGGAGGGAGAGGGGCTGACTCTTCCGGCTTTGTTTGTCTTGATGGATTACAACATTCAAGGAACCTTTTTCCTTCATCCCTTAACACTTTGTAGGAGACCACAAGCCAGTCTGAAGACAATGCGGTATTTGAACAGCATTTTGGTTCACAAAACCCTTCCGTGTATATCATGCTTCCCATTTCTCAATCTATGTTCCCAGGGATCCAGTGAGAGGACTGTCACCCCCTTTGCATGGCTGAGGGACCCAGAGCCCGTAGGTGTAAGTAGCTTGCAGAGCTCTCCTGGGGTGCCCAGCACAGGGAAAGTAGGTTGGGCAAGCCCACATGGAGCCGCCAGAACTCCCAGGTACTAGCTGAGCGATCACCCAGCCTCTCTGGGACGTGGGTTTTCCCATCTGTGCCACGGGCCCTCGCCCCACAGGGTTGCTGGGAGCATTGAGGTGCCGTGTAGCCTGGTTACAGTGCTAAGAGAGGAACATGGGCGCCTCACTGGGAGTCCTGACCCTGCCCGTCTCCAGCCACAAGGCCCTGGGCAAGCTGCTTGGCCTCCTGGACGCCAGGTCCCCATCTGTGAAGACAGTGGTGAGAACCCTCATCCTTCGCTGGGCTCCTGGGAGGGTCAGAGGTGAGAGCTGTTGGAAAAGTATTTTGTAAACTGTGAGACCTTGAACAGATGTTGTTAAATTCACATGGGAAAGGGACTTGGTTCTAGAAAGGCGTGGAACACGATTCCAAATGTCTGGGCTCCTTCCCAGCTGGTCCTGCCACCCCTGATGGGCTGCATTCACTTTAGGATTATCTGTTCTAAACTAAGCAACCCCACACAAATGCGGGCGGCCGCAGAACTGAAGAGACAGGCCGGAGACGGGAGGAGCCGCAGTGAGGGTCGTGCAGCCTGCAGGGCCGTCGTCTCCAAGGCTGGCGGGGATGGGCGCCTGCAGGGGGCGCCGCCCAGACTCAAGCCCCAGACAAAGGTACATGGAGAGACTGCCCAGGGTCAGAAGAGCCATTCCCTGCTTGGGGTCATGGGACAGCAAACGAGCCAGTCCGGGATATGGAAGTGTTCGGTGAATCATCTTGGCAAAGTTTAGAAACCTATGCTTCTTAAGGGCATCCTGGGCCAATACCTGCTAACTTTCGCATTATTTCAGAGAGCACCTGCTGGGCCCTGCTCTGTGCTCACTGGTGGCAGGAACCCAGCACCTGCCTGACCCTGAAGGAGCTCACAGCTTGGAGGGAGTGAATGCTGTGAAGCTGCAGGGCATGCATGATGATAAAGGAACTCCCCAGGTTCTTACAAATACACGGAGGGAGTGGGAGGGAATGGTTCGTTCTGTCTGGAGGACTGCAGTGGGGACATCTGAGCTGGAGCCTGAAGGATAAGTAAGTTTCCACTGGATGGAGGGAGGAGGCCATCTAGGCAGACAGGACAGCAAGTGCCAGAGTGGAACCAGCACAGTCTCTTCCTGATGACTCAAAGAACCATGGAAACACAGCATTACGGGCAGGGTCGGGCTGCCCCACGAGGTTGGGGGGCCAGGAGTGGATTTAGGGTAGAAGGAAGGAAGGAGCTAGGTTATGAGGGGCCTTGAATGTCGGGTGAAAGGGCTTGGCCTCTATCTGGGAGGAGGTGAGGGCTGATGGAAGTAGGGGGTCATGTGGTCAGCTCTGTGGCTCTCTGGATTCCTTCCAGCAACAGGGTTGGAGGGTGGGCTGAGGGGCTGAGAGGCAGAAGGCGGATGAAGTGCAGGCAAGAGATGATGGGGTTGGAGCAAGGGAGGGTGGACAGAGACCCAGCGGAGAAACAAGAGGGTGCTTGTTTGGGGCATGGAGGCTTCTGTCTCCAGGAGGCCCTGCCTCTGCACATGGGGAGAGGCCTGCTAGGAATGGCACTTGCAAAGGACACTGGCCTTGAATCCCATGCGCCTGGACAAGCACCTAGTTCAGGGCCCATTCTGGCCTGGCCATGTGGACAGAGCTCCTGGCAGTAAGAGCAGAGAAGCCAAGCACATTCGCTGGGAGGCTGGAAGAAAGGGAGCAGGCAAGGCCAGAGTGGGAGGGGAAGGAAGCTGTCCAGGGCACCAGAAGGGGCCGGTAGGCCCAGCAGAAAAGGGTGGGGTGGGGCCAGCGGCCCAGCAATGTTCCCCGTACGGACAGGCTGGGCCTGATCCTCTCATCAATCAGTGAACCTGCTCTGGAGCACCAGGGATACAGTGACAGGGGTCTGGTGGCTGGACTGGGCGGGATCAGCACGAGGGGGAGGAAGGGGAGGAGGGAGTGGGGGAGAAGAGGCCGGGGATGGATCCTGAGGACCCTTCTAGCAACGGCTAATCCCACAGGCAAAGCACAGGGGACCCAGCAATACATGGGCATCTCTGGGCCCAGGCTCCTGGCTCTGGATCCATTCCTGTCTTCCAAGAAGGAGGAAATGCCTGCTTTGCTGTCACTTCAATTACATGTTGCAAAATGAGCAGCCAATTACCAAAGGGGGTAAACACAGTGGGACTTCTCATTAAGCACCAAGGAGGTGGGGGAAGTCTCCCATCTCTTACTCTGATAAGGAAGCATTGAGAAAAAGGGGCCCCGTCTGTCAGTTAGTGGCCTCCTGTAGAAAGGCAGCCTCATTTCCCTAACACCAGGGGGTGCAGGGTATGGGGTATGGTGGGGCGCAGAGCTGCCTCAGGGGGCTCCTCCTAGACAGGGGCCCTGGAGCCCCAGCAGAGTGACGTGCCTCCAGATGAACTGCGAGCGGCTGGGAGAGTGTGCTCCTTGCCCCGAGAGCTGACCTTCTCATACCACCCCAAACTAGGGGTCTGGAATTCAACCTATAAGATGTTTTTTTTTTTTTCCCAAAAAACTTTAATGTACTTGGTTGTCTTGGACCTGAAAATTACACTTCATTCTGGCAAGTGAATGCTTTCTGAAAACAAGGTTAGGGCTTTATTTAAAAGACTCCACTGCTCCGAGCTGCTAAGGAGCTTGCTAAGATACTCGCTTGTCTTTCCTGTGAGATCCCTTTGCTTGGGGACAGCAGGGACTAGACAGTGGGCACGGGGTCTTAAAAGTCCTTCCCACAGCAGGCTGCTTGGGAGCACTGACTGCCCCCCAGGCCACCAGACTGTGACAGAGTGAGCAGAGCCCCGGGGACGCCAAGCCGCCCTGGAGCAGGTAGGCCCTACCAGGAGACGGAGGCACACGCACTCAGGGACCCAGAAGAGATGGGGCTCTGGATCAGCTGATAGCCCCAGACCAAGGCCTGGCTCTACCACGTGCCCTATCGGGCTTCTCTTTCTGCACTGAAACTGGGGACAGCATTACCAAACTGCCCGAGGAGGCTGGGGAAGCAAGCTGAGGACACCGCTAAGGTGTGCCCGGTGTAGGAGGCACTCAATGCACATCCGTTTCCTCCTGCCCCTCCCACCTTGGGCCACCTGTCCGACTTTTTGCTTGGGAAAATAAAGTCATTACAATGTCTTCTGCCACCAAACAGCCCAGAGTGGGCTCTGCAGGGCTTGGTTTTCCAAAATGCCACCTTCGGCGGCTTCTGAGGTGTCCCCTTTCAGAGGGGGGCTGCTTGGGGACACAGATGGGTGAGATAGGGAAGGGTCTCGGGCAGGGAGATTGCGGGGTCCCCTTCTCCTCACACGGCGTCTCACACCTGCACTTCTGACATCAGGCCTGCCCACCCTGCTCTTCACCTGGGTCCGACGCCCCTGCCCTGGGAAGCCCCTCCTCCCCCCCAGGGCCCCCAGCCTGAGCTGGGCCCGTGGGGGCCCTCTGGCAGAGCTGGCTGTGAACCTGCTGGCCATGTGGTGAGCACCCCACCACGAGGGCTCCAAGCAGAGACTGGCGGACTCCTGGTTTGGAGTCAAGGTCAAACAAAATCAAAGCGACCTTTGAGGCTCCTGCTGGCTCTGAGACTCTAGTAGTCTTACTTATTTCCTTCTTAGTTAATTATTTCTTAATTAGTAACAAACCAAACACTGCAGCAACAGGCAAGCTAATGAAATAAATGAGGCTGATCTGTTAACTACACCCATGCAGCACATGACTGGGATGGGAGAGTCAAGCATGCCCACTTGCTATTTCCACTTGATCTGCACAGAACAGGCGGCAGGGAATGTCCACGATGCTCTTGGCCTTCGCCAGCATTCTCTCAGCGGCCCTGGCAGATCCGACTCGACTTCAGCCTGTGCTTTGCTCTCTGCAGCTGGCAGGCCCGGGATGGCTGGTCTCCCCTGCCCCAAACGCAAGTTTTACCCGGGTTGTCGCTTCCTGTGAGCCCAGAATAGAGATGCCATCTGTCAGGTTTTGAATGTCATATGTCCACAGCTGACTTGCAAATAGGTGGACCACCAAGAGGTACCGGGAGGAAGACGGGTGAGAATCACCTTTTGAAGCTCAGGTCAGCAGAACATGGAGTCGACGAGCGGGAATCTCTTGGCAGGAATTCTCCGCAGCCTGCCCCTCCTCCACAGGCAGGACGCCCAGGGGGCTCTCCTCGGCCCCGAGGGGCTCGCTTTTCAGCCGGAAGAACAGAGAGACTCTCAGGACAGAGTGTGTCTGGAAGGGGAGAGCTTGTGGGCACTGTTTGCGCAGGGTGGGGGGTTGCCCTCTGTCGGCGGGCCAGAGGGCATGGCCTCCTGGGGAGGGCCACTGTGAGGGGCCCGGCCCCCCGACGTGCCACTCCGACCGCACATCAGACGCCTCTCATCCAGCACGGAGAGCTGGCGTTCACACAGGTCGATCAGTGAGGTCACCTGCTCGTGGAGCGGCAGCATCTTGAACTTCCTCTGAGCCAGGTAAAAGCAAGCCTCTATGAAGGCCTGCAGGCACATCCCTGTGGACGAAGAGAGCAGGGTTAGGGGTGTGGGTGCCAAAGCTGCCCAGCACGCTGCCCGGGAAGGCCTGACTCCAGCCACTAGGCTTCTCCCCCCGCCCACCATTTCCATTCTGGAAACTCAACAGGGCTTGCCGCACGCCAGCCACCAGCCGGGCCTTTATAGCCATTTGCAGATTCATTCCCTTAAACAGTCCTATGAAGTAGGTTTAATTAACCCTGTTTCAGGAAGGAAGGTGAGGAAGCTGAGTCTCAGAGAAGCGGAGATATCTAGGCAACGCTATGTGGGTAGAAAGTGGTGGAGCTGGGTTTTAAACCTAGTCCGAAGCCTTATTCTTCATAAAATGTTCCAGCCCTTAACTTTTGCAGTACAAGGAAAAGCTATTAAGACAAACCCAGTCTGATGGCAATGCTTCATGTCTAAAGTGTTGGTTACACGGGTGTGTGCATTTGCCAAAACTCATTAAATTACACCTTGAGATTTGGGCATTCTGCTGTATGTAAATTTTACCCCAAAGAGTAAAATAAACCTGAAGTCTTTTCTCTACCCAAAATGGTATCCTGGAACACAGTAATAGTCCCACTATGTACCTGGAGTGTCTTCCCTTTGCCTCATAAACTCCTACTCATCCTTGGGGTCTGAGCTTGAAATCACTTGCTTAGTGAAACCGTCCCTGACCCCCAGGTTAGATCTGGCCCCTGGCACAGGCTTCTTGTCCTTCTCTTTGTAGCATGGAGAGGAGCTGGTTCAGTGTTTATTTGGGTGGTTCTCTGACAGTCTCCATCTTCCCTGCTGGGCTGCGATCTCCTGCTCATCACTGTTTCCCCAGTACTCAGAAGGTGCCCAATACAGGCAGGCTGAATATATGAATGAATGAATGAGGTGGCATTAGGCACTTTACAGATATTGCCACTAATCCTCACAACACCTTTTTGAAGTCAGTGTGATTATGCCCCATTTCACAGAGGTTGAGTAACTTCTTTAAGGTCACACAGAGAGGTTGAGTAACTTCTCTGCGGTCACACAGCCCAGAGAATAGTGGCCTGGAAATTCAAACTCTGACTCCCACTTCTTTTCATTAAGTGGTGCTGCATGAAAGGTTCTGAGTCTTCTAGATGAACCCTATGTTGAAATTCACGGGATTTCCTGGGCTCCTTGGGGAAGGTGACACTAGGCAGGAACAAATGCCACACAGTATTTTAGAGGAAGCTAATCCACACCACACCTTTCAGTGGCCTCACTTCCCGGCTCAGACATGTCATTCACCTGCTTCTGTCACTGCAGACAGAAACCTGGCCTGGAATGTGTAAATAGTGGATTACATATGGACCCTAGGATCTGAGAGCTCTTTGTGTGGAAGCTTGGGCAAAGAGGTTGGGTTTTTGTCTCCCAAGTCCATCAAAGCTTTTTGCTCAGCTTCTCTTGACTCCAGATGCTCTGCGAGTCCCCTGCTCTGTCTGGCCCTGACAGGAAGAGTTGATAAAGAGAACAGTAACCCTGGTGTAAAACCCTCTTAATATAAACAGGCCTGATGCAGGGAAATGGGGGCTGCCGTCTAAAGCAAGAGACAGACGTTTCCTAATCACTGACTCTGGGCTAGGGATCTCTGTGTGTGCGTGCATGTGTGTGTGTGTATGCATATGCGTGCATCATGCATGTGGGTATCTGTGTGTCACAGTCTGTGGCAGAGTCAGACACATGCAGACTGGAAGAGGTCAGGATCTAAAGCCAGAGAAGCCCAGTGTAGTCCCAGCCACCAGCTTCCCAACTGTGTGATCTAAACAGCGCTACTCAAAGTGTGGTCAGCAGACAGGTGCCAAGTCCAGGAACTGTGTCTCCCTGGTCCCTGACAAGGTAAGGAGCCCGAGCCGGAATGCAAATCACCCTCCCCATCAATCACATTGTTTAGTTCAGCTGGCAGGATTTTGTAGCAAGTCTTTGTCTATAAAGCAAGCAGCACATATTTATACTCAGGCTCAAGCCTCTTGTCCAGGACTGTGAGGAATGGTTCGTGAATTGCAGCTTTGAGTAGCTCTGGTCTGCACAACCCTTCCCGGCTTTAATGTGCATGCCCGTCACCTTGATCTCGTCAGAATGCAGATTCTGGGACGGCCTGAGACACTGCCTTCCTAACAAGCTCCTGGTGTCAGGTGCCTATGGAACACTCTGGTGCACACTCCGAGAAGCAAGGATTGAACACTTTTGTTCAACAAATACTAGTTTCCTTCCCTTAATTAAAGACAGACTGTGATTAGAGTTGTAATGTGCGGAAAAAAATACAAGGACTTTTTTGGGGAAAAAGTCATGGCTGAGTCATTTGAAAGAAGACATTCTAACATGAGACATGGGATTGAATGTGTTATACTTGGTTTTCTTTTTTGCTTGTCTGTTTTGCCTGATTTTTTAGAGTAAACATGTATGCAATTTTAAAATACGCACTGGAAAATTCTAGAAGGTGGTAAGAGGAGCTGCAGGGTCAACTGCTTTTAATTATGAATGTTTGCTACTATTTGAATTTAGAATTATGTACATGTATTACTATGAAGGAAAATACAATGCAAGCTTTCTCCATATATACTTTGATTTTTTAAAAGCTTAAATATATCTATAAAGGAAAATGGAAGAAGAAATGAAGGGGAATGGACATTATTGACTCTTGCATGAGCCAGATATTTCATGCCAGGTGTTCTGATCCTCACTAAACTCCCATTGTGCAGATGAGAAAACTGAGGCCCAGAGAGCTGAAATAGCTTGCCCCCAGGACTCACACTGCAATTTAAACCCAGGCCTGAGGATCTGCTGATTCTGCTTCTTATTCCTGGAAACCCCTTCTGAGCATCACAGCCAAAAACACTCTGAGGGTTAAGAACATAATCACGGAGGACAGGCAGGCTTCTGCCTGTCTGACGGAAACATGTGGAATCTTCAACAAACAGGAAGCCGGTGGGAGGGTCTAAGGGACTGCGGGGAGCAGAGGTGGCTTGTGGGGAAGAGGGTGTTTGAGTTCGGCCTTGAAGGATGGGCGGGGCTTTATGAGCAGAGACGAGCTGGGAGTGCGGGCCCGGCTGTGCAAGGCTGGAGGTGGGGCGCGGGGCCCCGTGATGACCGGGTGCCTGCAGCAGGGCAAGTGGGGAAAGGGCCTCTGGAGAGGGCCAGAGGTCAGAGGAAGTGAGCTGGGAGCCCCCCGAGGTGTTGGGCAAATTGACCTGTGCCGCAAGTGGTGGTGCCCCACACCTGTTCCAGCCTGAGTACATTTTCCAGTCAGGGGATTTCTTTTTCTTTTTCTTTTCTTTTTAAATAGTGTTAGAAAGCTTGTGGGTTTATTTGTTTGTTTTGCTTTATCCAACTGCAATCTTGTGAGGTGGGTGGCAGATCAGAGCCCCGCCCTCAGGCCTCCCTCACCTGAAGGGACTCACCTTAGGGACTCCTGGCTCTTCACACCCAGCAAAGCCACTGTCGCTCCTGACGCTCTAAGATCCTTGTCCAGCATCTTCATGTTACAGAAGTGGGGAGTAGTGAATAGGCCTCAAGTTTGACAGCCAGTAGCTGACAGAAGCAGGACCAGACCCGGGTCTCCTGACCTCCAGTCACACCCCTTACCCCAAAATAAAAAACGCAAACCAAATATTTCACAGGCAGGACTGTCTACACTGACTGCAGTCCCGCATACTCTGCTCGCCCCGACTGAGCATGTCCGTCAGAGTCTGAAGGCTGACGAGGGCTGGGGAGGGGGTCACCCCAGGCTGTACATCACGAGCACATGGGTCTCTGGCTCTCACAATGGCCATTCGAAGGGGCTGTATGTTTGAGTGTGACTCGAGATTGTTCTGGACCCTCCTCTCTTCAAGGTAGCCCAGGCAGTGGTCGCCAGACCCAGGCCAATATTCTCTGAGCTTCAGTCAATTTACCCTTTCTAAGGCCTTGAGGGGGTGGGGGCAGGAGAAGGAAGAAGAGGCTGGAGGAGGCCCCCGTGGAGAAGCAGCTCCCACCTGCTGGCGTTTCCAGCTTTTCCAGCTCCTCCACAGAAAGATATGTTTTCTCTGGGTCTTTCTGCCTCTTCCTTATTATTTATTATAAAATGCAGTGAGACTCTTAGCAGAAAGCATAGCAAAGGTCACACATGTTCCTCCCTAGAACCCAAGGGCCGACCTTCCATCCACTCTTTGTCCATAGATGATGTGTTTTCGCTTAGTCATAATAACAACATGCATGGAACTTTGTACTTTTTTTGCCTAAAATGATATCATAAACATCCATGTATGTTGCTGGGCAGCCTTCATAACATATTTTTAATGGTTGCATAATATTCTGTCAAAGCTTGCCTTGTAGGTTACTTCCCCACGCTCCCTGCTGCTGAACACAGAGAGAAGTTTCATTTTTTTCAGTGTTAGGGAGAATATGACAAAATGCACCAGGCACATCACAATTTTTATTTCTGATTGATTTATTCTCTACAACAAAACCCTCGGAATCTGTTTGGTTTTGGTTTTAATGGAAGGCTGGTTCTGGTAATTAATTTCATGTTAAAAATATTTAAACCTTAAAGAGGCTCCCAATGGACAAAACACGTGAATGGGCAGTTCCCATAGATTAGCAAGTGAGACAGAAAACCTCCACTCCCGTTAAAGCCACAGGGCACTATTGTTCACCCATTAAACTAACAAAAATGTAAAATACTGATAACAGTGAGGTCATGGTGAAATTACCATGGACTTTTGTAAAGCAATTTGACAAAAGTTTTAAGAGGCATTCGAGCGTTTCGAAACATTCCTTCCAGAGGAAAACCCAGGGTGCGCAGGGGTGTTGATTGCCAACTGATGTACAGCACAGCGAGGGTTGGGGTGGTAGTGCTAGGTTTCTAGAGTATTTAAAGTCCTTCTTTCTCCTTTCCTGTATTTTTGGCATAAGGTAATGCAGGCTCAATGATAATACTTAGAAAAAATTATGTATTATTCTAAAAATATCCCAAATCCAGCCTCCTAGGTAACTGGTTCTATGATGCAGTCCTCGGCCCAGCCCCCAGGGGGAGTTCATTGCTCTTCGTTGGCGCGTCTTGTTTCTTGCCATATATTGGTCCAGATCCATGGGGTCGAGGCTGTCTTCCCAGGACTTCTGTGCTCCTGGAGGCCAGGACATTGTCCCGATGTCCTCTATGTCCCCAGCTGCCAGTACTGACCGGCACACAGGAGGCCCTGATAAAGATCAGTGTAATCCACTTGGACGGACGATGAACCTTTTAACAACTGTGTGATGAAGGTGCTGGTGCTCACATTTTACAGTTGAGGATACTGAGGTGAGCCAAGGGGCAAAGGGAAAGGCGACCTGTGAAAACTCTTCTCTTGGATGAAGTGCAGACCAAGATGGTCCAGCCCAGGGTCAAGTCTTTTGAGTCTCCTGGATGGCTTGTGAAAACAGGCTTTGGGCTCCACCCGCCCAGGGTTCCCAAATCTGAAGGTCTGAGAATTTGTACTTCCACCATGGTCCCAGTTGGTGATGAGGCTGCTGGTCCAGGGACCCCACTTTGAGAACCACATCCCCTCCTCCTGCTGCTGCTGCTGAATGCAATCTGTACCTACTCCACTCCGAAAGCCCCTCGGCAAAAACTGGCCTATTTGCAAAAGGACCTGCCCCCAAACTGTGAGAAGCTTGACTTTGCGCTAATAATGTCTTTATTTTAAGAGACTCTGATTGAGAGGAGACTCTATTTTTAAAAGATGAATGGTGGAGCAAAAAACCATGGAATTGTTCCAGCTTTGCATCAAGTCCTCTCTTGGTTTCTGAGCAACTCCCATCCCTGGTTTCTTCCAGCATTGTCGCTTGACCACTAATGGGGCAGAGCTCCGTTGCCCTCTCCAAGGCCCTGGCCTTCTCTGTCTGTACTGAGCAAGATTAGATTGGAAAGGTTCTAGCAGGTTCTAAAGGTTCAGGCTGCAGAGGGCTCTGTAGACCATGCTCGGACTTTGGATTTCAGGCTGAGGAAGATGGGAGGACACTGGAGAGTTTTGCAGTGACATGATCAGTGTGGCTGCTGCATGGAGACCAGTGGTAGGGGTGCATGTGACAGAAAGCAAGGAGATCCATCAGGAGGCTACTGCACTAGTCCAAGCGAGGGTGGATGGTGGCCTGGACCAGGGTGGTGGTAGAGGCGGTGAGGGGTGATGAGATTCTGGACAGAGCCTGAGAGTGCTGCCGATGGATCTACAGTCAGCTCATGGGTTGGTTGTGGCTATGAGGGCAAGTCAGGAACTGTTAAGGAGGGCCTTGAACACCAGGCTGAGGGGGCTGGCCTTCCCCTCAAGGCCCATGGTTTTCAAACATTTTATGCATTAATAATCTGGGGACCTTGCCAGACATGTGGGTTCTGGTTCCTGTCCCCTGGACAGTCTGTCCACTAGCAATGAGGCCCCAGAAACAGCACCTGTAACTGGAGCGTGGGGGACTCTGCACCCGTGGGAGTTCAGGAGCCTTGGAACAAACACTCCCCCTTGGCCGTTGCTTTACGGGCTCTGGAGGAAGCAACGGAGGAAAGAAGTTAGGAGCATGGTCTTCGCGGGGCCTAGGGCTGGGCCAGCGCGGCTGTGGGTGATAGAGAACGTTTGGGGACACACAGAACAAGTGCTCTCCTCTGAAGTCCCGCTCCCCCATCTTCATCTGCATGGGCTGCCATAACTGAAGACCACAGCCTGGGTGGCTTAAACAATAGGAAGTTATATTTTCTCCCAGTTCTGGAAGCTAGACGACTAAGAGCAGGCTACCAGCAGGGTTTGGTTTTGGTGAGAGCTCCCTTCCTGACTTGCAGAGGGTCACCTTCTCTCTCTGTCTTCACATGGCCCAGAGAGAGCAAGCTCTCCGGTGTCTCTCCTTATAGGGACACTAGTACTGTGGGCTCAGGGCTCCACCCTCACAGCCTCATTTAAACTCAGTTGCTTCCTTAGAGGCCGCATCCTCAAATACATCGGTCACAGTGGGGGTTGGGGTTTCCACAGTTCCATAGCACCAGCCCTGCTCCGGTCTGCCGAGGCGCACCCAGCACTTGGGGACACTTTCTGACATTACCCAAGTCTCTGAGATTACCGGAGCTATTTAGGAGAAGTATGGCATTCTCCCCTTCCTCCTGGCCCCTCCACCAGCCCCCTGGAAAACTCCTCAGCTCTGACTCAGAGCTGGCAGCATCCCTTTGGCAACGCTGCTTTAGTGACCTGTTACAGTGACTGTAATGAAGGTAAACAAGAACAGTTAGTATTTATTAGCCCTCATTATGTGCAAGGCTCTGGGCTAAGGACCTCATGTGCATTGTTTAACCGAGCCCCATAGAAACCTTCCGAAGCAGGTGTTAACATCAATCCCATTTTACGCTCAAGAGACTTGCCAAAGTCACATAGCTGCAGGTGGCTGACCGCGAGGACCATTCCTGTAACTTGCTTACTTTGCTGCTGTTTTGAGGGCCTCTGATGAGATGACCAAGTTGCCGTGTTAATTTGGGTCATTTAGAAGGAAAAGAAGAAGGGAGAAACAATACCTGCTTTGCAGCAAATGACGGATGCCTCATCCATCTCTGCTGGGTGTCATCAAGAAGGGGCACTCAGAGCCGCTGCTCTCTGCAAACAGGCTTCCCCCACCGGCCTCCCAGGCCTGAAGATAAGCTGTTGGGTATTTTTTGAAATTTCATTCAGATTGATGGATGTTGCCAGAGAAAGTGGCCTTTGAAAACTCCAATTGTAGCCGTATGCACAGCTCTCATGGAGACTGCCACTTGGATATTGGGACGAGGTCCCTGGCAGGCCTCGTTCCGTCAATCAGCCAGGCAAGGGTGGGCCTGTGGACTCCTCCTGGCCCCAAGTTCTCTCCTCTCCTCTCTGAGGGAGGGGTCTTGGCACACAGGACTTCATGGCAGCGCTGGTGGTCCTCTCCCACAATCCCATCACCTATTCTGGGGCTTATGGGTGGAAGCAAGATTAATACCTTGCCAATTTACAAAGAATATCTATTTCCTCTTTTGGTGCTCAGAGGAATGTTTGGAAGAGCACGTTATTACAAATATTTCCCATTTACACTTAAGGACACAGACCCCGAGAGGCCCAGGGGTTCATCGAGGCCCCCTCTAAGTGGACGAGGCAGCATTAGACCCAGACCTATCTGCCTCTCAAATCCATGTTGCTTTTCCTACACTGCACCCTTTCTTAACATCTGACATTTATGTATTATTTTATAGCTTACAGAGCATATTTGCATATATGATATAATTAAATCCAAATCATTGTTGACAGCCAGGGATATTATCCCAGACTGAATATGAGATATATTTTGTCCTCTCAAAAATACCTGAGCTTCCTTGCTGGTAATTCTATTTCAAGGTCCTGCTGTGCTAGGCTAGGACAACCACTTGTCAATTCCTTCTCTCTCCCCAACTTTTAAATCTCTTTCATATTACTCACCTAGAATAGATGTTTCTGTCTTAGAGCGTAATTCTAAATGTGTAAGTATACAAGCTTTCTGTTTGGAATCGTTGGTAGGAAATGAAGCTGACTGATCTTGACTGGAATTAGCTCAGTGATTCTGGTCTGTGCAGCTGAATGTTCCCCACAGGAGTCATCTGTGAGGCCGCACCAGCTCCAGGGTGGTTCATCCCAAGAATCTCAGTCTTCTCTCCATTCTGACGGCACCTTACAGCCTGAGTCCCTGTCTGCGGCTGCATGCTCCCCCCAGATAACAGCAGGGTCTCTCCCGGCTGGGGCTGGGGCCTCAAGGGACTCCACTATGGGAGATCAGGCCTGGGCATTTCCCATGAGTGGCAGGTGGCTGTGTGGAAGAGTGACTGGGAGTCGGATGCGCTGGTCTGGGTCCCAATACTGCCACTTCCTAGCTGTCTGATCTTCAGTGAGTGGTTTTGCCTCCTGAGGTCTCCATTTCTTCATCTGAAAAGTGGGGACAGTAATATCTACAGCGAGAGGCTTTCTTTCACAAGACACTGCCCAGAACAGCAGTACAAAGGCCACCTGGATTTCTGCACTCTTAAGGAGCTTTGCCTGGACAGCGTCTTCATTTTCTTCTTTCACTGCAGGTAGCTGATTGCTTGTCTCCACACCAGACTGTCAAGAGGGCCCTGTCTCCAGCCATCACAGAGCAGGCTCTCAACAACTGTTTGTGGGATAAATGAGCTGACTGACCAGGATGACAAGGAGGAAAAATCATGCAGAGAGGTTGGGAGACCTGGATTCTTGAGTAGTCTCTGCCCTACGCACTGCCTGGCCTTGAGCCAGTTACCTACCCTGTGGGGCTTCACTTTCCCCTTCTGCAGAATGCGCTGCGGACTGGGCGATTTCTCAGGATTCCAGAAGCATTGGGAGTAATGGTGGCTTCTGAATGTTTTATTAATGGTAATAACCAAAATTGCAAACCACTTTTACTGAGGATGCTCTGCTCGCCAGGACGCACACTGCATTGTCCCTGCACACAGTCCTTCAATGTCATGGCAGCCCCGAGGCACCCAGCCACCTGCCCAAGGTCACACAGTGGGAGGAGGTGGTGGTGGGACCCCACCACTGCTCTCCACCACGTCTTGCCCAGACCGGATGGGACCCTCCTGAAAGCCCATCCTCCAGGAAGAAAGGGAGCCTTCCTCCTGTGCTCGCCCCGGAGCCCAGGACATAGGGTGCATACTCGCAGTCATTTTCTTTAAGCATTACAGCAACAAGTCGCCATTACCTTTGTCCTCAGCTAGACAGAAAAATTAATGTGTCAGAAATAAACCATTAATAGGCCTTGCAGAAAAATTATCCCCAGAAGCTCCTGACACCCAAATAACAAACATAATCAAAGAAGAAAGCAGCTATGCCATCATTTCGTTAATCGCAGGTCATAGTGCTGGATGGTGCAAAGTGGCCTGGAGGTCGCACTCTGGTCCCATCCAGCATCACCCCGGATTCCACCAGGACACAGACACGAGTTCCTGAGTCACTGTCTGGGAAGACAGACTGCAGGACTGAGCACCGCTTCCGGCAGCTATTCCAGATAATTCTTGTAGGGTTAATGGCACCAGCAGAACCTTCAGAGGCTTGACACTCATTCCTCAGCAGTGGCAAACTCTCAGGCTTGGAAAGGAATTCCGAGATAACATAGTCCAGGCCCTTACAGGGTAATACCCACACTCAAAATAGTAAGAATTAATGCATAGTTGGCACTGGCATATGCTTAGCACGTGTCAGGCACTGCAGCCAGCTCTTTATGGGCACCTCTCATTTCATCCTCAAAACAAAATCTGGGTAGTAGATGCTTCGATGATCCCTCCCCCTCACCCACTCCATCCTTTGGTTGTTTCCGGTGTTTAATGACATGGTGAAACTTTGTTTTCGTGTTGGGTTCTGTTAGTTGGGCACTGCAGGCCTCTGGGGCCCAGGGAAGTAAGGATATTCAGCTAGCATCCCACAGAGTTGGGGGGTGTCAGGCCCGCACAGCATCAGGTTTATCAGAGGCAGAGGAGGAGCCCCGAGTCCTGAGTCAGCAGGACAGCTTCTATTGCTGCTGCCTGTCTTCCCGCGGTCCCCCCGTGAGTCTGCCTGTCTTCCCGCGGTCCCCCCGTGAGAGCCCGGGACAGCTTCTAGTGCAGTCTGCCTGTCTTCCCGCGGTCCCCCCGTGAGAGCCCGGGACAGCTTCTAGTGCAGTCTGCCTGTCTTCCCGCGGTCCCCCCGTGAGAGCCCGGGACAGCTTCTAGTGCCTGTCTGCTTGTCTTCCCGCGGTCCCCCCCGTGAGAGCCTGAGCCATCCGCCCTGTTGTTGCTAACAGTGGGCATCTAGCCCCTGGTGGCCATCTCCAGCGGCAGGTGATCATCGCCTCCCAGAAGGCCCTTCTCACCGTCTGCTCTCTGCTCTCTGCCTTTACCCAGTGGAGGTGTGCAGAGCCTCCCCGAGCAAATGGAACACTTCTCCCCCACAATGGCCCTGCTCTAGAGGAATTGTAAGGTGGCCGCCTGGGTGATGCGCTTCCACAAACACTTGCAAACACTGGGTGGATGCAGAGATGTGCAAGGCCCCATCTGATGTTATGGAGGGGGAATATGGGGAGGGGAGCGAGGGGTGAGAAACCCGAGCCGATGGGGTGAGGATGCAAAGGAAGCAGCAGATTGTCGCCCAGGAGGAAGGAAAGCTCGAGAGGGCCCCAGGGAGGGGAGGTGGGTGGTCTGGAGTCAGAGCCTGGTGCCTGATGCTCACGAGTTTCTTCCCTTCCCCTCAATCTGGCCCATCTGCCATCAAACACACCCTGGCTCTGGCATTGTTTAGAGGGCTGCCTTGAGCGGCATGCATGTCACCATCCTGTCTCCGTGCACTGCCTGGGGACGCGGCATACCGCACTGCCTCCCCTGCCTCCTGCTGGCTCATCGGGAGGACTCCGTCCCCTACCTCTGCACCACACTGCTCCTGCTAAAATACTGCCACCCCTGCCCCTTGCATTTCCTAGAGCCTGTTGTGCAGTTTCCCCTTAGGCTCTTGTCACTAGCCAATCCCTCTGCTGGAGCTCCTTTCCCTTGGTCTTCACCACCTGGTTAGCACTTAGATCTCAGCTCCAATGTGAACTTTTATGAACAGGTCTCCCTGACCTACCTCCTAACATAAATTAGGTCTCTCTGTGATTCTCTTAAAACTTAGTTATTTTATTTCATAGAACTCATCACAACATGCAATTACATGATCATTTCTGTGTTTCTGTGCTTGACATCTGTCTATCTGTCTCTGCTATCAGACTGTCAGGGGTGTGAGGCCTGGGTGTCCTAGTGGCCACTGCACAGGCCATCATCCCCGGTGCCTGGCATGTGGCGTGTGCTCGCTGCAAATCAATTGAATGAAGTCTGTAGGTGTAATGCATGGCACATGGTAGGGGTCTGGTACATGTCAGCTGTCTCCTCCCTTTGCATGGCTTGGGTACTGGCAGATTTTATGAGCATGCCTTCAGCGTCCTCTTAGGGTAGGAAGAACCCAGGCTTTGTATCACACACGTCTAAGTTCAAATTCGGGGTCTGCCTCCTACAGGCTGCTAGGTCTCCTTGGCTCACTCACTTCACTTCTGGAAGCCTCAGTCTCTGTCTACCGTGCCCGGCTCTGGTGGGGGTTCAATGAGAGAACACAGATGAAAGGGGCCTGGCCTGGTATCTGGCACATGGAAGATGGCCCATAAATCCGAGCTGCTTTCTTTATTGTCTTTAGGCGATCAGAGGGGCCAAGATAAACAGTCTGCTTCCCCAGACGGCAGAGGCTCAGAATTTCCATCCCCTTGTAGTTGTTCTTGGGTTCCAAAAAACAGGCAATTTGGGGGAAGTTAAGCCCCCTAACTCACCCACCAAAGGCAGCCCTCTCCCCTGCACCCCATGTTTGCCCTCCAGTTGTCTGGCTGTGCCTTCTGGAATTTACAGAAGACCAGAGAGAGTCTGGAGCCTTGGGGGTAGGGGGAAGCCCCCTCCCCAGTAGGACTGAGCCCAGTCCTCAAGGAAAGGCCCCTCTGAGGAGCCAGCCCACCACTGGAGAGGTGATGGGAGGCAGAGCAGTGTCAAAAATAAGACAGAAGTGGGTTTCAACCATTTGACTTACATGAAGAATGTCACTTTAGAGCACAAATGAGAGAGAAGAGAAATGCTCTTTTATGCAAGAGTTTATTTTTATCACTTTGTCAGAGAGAAATTGCAGCCCTGAGGGCACTGGAGCTGCACAGAATTACCCAAAACATTAACATGCAAATTGCCTTCTTTAGAGAAGGTAATTTTATTAGTGCACAAAAATGTTGCTTTCACTGTACTCATGCTCAGAAGCGGCGCTGTCTGGGGGCCAGTTGGGAAATTAGGGGGAGCGCTGAACTTGGTTTCAGGTTATCTTACCTCCTCTCCGGGACCACACCTGGACCACACTACAGTGCTGCAGTGGGTTACTAGGGGTGCTCCACGTGTACGGGCAAGTGACTTGTTCAAGATCACACGGCGTCGATGGCAGAAGGAGAGGTAGAGCCGGGTCACATGTCCTATGTCTCAGGTAACCAGGTGGGCAACAGGGAATCATGAGGGGTCCTGATGTGGCCATTCTGAGTATAGGGAGCCATGACATCCCACCCATCTGTTCATTCATTCATTCACTCACTCATTCATTCAGTAAGCTTTCACTGTGCTAGGCCCTGGGCCCCAGACATGAATCAGGCATGGGCATTGGCGTCCACTGAGGACAGGTGGAGAGGAGGTACAGATACATGCAGACGCCCATGACAAGCTAAGACCTACTGGAGGGTGGTGCCAAGAACGACAGCACAGGGGAGAGCATGGCTGACTGGCAGGGAGGCCGGGAGAGGGGCCTGGGCGCTTCACCAAGAAGGGTCGCACATGCGGGCACTGTCCAGACGGTCAAGGAAGGGAAGGAGACAAGCGTGAGCAGAGGCATAAAGGGAAGCATGCTGGCCTGGCCCGCAGTGGCCCGACGGCTGCCACACTGGGTGTGTGGGAGGAGAGCAGGGCTGGGGCTGGGATTGCTGGGCATAGAGAGGAGGCTGGCCAGGCCAATCTCAAAGGCTAAAGAGCTTAGATTTTACCCTGCAGGTGGAGAGCAGACCGTGCAGGGCCTGTTCAGAACATAACCACATTCCCCTGTGACTTCAGGAGGGAGGGTGTTTGCCAGGCCCTGGAGCACCACAATGACAGGAGGCTGTGTGAGGCTGCGCTTACATAAGGCATCCTCCTCCCTTCACAGATGCGATCAGGGCGGAAGTGTGGGCAGAGACGCCCACCTGCTACCAAGAAGAAAGCACCTCAGTCATGTCAGGTCTCGCTGAACGGTGCAGGTGGTGCCCTCTCCCTTTCCCAAGAGGCTGCTATCCCGTGCCCTGAGCGGGCTGGCAGCTGAAGCATATGACCCCAGTGGGGCTCAGGGAACAGTTCCCACTGCCCCAGGAGCTGTGTTTTAGGGAAGCCTAAGGGAAAGTGCTTATTGCAAGTACACACAGAGCTATTGTGGAGATCCTGAGTGACCATGCTCTATCTTAGGGTTTTAGCCTTGACATTGTTCAAATTTGGAGCCAGAAAATTCTTTGTCATGCGGGGGTCTGTTCTATGCATTAAGGATATTTAACAGATCCCTGGTCTCTACTCACTAGATGCCAAAAGCAGCTTTCCTCCTTCCTCAGCTGTGACAATTAAAACTGTCTCAGGACATGGTCAAATGTCCCTGGGAGGCAGGTGGGGGTGGGGTGCGGGGCTGTAAAATCACTCCCAGTTGAGAAGCACTGGTCTATCTAGACTTCAGGGTGGACCTGGAGGTCAAGGACACCTGACCACTAGAGGTCCCCCAAGTCTTCCAGCATGATGCAGGGACCCCAAGGGCATGGTTTCTGCCTCTCCCCTCTTGGATGGGGCAGAGTGTAGATTTCATCACATACTTGTGGACCGACTATTTCAAAAACACATGTGTCGAATTATTCCTCAAAAGATCTCAGAATAAGAGCAGGGTAGGGAGATAGAAAGCCATCGGACAAGAGGTAGTTCTCTCATTAAGTTGCCAGGGTTTCAGTGTCCCTCATCTGCAAAGCAAGGGAGTTGAATAGATGATCCTAAGGCTGCCTTTCTAGTTTCAAATGGTATGATCTATGCCAGTGAGATGAACACACATTGCAGAACACTACCAGTGAATACTGAACTTGGCCACAAGTGAGAAATTATGAACTATGGGCTGGATAAGGCTCTATCTTGGCTAACTTGGCCATTTTCTTGCTGAGACAGACACAAGGGTTCCCTTTTCTCCACACCCTCACCAACACTTGTTATGTCTTGCCTTTTTGATGACAGCCATTCTACAAGGTGTGAGGTGACATCTCACTGAGGCTGTGATTTGCATTTCCCCAATGATTAGTGATATGAAGCATCTTTTCACGCGTCTGTTGGCCATTGGTCTTCTTTGGGAAAGTATCTATTCAGATCTTCTACCCATTTTTTAATTGGATTGTTTGCTTTTTTTGCTATTGAGTTGTATAAGTTCTTTGTATATTTTGGATATTAGCCCCTTATCAGATATATTATGGGAATGTAAACTGGTGTAATTACTATGGAAGACAGTGTGGAGGTTCCTCCAAAAATTAAAAAGAGAACCACCATATAATCCAGCAATTCTAACTCCAGTTATTCATCTGAAGAAAACAAAAACACTAATTTGAAAAGATATCTCTGCACCACCATTTTCATTGCAGCATTATTTACAATAACCAAGATATGAAAACAACCTAAGTGTCCACTGTTGAATGAATGGATTAAGAAATTGTGGTACACACACACACACATAGGACTACTATTCAGCCACAAAAAAGAATGAACTATTGCCATTTTTGACAACATGGATGGACCTTGAGGGCACTGTGTTAAATGAAGTAAGTCTGACAGAGAAAGACAAATACTGTATGATCTCTCTTATATGTGGGATCTAAACAAAAACAAAAACTAAAGTTCACACATACAGAGAACAGATGTGTGGTTGCCAGAGGCAGGAGCGGGGGAGAAATAGGTAAACTCTTGTTTTCTTTAGTATAAATAAATTGAATTTTTAAAAAAGTGAATGAAAAAGCAGAATGTCCAGGGATAGTGGGACAATTACAAAGGGTGTGAGATACATATAATGGTAATAACAGGAGGAGAAAAAAGAAAGGAGCAGAAGAGATATTTGAAGTAATAATGGCTAAGAATTTTCCAAAATTAATGAGACACCCAAACTACAGATCCAGGCAGCTCAGAGAAAAACAAGCAGGAAAAATACCAAAAAACCTACACCTAGGCATATCATATTCAAACTTCAGAAAGCAAAGAGAAAATCTTGAGAGAAAAATCCTGAAAGATGAAAAACTCTAGGACAACCACCGATTTTTTTCTAAGAAGAAATATAATTGATATGTTAAAAGAAAGAAAATGGAATTATATGAAATGTTTAATTAGAACCAGAGAAGGCAGGAAAAGAGAGGAAGATTAAAAAAAACAACGAACAAGTGTAACACAAGGAAAACAGTTACAAAAGGGTAGATGTTAATCTGACAATACCAATAATTACTTTAAATGTGAATGGTTTAAATATACCAATTAAAAGACAGAGATTGTTAGAGTGGATTAAAAAAACCAAAACCCAACTATGTGTTGTTTACAAGAAACCCACTTTAAGTGTAAAGACATAAAAAAAGTAAAGGGATAGAGAAAGATATATCATGCTAACACTAACCAAAAGAATGTGGGAATAGCTTATTAATTTCAGACAAAGCAGGTTGCAGAACAAGGAAATTATCAGGGATAAAGGTGAGTATTACATAATGATAAAGGGGTCAGTTCTCCAAGAAGATATAACATTACATTGTTATGTAATAATGTACTAAGTGACACTTTGTAAGCTAAAAACAGAGTGTCAAAATACATGAGGTAAAATAGGTAAAAGTACAAGGGACAATGGACAAATCCACTATTACAGTTGGAGATTTCAACACCTCTCTATCAGTAATTGACAGATCCAGCAGACAGACAATTGGTAAGAATATAGTTGAACTGAACACCACCGTCAATCACCTGGATCTAATTGACATGTATAAAATACTTCATCCAACAAGACAGAATACACATTCTTCTCAGTTCACATGGGATATTCACCAAGATAGACTACATTCTGGGCTGTAAAACACATTTTCACACATTTAAAAGAATAGAAATCATACAGAGTATGCACTCAGACCACAATGGAATTAAACTAGAGATCAATAACAGAAAGATAGCTGGAAAGTCCCACAGTATTTGGAAATTAAATAACACATGTCTAAAGAACATATGGATCAAATAATAAGTCTCAAGAGAAAGTAAAAAATATTTTGAAAACAATTAAAATGAAAATAGAACTTCATGGATTTTGTGGGATGCAGTGAAAGCAATATTTTTAGGGAAACTTTTAGCACTGAATGCATATATCAGAGAAGATGAAAGATCTAAAACCAGTCATCTAAGCTCCCACCCTAGGAAATAGGAAAGAGAAAATTCAATCCAATGTAAGTAGAATAAAAGAAAATATAAAATTAGAGCACATATGAATGAAATTAAAAACAGGAAATCAATAGAGAACATCAATTAACCCAAAAGCTGATTCTATGAAAAGATCAATGAAATTGATAAACCTCTAGCCAGGCTAACCAAGAAAAAAAGAGAGAAGATTATTAGACTGTTAATAAGTAATTAAAATTTACTAATATCAGAAATGAAAGAGGGGTCATCACTAATAATACCATGGACAAAAAAGGATAATAAAGTAATATTATGAATAACATTATGCAAAAAATTTGATAGTTTAGGTGAAATAGACCAATTCCTTGAAAACACAATTTACCAAAACTCACCCAAGGAGAAACAGGTAATCTGAATAGCTTGTATCTATTAAAGAAATTCAATCAATAATTCATAACCTTCTAAAAAGGAAAGCACTGGGCCTGATGATTTCTCTGGTAAATTCTACCCAACATTTAAGAAAGAAGTGATACTAATTTTCTACAATCTCTTCCAGAATATAGAAGCAGAAGGAACATGTCCTAACTCATTTTATGAGGCTAGCATTATCCTAATACCAGATAAGGGTATTACTAGACAGGAAAACTAGAGACCAATATCTCTCATGAACGTAGATGCAAAAATCCTCAACAGAATAAACCATGGAGCCAATAAGGAATAAAAAGATCAGTGGGATTTATTCTAGTATGCAAGGGTGCTTCAACATTCAAAAATCAATTAATGTAATCTATCACATCAATAGGCTAAAGAAGAGAAATCATATAATCACATGGATAGATGCAGGAAAAATGACAAAATTCAACACCCATTCATGATTAAAACACACACAAAATTCTAAGCAAACTAGGAATAGAGGGGAATTTCATTCACTTGCTAAATAATTTCTACAAAGAACCTACAGCTACCATCATACGTAATGGTGAGAAACAATGATTTCCCCTCAGATGGGGAACAAGGCAAGGATGTCTCATCTCACCACTCCTGTTCTACATTCTACTGGGAGTCTTAGTTAATACACTAAGACAAGAAAAGAAAAGGTATACAAATTGGGAAGGCAGAAATAATACCACCTTTATGCTCAGATGACATGATTGTCAATGTAGAAAATCCCAACAAATAGACAAACTTCTGGAACCAAAAGTGATTATAGCAAGTTTGTGGGCTATAAGGTACATAGAAAAGTCAATTGCTTTTCTATTTACTAGCAACAAACACTTGAAATTTGAAATTAAAAACATAACACCATTTACATTAGCACTGAAATAAAGAATAGAATAAAATAAAATAAAATACCTGGGTGTAAACCTAACAGCAATGCAGAAGATGTGTCTGAGGAAACTTAAGTTCAGAAGACAGAAATACAGAAGATCTAAATAAATGGAGAGATATTTCATGTTCATGGACAGGAAGATGAAATATTGTTAAGATGTCAATTCTTCCCAACTTGACCGATAGATTTGACACATTCCAAATTAAAATCCTAGAAAGTCATTCTGTGGATATTGACCAACTTAACAATTCTAAAAATTGTATGGAAAGGCAAAAGACCAGAATAGCCAACACAAACCTGAAGAAGAAGAACAAAGTCAGAGAACTGACACTGCCCAACTTCAAAACTTTCTATAAAGCTACAGTAATCAAAACAATATAATATTAGTGAAAGAACAGATAAATACACCAATTGAACAGAACAGAGAGCTCAGAAATAGATTCACACAAATATAATCAACTGATCATTGACAAAGAAGCAAAGGTGATTCAATGGAGAAAGGGTAGTCTTTTCAACAAATGGTGCTAGAACAAATGGACATCCACATGCCAAAAAAAAAATCTAGACACAGACTTATACCTTTCACAAAAATGAACTCAGAATGGTTCATAGACCTAAATGTAAAATGAAGAACTATAAAACATCTAGAAGATAACATAGGCAAAAATCTAGGGGACCTTGGATTTGGCTATGCATTTTTAATACAACACCAAAAGCAAGATCCATGAAAGAAAAAAAATGATAAATTAGACTTCACTAAAATTAAAACTTCTGCTTTGTGGAAGACACTGTTAAGAGAATAAAATAGTAAGCCACATGCTGGAAGAAAATATTTTCAAAAGACATATTTGATAGAGAACTTTATCCAAAAGAAAAGAATTAGAAAATGGGCAAAATATCTGAACAGACTTGCATCAGAGAAGATATACAGATGGCGAATAAGCACATGAAAGATGCTCAACATCATGTGTCTTTAGGGAATTGCAAATAAAAGCAATGAGGTACTGCTACACATCTATTACAATGGCTAGATCCAAAAAACTGACAATACTAAGTGCTGCCAGGAATGTGGGGCAACAGGGACTCTCATTGCTGTGGGAATGTGAAATGGTATTCTGGTCAATCACTGGCAGACACCCTAAGTGGCAGCCTGCTGGAGATTTAGTTAGGAGACTTGGGTCCTCATCCAAGCACTGCCACATACTAGCTAGGTGCCATTGGGTGGTCCCACCCATCTAATCCTCATTTCCTCAACTCTAAATAGCAGGGCTGTAGAGTGTCCAGTGCCATGCTTTATGACAGCAAAGTGTGTGTGAACATTTATACTGGCCTCTCCAACAGGAGGGTGACTGTTTGGGGGGGTGCCTTGGGGAGGAGCCCCCCTGGAAGTGCCTGTCCTTGTTGACGTCTCCCTGAGCCAAGCCCAGGGGCCAAACTGTCATATTCCCAAACAAAGCTCTGCCCAACCCATAGGGATGCCTCAGTGACTAAATTGGGCACTCGGGTCTGAGGATTGGCTGTTGTCACTTCTAGGGGCAGCTCCAGACAGAGGCTCACCACTGGGTACCTGCTGTGCAGTGACCCCCCCCCCTTTACCCCTCTGACCCCTCCATGAATGGGCTTATGGGAATAAGACCAAGCTCACAGTGAGTGTGAGCATTCAATGAACAAGTGGTTGGAAAACTGGTAATCTGTAAGGCAAACAGAAATGTCAGGAATGGGACAGTGGTGAAAGCAACGAAAACAACAGCCAGGCCTGTACTTCTTCACAAACCCTTAAAACAACTCAAGGCGGGCATCTGCTCTATTTTAAAGAAAACTGAAGTGCCCCACTGAGGGCTCCCGGGTGGGAGGTGCAGGGTGTGGAAGCCCACCCATGTGACGTGGTTGCTCATGCTTTCCCCACAATGCCCCACCTGCTGCCACTGTTCCGGCAAGATATGGGATAATAAGCAAGTATTACCTACTTAAAAGGGGAAGTCTGCAGTAAAAAATCATTCTGCTTTCCTCCTTTTGTCTCTTTTTGGGGGTGTGGGGCCAGAAAACGGGCAGAGAGCCTGGAGGTGATGGTGAGGATGACGAAGGAAGAGCAGACGCTCGCCTGACTAGGGGCTGTGGGTTGGACGCACATCTCCCGGCGGCGCACGAAGGGGAGAAGTCATTACGGAAGAGCAGCCTGCGTGGCAGCAGGCCCTGAAGATAAGCGTCGGTATAAGGGAGAAGGCGAGCTGGCATTTCTGTTAGCTTACTTGCTTTTATTAAAATAATTCTGACGCCTACTATTTTGTAAGCGTGTAGGGCACACGTCCAGAGAGGCCCATCTGACTTCGAGATAATTTCAAGGCTGAAGAACATTGCGAGTGCCAGACACGTTGCACGGGGCACTGCGTGAAACCTGCCTTGTTATCCGCAGCCTCCCATATTTCAGGGGGGGCCATCCATGTATATGTATAAGTGAGGCTCTGTTAAACATTCCAAGTAAAAATACTTTTAAATATTTCAGAACATCGTTAACCAAATGCATTTCAGTTGGGGCTCATTCTAGCTGATGAAAGTATAGGAGGCAGATGATTTGCATAGGTCGACTGAGGAAATTTGTTGAGAGACAGTGACAAGGCTCAGATCCCCAAAGGGTCAGCTGGGTGTCACGGTCTGATTCCTTGTCCCTTTGACATGTGTGCAGAGCACCTACTATGTGCCAGGTACAGAGCTAGGCTTCATTACTTCACGGAGGTTAGTTGAGCTTAAGGGGCAGGTGCCACATGCTCATTGCACAGAGTTTAATTAGCACTGTGGTCAGTGTTGTCGAGGAGCTGGGCTGAATGTCCTTGCAGCTGATGAGAAGGGGGACCTGGCCGGGCCTGGGGGCTGAGGGAGGCTCCTTGAGGAGAGGGCCTGGGCTGTGCGGGGAGGGAGTTTCTGGCTGAGGTGAGTGCCCACAGCGGAGGACCTCCAAGGTGGCCAGCCACCCTAGCTGGAGCAGGTGAGTGGGGCTGGTGGCCCAGGGTGGCTGCTGAGGTGGGGGTCCAGTCCGTGAGGCCCTCACTCACTCAGATGCTCTGCCATGGAGCTGGAGTTGGCAGGCCCGAGACTGCAGGCTGCTGATGGTCACTCAGAGTTGAAAGATGAAGCAGAGGGAGTCGAGAGGCCACCAGAGCAGCACAGACAAGAGAGAGAGCAGACTCATGAAGGGATGTGGCAGAAGACGCGGAGAGAAGCAGGCCTGGCTTTCTGGGTTGGGCAGCCCTGCCTCTCCTGCTAAAGGTCCTGACCTTCCCAGCTCACAGCACCCACTTGCCATGAGCTGGACCACGGCTTCCTCTTCCCAGTCCAGCCACCCAACAGTGTGGTGTAAGACGGAGGGGCCAGGCACCAGGATCTTTACAGTAACAATCCAGGCCAAAGGCAGGGAAGACCAGTAGTGGAGGGAAAGGAGAGGGAGGCGTGGTGCTCCGCTGGGCAGTGGGCCCCCAGGGAAAGTGTCACCACCCTGCCCAGCCCTCTGATGGGCTGGAATTTCTTTATATCTGTTCCCAGCACCTGAAGAGTGCCTGGCATGAGTAGGCGCCCTGGAAGCTTTTCCTGAGAGGAGCGCAGTAAGCACTAGTATGATAGAAACGGCAGTGGCGCCCCACTGTGACATGATATGGTATAGTAACGGGCCATGTATGTTTGGGTTTATATCTGGGCTCTCTATTCTGTTCCACTGGTCTATGGGTCTGTTCTTGTGTCAGTACCAGATTGTCTTGATTACTGTGGCTTTGTAGCAGAGCTTGAAGTTGGGAAGCGAGATCCCCCCTGCTTTATTCTTCCTTCTCAGGATTGCTTTGGCTATTTGGGGTCTTCGGTGGTTCCATATGAATTTTAGAACTATTTGTTCCAGTTTGTTGAAGAATGCTGTATGACATGATATGCTATGGTTATCACCATAGTGTGGTGACACAGCATTCGCTGCGGCGGATCCTGCCCTGAGTGCAGTCTGTGCCCCATCTCACTTCATCTATGTCTGTGTTTTATGTGGTGGGCACCATTATTATCTCCACTTTACAGATGAGGAACATGAGACGCAGAGGAAGCTATGTAATTTGTGGAGGTTACATAGATGGCAGATTTATTGAGCCCAGATTTGAAGGCAGGTTTGTTTGATCCCAGAGCCCATGGCTTTGGCTGTACTGCCAGGCAAACTGAAGAGCCTCAGGAAGGGGGCATGTACCTCAGTGGATTGCTTTGGCTATCCTCAAGCAGTGGAAGCAATGTTTCCTATTTGGGCCAAAGAGTCCACAGCATGCATCAGACATTAAGCTCTGCCATTTCCCTCCACAAACAAGGTGCATGTGGTGCGTGCAGAACTCCAAAGGGTGCAGGCATGGGGTGGGAAAGACCCTCCTATACATTTTCTCTTGCTTTGCCATCATGTTTCCTTTGGTTACTAGGAGGGGTCTTTAGCTTATATCTTAAAACAGCAAAACATCTGACTGCAAAGTGAACAAAGCTGTCAAGGTTCAGAAGTTGCCAGATGTCACTTGTGTGTTAGATGGACAAGATGCCAGGTGCTCGGCTCCAATGTTCCCTTTGCAAGTGAAATGTTTGTCTCTCACCAATGACGCCAGTGATACCATCTTTTATTGCCTGATCTTAATGCTGCCCTCGCCTCCACCACAGTGAAGTGAAATTCCACTCTGGGAAGAGTTGAGCACAGAGTCTCCAGGATAAGGAGGAGCTCGTGAGTGCGATTTACATGAAATAACTGCATCTTCCTTGACTGATTTGTGTCTTGATTCTGGGCAACAAGACAGCTACCGCACCCCAGTTTTGCTGATGGCACCCTCATTAAGATTTCTGTGCTTGGCTAGAAATTCTAGAATTGCAAATTGAAATCTGTATTTTTTTTTTAATGACAATTATATTGGCCGTCGGGAGAGTGTGAGATTGCATATTACTAAATTCCATCAGGCTCCTAAATAGCCATTGACATTCTGACACAGAGGAAGACAAGCCTATTTAGGGATCGATGAGCACAGGATGCAGATGAGGATTCCATGGGTGGGGAGAGGAGGGGAATGGGCTGGTGCTGGCGGAGAGCCACGCATTAGGTGTGGGTTAAACAAGGTCCTAGCTTTTGTTTTGGGTGGTGTCTTTGTGGATGCTTATTCCATTATTAAAAATAGCTAACTCAAAAAGCTAACTAAACCAAAGCAGGCTATGCATGGACCAGGATAGACTTCCAACTCATGAACCAAGAATTATGATAAATCCAATTCTATGCACCAAAGTCCAGTAAAAAGCCAAAACAATTTAAAATAAGCCTATTTAAAAGGATGGTCTGAGATTCAGATTTCATGATGTGTATTCTTTTTCTTACTGTTCTTTTTAAAGTTTTGATTTTTTTCTGACTAATCTTTTTAAACACCATTTTTCTTCTCCCATTTTAATAAGAGGGTCTCCTTATGCAGGTCATGTAAAGGTTCAGGAAGGTCTCAGGCACCAGTGGGCACCAGTCTCATTAGGACAGAAGGAAGGTCAGGACTGGCATCTGGAAAGGGGGTGTTGCATGAGTACTCGGACACAGCTGGCACTGGGCGTGGGGTGGTGGTCTTATCCAAGTGAGCTGTTGTTTTACACTGGACATTAAGAAGAGGAAAGGGAGACCCTGTCATGAGACCACCTCTCCTACAATCCAGAGTTCTCACACTTGGAACCCCCTGCTTTGGGGATGTGGGACCTTTTTTATATTGGCATCCATTCACTCATCTAGTATTCACGGGCACTGAGCAAGATGCTTTTACGTGCTCTGGGACCACGTGCTGGCCCTCAGGGAGACAGAACACGTAATGATGCCTTTTCCAGGTCCACACTAGGCTCAGTGCTTTGTATGTGTTCTCTCTCTTAGCCTCACAGCCACCCTCCTTTGCGGCGTCCCCCACTGGTGGGCTGGCTGTACTCTACTACAACTGTCACTGGCACATTCCTTTCATTTGTGTGGCTGGAGACACTAGTATAATGGAAGGCAGGAAAGCAGACTGCTCTTGGTCCAAGTCCCAGGGTCCCCACTGTCATATTTGACACGCCTGTGTAAATTCATCTCTTCCAGCCTCAGGTTTCTCATCTATCAAATGGGAATAACAACCCTTATCTCAAAGGGCTGGGTGAGAATTAAATGTAATTCATAATGAGCATTTTTTATTTGCCACGTAGTAAATGTTGAGTAATGATTTCAATTATATTTTTGTTCTTAAGAGTAAGATCTATGAATAATTCTCTCTGTATTCCCATAGGGCCCAATGCCTACTAACATGTTCACTGCCCTTTGCTGAATGAATGAGTGTGTGCTCTTTGAGAAGGGGAACTGGGTCTACCATTCTGACTCCTTTCTTGTCAGCCCCACAGCAGTGAGCACGGATAAAGCTGCCCCCCTCTGACACGGCACCCCGCACCTCTGTCCAGGACGGAACTGGCACCGAGGGCCTGGGGATCCCTTAGCTCTGCACCACAGAGAGAAGGAAGGTGGATTCTCTCGTTTCTCGGTTGACGCCAGCGAAAAGGAAGAACCGCCACTCAACCACGAATGTCTTCTTTTGCTATCCAGTGTCTTTCCGAATGGTCCTAAGAACGTGGCTGGCTTCAGGAGCCCCCTCTCCCTGAGACTCAGGGGTGTCAGACCAGCCTCGTCAGGAGGCAAGAACTGGGCCCTGGCTTGCACCAGTGGGGAGACAGCAGTGGCCCCTGAGATGATGGGCACAGATGGACTCTTTCCTGGCTTTAATGCTCAGCCCCCCATACCTATCCACCCCAGACCCTGTTATTTCCTTTCAGGAGTGATGGAAAGAGGACATAAGCTCCGAGGATGAAGGCCGGGTTGATGGGCTCTCGGCCGAGGCTCCACTCCCACTCCACTTCTGGCCCTGTGCTCTGTGAGCTGACCTTTCGCCTCCCTGTCTCACAAGCCCTGTTCCCTCCCCAGTCACTCTAATGATCAAGCACTGCTTGGTGTGGCCCTAAATTGGGGGCAGCGTCCTGGGCCAGGAGGCAGGTGGCTTGAGTTCAGATGTGACCTCTGCTACTCACTGGCTATGGGGTTTTAGACAAGTCACTTTTGCTCTTGGATCTTCATCTGTAAAATGGGATACGATTACCCACTTGGAAGGTCTGGTGTGAGAATCATCAGTACTCTGTGCACACAGGAGGTAGTCTCAAGATCACAGTCACTGCTGCACACATTCAGGGGCGGAGGCGTGATAAAAGGCCTGGAAGATCCCAACCCTCAGTTCGTCTGTCTGTGTGTGCTAAAAATGCACGTTTTTGCATCTCAGCTTGGTCAGCAGAATGGACAGACCCTGGCAGCCCTCCGAAAACCTCACCTGAGCCTGCGTGGTGGACAACCCCTGTGGATTCCGCTCACAGGGAGCAATTTAAGCGGCAAACAAAACATGGAAAGCTACTCAGAATTAACAATGGGCCAGATGGCAATGCTGGTTTGAAGCAATAAAACATGATAAACAGCTTCCTGCTGCTACTCCTGATCAATTTCAATATTTAATAATTCCACTGCCCCCCCACCCCCTCATTTGGCCCCCTCCACAGTATCCTGCAATGACTCCCCGCATCCAACTCACAGAGCAAACACTTCCTCACTTTCTGAAGGTGTCAGCAAAATGCGTGCCGCTTAACTGTCACAGAGCGCTCTCGGTCCTGAGGATGATAATCAATCTGCCTGCCTCTCTGAAGATGCTCATCTCAGGCCTCTCCTGCTTGCCAGAGAAGGCCGGAAGAGCCCTCCGACCACCGAGATGTGAGCCAGGAGTGTGCTCACCTCCTTGCCATTCCCTTGGTTTTGCTTTTGAATTAAAGAAAGGGGACCAGTAGGGGGCTGGGTGGTCACCTTACTCCAGGACCAAACTGTAGGATAAAGCAACCCAGAAGGGGTACCGTGGCAGCTTGGTGTTAGAGCCTTACCCACCAGCCAGGCCTCTGAACCTGTTTCCTTCCCTATATGGTGGAGATAATCATATCCACCTCCAGGAGAACATACAGCATATGTGACGTGTCCGGCAGAGTGCCTGACACGTAGGAAACGCCCAATAGCTGGCATCCAGCAGCATCATTACCAAGTGCAAAGCTAGTCAGCCAGGAGGCCTGAGCACCATGCCTGCAGGAAAGGGCTGCTGGCCCTGGCGTGTGGTCAGGAAGCTGTAGCCTGGGGCAGACCACAGGGGGGCGGTGCGGGATCTGGCAGGGGGCACCCCACTGACAGGTAGACCCGCCCCAGGATTCTCCCCAAGTGATGTCCAATAATAAGATTAACTGCCTGGCACTGCCAGCAAGGCTCCAATCGCTTTCATATCTACTGGCACAGGAGATGTTGGGGTGCCCTGGAGAGCAGGTATTGTTGGCATCATTTATAGAAAAGCAAATGGAGATTAGGAGGGAAAATGGCTTTTCAGGCTTACACTGGGAGGAAATGGCATAGCCAATTCTAATCTGGATCCCCCAATCTCTGATCGTATGCCCCCCCCCCGATGGAATCACCCCAGGTGTCCCCACCCTGTGCGTCCCTCTGGCAGGGAGGCCGCCCAGTGCCCGGTCACCTGACCCACAGTCCAGTCATCTGTGAAATCCGAATGGCAACACCTACTGCACCGGCTCACAGGGACATATAATGAGGGAAGATGCATGAAAGTGCTGGCAGTTTTGTAATGAGCTGTATAAATGTCAGGTATGGTTATTACGACTTTTTAGAAAAACACCCTCTGTGAGAAAAAAGACCAGGAAATCGTCTGCCCAAAGGTGAATTCTTGCACCTGAATCCTTCTCTGGCCCCACATAATCCAGAAGGTGGAGATCAAAGTCGTTCAGCCTCCAAGGCCCCGGCAGCCCCATCCCTGCCCCCCAACTCCACAGGACGCTCGGCTCCTCCGGGGGGAACCAGATGCTGTTCCCTCCTGTCTGCTCAAGGCCTGGCCCAGCGCAGCCAATGTGTGCTGAGGGAGGGTGGGGTGAACAAGGGAGTGAGCATTTCCTGTACCAGTGAAACCAAAGCCTTCACCAAAGACAAGGGATTCTAATGGTGGAATCAGAGTGTGGGCGGGCAGAGCCTTGGAGCGCGATTCAGGATAGTGCTCCTGAATTCAGATTCAGCTCAGTCCCTCCAATGATGTCTGCAGCTTCCTCCTTCTCCACCTTGACCCTTAACAAGAAGGAACAGCAAATGTACTGCCCATCCCTGCCCGGACTCCCGCGCGACACGGTGGGGGTCAGTCATCAGGTACCTGAATCCCGCTGGTCCAGGGTCACGGAGTTCCATCTCCTTGTGATGTCAATGTAGAGGATGTCCACGGAGGCCATGGACAAGCTGCTGCTGCAGAGCCTGCAGTTCCTGACCAAGACGGGAAGGGATACGTTACTGCTGCCCGAACCCGGCCTGTTCTGTCTTGCCACCGTGCCTCTGCCTGGGCTGTGCTCCCGGCCGGGAAGGCCCTCCCTTCCCACAGCTGGGGCTAGCGAAGGGTGTGTGGCAGGAACAGTGGGCGAGAAGGCTGAAAATGTAAGTCGAGGTTAGATCCTGTGGGTTCCTGTAATTTGGTTAATTATGGTTCTAAAGAGCTGGAAAGAGCAAGGACTTCAGGATGGGAAGTGTTGAGTTGAACTAGGCTCTGCCACTTAGGAGCCAATGGCCCTGGTTAAACCAGTTCCCCCTTTCTGAGCCTCAGTTTCCTCAGTTCTAAACCAGGCAGCCTTTGCTACAGTCACGGGCACCAGCCTGTGCTTTCCCAGGCCAAGGGTGCTCTCTGCCTGATCCAAAAGGGAGATGGGAACTCCACGTTTCAAAACTGTACCCTGTGTATGTCTTCAGCTTCACACCCACTGGTCTCTGGGAGGAGGGGAGAAGCCGACCCCAGGGCAGCGCTCTTGCCAGCAGATGATGGTGGCATGCTCAGGTGACCAAGTGAAAACAGAAGGTCCCCCGTGCAGCCTGAAGGCATCAACACTGTCCAGAAATGACTCCCTACTGGAAACGCGCACCAGATGAGTCCCTCCCAACTCGGGGCACCTGCACTTTACTCACATTAATCTGTCACCTGCAGATTTCACACAGGCCCGAGTCAGCTGCTGGGAGTCAAGGTTTTCAAAGCAGAACAGCACGGCTGGCCATGCCCTGCGGTGGGGACGGCATCACTGGGGAGGCCTCTCCGCACTCACTCCTGACCTCAGGGGAGTCACTGGAAGCAGGTGGAGGCAGGCCTCGCAGCCTGTGGAGGACCAGGTTTTCAGTCCCATGTCAGCAATGGTGCCCCCTGTCCAAGCCACGGAGGGGCGTTTGGAATCCTACCTTCCACTTTTTTGGGGGGTTTGGAAATGTGGGGAGGCAGTCTGGCACACTGAAAAGAGCATGATTTAGGCATCATACCTACGGGGACTGAAATTCTGGCTCTTGCTTTTTCCAGCTGTGTGACTGAGAAGTTTACTTAATCCTACCATGCCTTTGTTTGCCGGTCTCCAGAATGAACATAATCATACCAGCCCACACGGCTGTTGTGCAGATGAGATGAGGTCATGCATGCCAAGGACCCGGCCTGGTGCCTGGTACCTGGCTGGCCCATGGCAATTGTTGGTTCCCTTTCTGATCTCTCTTCCCTCCCTTCCAGGGCTGAAAGATCCCAGCTCCATCGGAGGCTTCCTGAGGCTGACTTTTCAGTGCACAGCCCTGTCCCTTCTGGAGAAATGGAGCTTGCCAGTCAGAGTGTCCAGGTACAAGGGCTCCTTCTCTATTCAGACCGGGGCAACCCTCTGCTTGTCCAGGGGCACCGCCCTTCTGAACAGACTGTGCTGGGAGGCAAGTCCCAACACAGGCTGGACTGGCTCTGGGAATCCTGAAAGCTAGACCTTTGGGCCAGCCATTCGTTTGGCTGAACTACATTCAATGCTTCTTGCAGCTTTTCAAACGGGTCCACATCCATTGCCTCAGCTAATGATAAAATGGTTCTTTGATTTCCCATTGGTCATTATCTCTTATGTGAATAGCTCCCTTAGGAACTCACAGGCCAGGGTTGATTGGCAAGCAGGATTTGGACATCCAGAGGGCCCTCTGCAAACCCATGCCTGCCCCTAATAATGGTGGCTAGGAGAGTGCCCAGCACGGTGCCCAGAGTAGCTGGTGCTCCTGCATGCTTGCCCGCTCCCCCACCCTCCTTCCTGCCTTTCTTCCCCTGGAGTTTCTCAGGCCATCAATTCACACCCTGTCTCCTCCTGGCCTCCTGCTCCTATTTCAATCACAAGTCGCTGTGGCAGACTTCAAAGCATCAGCGCACAGTTATTGAGCCCCAGTAACAACATGTCAGCGGACGTGGAGCTTTTCACGTCACCTGTCATCAGGATGGCTATCTCTATTGGGTTCCTCCAGGGACGGTGCTCCAGTCTCTCCCAAGGTATTCTAACAACCTGCACTGCTCATTTCCAAAGCTTCATTAAGAACAGCCATCAGTTTTCTCTAATTATCCTATCAGTGTCCTCTGGATTACCTTCTTCCCACAGGACAGGAGCTCTGCCTGGCTTGCTCTGTGGGTTAATGGAGTATAAAAAGGGAAACCAAACTGACCAGTGGTAAATAGTTTTTTTTTTTCTGACAGGTAGAAAATAGAAGTGTCAAACCTTTAGTAGGAGCTGTAATTGAACAAAGAGAATTCTCCATTTATCCCTTTTCCAAGGTAGCTCATCCTCCCTCGTGATGCCGGCAAACATGGGAGAGTGTGGCATCTGCTGCCAGGCAGGAAGGGGGTCCGCACTGACTGCAGAGCGCAGGAAATGCTTTAAAACAACTTGGATTCTGTAGGCATTTCTCAGGCACCATCTCTGTGTCAGGCCCCTTCCTGCCCATGAGCTTCCTGGATCTTTATAGCCACTCTATAAGGGAGGTATTCTTAGTCCCATTTCAATGACAGGTGAGCTGAGATTCAGAAGAAGGGATATGACTTGCCCAAGATCACACAGCCCAAGATCAAAGGAATTTGGACACATGATGGGAGGGAATCACAAATCCCTAAAGTTCATTAGGACCCCAAGTATACAAAGATTTGAAATTATCATCCCCATTTCCCCTCAACAACTACTGATGTGTCATGGGAAATTAGAAACCAACTTTTTCTATCCCATAAAATCCTATTTATAGAATTTCTTTTGTGTCATCCTTCTCTGTGAAAGCAAAGAAGCTCATTTTTCCTGGACAGGTTTCTATAAGGTTAAAGCTAACAAATGATCGATATTTGCTTTTGTTTTTTAAAAACCCCACTATCTAAACATCTATGAGTAAAAAAAAAAAAAGAAAAGAAAAGAAACTACACTGGTTTATAAGGTATATATTTTGAAAAGCTATTGAAATTCCAGGCATAGAATCCTCCAGGAGTGCTGGAAAGAAACAGTCATTGAACAGGGGGATTTTCAAAGGCACTGAGGAGTTAATTACAGAGGGGGAGGCAAGGTTCCAGAACATTCTCACACCCCATGTTGCCTCTCAGAGAATAAACCCCCCCACAGCTACCCATTATGAAGCATATTAATATCTCCTTATGAGAAAAGGGAGTGGAAGGGGGGGGCAAAAAGGAAAAAGAAAAAAACATTCTCTAATTTAAAAGGAGACCAGTATAAACAACTATGAAGGTGGTGAGCAGGGTTGTCCAAGTGGAGGGGGCCTCACATGAAGCACACACTAAGGTGTGGAGAGCTGCCTCCATTTCCTAGAAATGAACCTGGCTTGGGCAAACATTTAAATCTTCAGGCTGTGGAAATGGAAAATGCAGCATGTGCAAAATGATGTCAAATTGTGATGTAGCACACATTTGGAAAATGTGTTCTTAGTGAATTACATAGAATGCTCCCCAAATTAGTAATCCAATGGAAGGAAAATAATAAAAACGCATTTCCCTCAAAGAAAGCTGTCAAACTGAAGAATCAGATCATTTCTAGTTCTCAGAGAAAGAGAAGTCTCCACACCCCAGCAATTATTGTGAAATAAAAAAAAAGAAAGAGAGAAGAGGTGCTTAATTCATGGTAATATGTGCTGCCATTATGTGCCTCCTGAGGAAACGACATGAAAAGCTGGTAGATGAGTTAAGTCTAGACAAGAGAACGACAGTTCATTATTTCTCATTTCTTGGTGGAAAAGAAAAATAGAATATGGCCAGACTGGCATTAGCATAATTCACTCCTAAAACTGCTGATCTATGCAGCACATTATGAGAGATGGTCACTGAAAATAAATTCAGTCGGAATGTTTATTGTTTTGTTCCCTCTAGTTCTCCTCAAGGAACTTGGAGGGAAAGAGTGGGCAGTACGGATGAAAGCCAAGTTCAACTATTACCGTGTGCGTGGGAGCTCAGAAAAGAGTATCTATCTAGCCAGCAAATATGTCTCTTGTTCAGTGCTCCAGAGAAGGGCACTTGGTTCATTTTAACATATGGCATAAATATTATTAATTCATAAGAAGCAAAATTTAAACCAAAGTAGAAAGGAGAGAATAGTTGTTAGCAAGAGAAAACGCTTGCTGTTAAATTTAGCTGGCAAGACTGAACACACTCAGATAAATCCAAAAGCAGAGAATATCTTTTATGATTTAGGTGCTGTTGGGAATCTCTTGATAACGTTTTAAAAGGAAAAATCTACTAACGGTTGTGCAACGTTTTCGCCATGTCTGCCAGCACCGCTAATTGCTCAGGACGTTTGCTAGGCGGGTGCAGGGGGAGGGGAGAGGGGCTCTTGTCAGAGTCCTTCCGCGCTGCGTGGGGCCTATTCTCCACCCAAACCCACTGTTCTCCCTTCTGGCCACCACTGTTCTCACTAACAGGGCTTTGCCACAGATAGGGAATGGTGGCGGCAGGACCTAATAGTCCCTAATATCACAAAAATCGGTTTTTCATGCAAATGCCCTTAATTATAGAGAACAGAGAGATGGAAAATCATAAAGCCTATCACATAGAGACAGATTTGTAGTGATATTTTTTACATCATCCAGTTCCAATCTGAGAGCATTTTAAGAATCTTCTTTACTAGAACCATGCCGCATTCTGTTTTCCAGACCACATATGGACATAGGGGTCCTCTTCATCTGTACCTTGGCCTCCCACACCAGAGGGCACACACTGGTGGTGTCTATGGGTAGTCATACTTTGATTGAACCCACACAGGGTTTAAAAGTTATTTTCTGAATTGCCAGCAATGATACACATGTATTGAGATTTTACACAGAAATCAGCATTTCTGGTTTCTCTTAAAAAATCAAAAGTTTTGGTGATACCAGCCCAGCAGCAGCGGTTCCTTTCACCAGCACTCTCAGGCTGCCACAGCCCCACCCTCCCCATCCTTCTAGATCCTACCCACTGGCTTGTTTATGCTTCCTGCCTGCCCCTGGAGGCAACTGAGATTGTGATTCTTATGGTACACTATTTTTCAAATCTCCCCCTCTCTTTTATGTTTTAGTAGAATATTAGGAATTAAAAGGAAGCATCCTGACAGAGGACTTTTGTTCTTCCTCCCTTCTCTCTTCTTCCTGCCTGGAATGCTATCATGATGGTTGGATTTTGAGCAGCCATATTGTGACATAAGGTAACCCTAAAGTTTGAAGTACATGCTTAGGGTAGGTGAGCAGAAAGACCAAATGTGAGATGTTGATCACATTGTGGAGTCATTAACCAGTCCCAGAGCCCTCCTGCCAAACTTTCTATTATATGAGAGAAAATTGATCTCACTATTAAATCACTTATAGATGAGTACCTATCACTACAAGTCAAAAGCAATTCCTAAATGAGCCAGAGGGTATTATATTAGGTAGTATTCTCAGGGAAATAACTTGAGCCTGTTGATGTTCTTGAAAATCCCCACTGCCTATGGAAATAATAATCACAAGACTCCCATTCAATAAATAGCTCCTGTGAACTGTGCACTGGGCCAAGTGCTTTATGATATGTTACATCCTAACCTTATAATACTAATTCTGCAAAGCAGGAGAGATTGTTCCCACTTTACAGATGAGGGAACTGAGACTCAGAGAAGTTAAAGGATTTGCCCAAAGCCGCACATCTATAAAGTCATGTCTGTGGCTCTGAAATGAAACCCCAAAGCCTGTGCTCTTTCCACTGGACTTTTCCCTTGAAACTAACACAAAGCCCTTCTCAAAATCACCATGCAGATACTATTTCAGGTTTACTGAAATGGCAAACATTCCTGCTGATACTTCTGTTTACCATCCTACCAGGAATATCAGAGGCTAGAGTTCGAATTATAAAATTCATTTGGAGAAAAGTGTATGACAAAAATGGCTCTGATTCAAGACTTCTAATTATTTGCTTTAGTCAATAAAACTATGAAGAGTATGACTTTGAGGTGCAAGGTAGAAATATTGAAATGAATGGTGAGAAAAACAACAGCCACATTGGAGGCTGTCAGAGAGTTCCTTTGAAGTGTATAACACAAAGTCCTGAGTGTAGGTTGCTTCATCCCCATTTTATAGGATCACTGAGGTTCAGAGAGGGTCATTCATTTACCAAGGGTCACACAGTGAGTAAGTGCTCCTGTATTGTCCCAAACTGCCCTTAGGGGAGAGACGAGTTAATGAAAAATCCCAGGAGATTAAGTGGCAATGGTTTATTTTGTAAGCTGCAGCAAAAACACAATTCCTTTATCTCATGTTTTATCTTTAAAATTCATGCAAATTTTGTATTATACTCTATAATATAACCAGGTTATTTTTATATCAGAACAAATACTTTAAATTATTTATCAACTGAATTATTTAACTTTTTGCTCCTGAAATTGACACTTTGGAAAGATGTTTCTCTTCTGTGGCTTCATAAATGCTCAGCACACAGCCACATACCACTGGGAAAACACCACCCCAGTTTAAGATACAAAAGGTCTCTCTGTGAGACCAAGAGACAATTAAATAATTGGATATGTGAATTAAGGACCTAGTTAATGGGAGCACAGAATTGGTTTTTAACCACAAGCATCAGGGTGTGAATGCTGTCACATCCCTAACAGTCATTAATTCATGCAACAAACGTCTACTATGTGCTAGGCCTAGTGCTGGTTCCCGGGTCAGTCCAACCCCCAGCACCATGATGCTCCCACTAGCAGGCCAGGAGACTGGACCAGCCAGCTGGGGGGCTGGACTCCACCCCGTCCAAATCCCAAGCCAGAGGGGGTCACTCTCACTGACCTTATGAAGGTGCGAAAGCCTGTTGGTCCCAACTTCATTGTGCCCTTGACCCCCAGGAACCGGATAAACAAGTTCGCCAACCTGTCCACCAGGCGTAGGTAGTTGAACTGCTTTGCGTACTTGGGGAACACCTGCTTGAGGCAGATGGAGGGCAGGTGCGCTTCTGGGTCGATGCTGCCTTCCGAGGGGCTGGCTGGCTCACCGTTAGAAGGCTCTTCCTTCATGGCTAGTGGCTTCTTGTGCTGCTGAGATCTGAAGCACACAAGGGGTTAATGATAGAACTACATCTGAAGCAGGCTTTGTGGCAATCAGAGTGCTTTTCCTTGCAATATTCTCCTTTCTTTTAGATTTACAGCAACCCAGGAGGTCAGTGTTATCACTATTTTTATTGTACAGACCAGAAAATTGACCTTGGAAAAGTTACCCATCCAAGGTCATACAGCTAGATGTGAGGCAAAGTCAGGACTTGAACCCAGGACAGAGTCAGCCCTGGAAAGGTTCGCTTCCTCTGGAAACTTACGTTTCCCAGTATGGATAACTTCCTTTACTGTACTCAGGATTCAAAAGAGTACTCTATTATGGAGCAGTCTGGGTTTGATTTCAAACTCCTACTTGTGGGTAGTAATTGAATAATTAGGAAATATAAAAATCTCATTGAGGGCTGGCAAGAAGCCATAGGCACATTCAACGAACAATTTGCAAAGATATATCAGTTACCCAGTTCTAGGAATAGGCACAATTACGTTTTCTGGCTTAACTATTTTATTTGGAACTCATACAAAAAAAAATATATGATTGTAGTGTTGTGATTCCTTAGTCTGGATATTGTACTCTGAAATTATTCTGATATTCAAGAAAATTCATGGCTAATAACTCTCCAATCCACGTCTAGCTTGGAATGCACTTCTCACCTCCAGACCTACATACCCCATTACCACCTGCTTAACCTTCGGGATGGCTCACAGGCACCTCAGATGGAAACGGCCGTTTCCCCTCACCCCAGATGTGCCCTCCTCGTCTCCTTGAAGGTCACAGCCATCTGGCAGTCCCAAGCAGGAAACATCAGGATAACACCAACTCCTCCTCTCCCTCAGCCTTCATAGCCAGTCCTGCCTCCTTAATATTCCCAGAAGCCAGCTCCACTGGTGCCTTGCCTGGGCCTGTCCACTCTCTCCGCAGTGTTCAACAGCACCTCCTGCCCCAGCCTTGCCTACCCACACCAGACCCGACGCACCCCTCTTCCTGAAAACCTTGTTGGGTTGCCCACTTGTTGCTCTTTATAGTGATTCTGAGAGCTCCCACAGTGAAATCCGTACCCCTCTTTCTGGCACTTAAGGCCCTTCCCGACTTCTCCTCTGCCCTCCTCACTTTCCATCACTAATTCCCATCACCAAGGCCTTGCACACTCCCAGCCATGCAACCCTGCTGCCCATTGGCCTGGCCTGGAGCCAGAGACACAGCAGTCAAGGCCACCCGGACCCCTTCCTCTGTCTGCACTTGCAGCTCAGCTCACTTTCCTGTCTCCTGTCCTGCCCATAGCATGGTGCCTGTGTAACCTTTTGCCATCTACGTGTCCACTCCTGAGACAGACCCCTGAGCACAGTGTCTGTGGTCAATAAATACTGCCCAACTGGTCCAAGAAAATTAGACCATGTCTCATGGTACTGAGCTCAATACCAAGGCCATTTTCTCCTCTTTCTTTATTAAATCATCTCATCCTGGTGCTCCCACTTCTAAGCAGACCATCAGTCACCAAGTTGGGCCATCTTGGTATCTTTGTACTTCCTTTCCTCAGCCGTCAATGCCTCCCCCTGGCCCTGGCTGCCTGGCACATTTCTGTCTTGCTTCCAAAACCAGCTCCGATGAATCCCTGACCGTGCTGATGACTCTCCATGTCCCAGTCTGTTCCTTGGACTCACTTCTTTGCCCCTCTTGCCAAGCTGCCCTGCATCTGCATCTGTTCATATGGCAGTCCCTCTCACTGTTTGTGAGCTCAGTGACGGCACGGGCCACAGCTTACCCAACTCTATTTCTACAGGACCTGGCAGATAGTAGGTGCTTGGGAAATGGTTACATTCAATTTGTTGAATTGGGAAAGTTTGCTTTTAATAATAAGGTAAGCCTCATATAAAATTTCAAGGTTATGGAGCATTAAGGAAAGATGGCGGTGTGAGAGGTAAAACAGAGGCTTCCTCCTAAAACTGAAGATAATATGAAAATATAATTAACACAACTAATCCTGAAAGAGCAACAGGAAAGAGGACTGCGCTGAACTGCATACACCTGAAGAAAAGAATAAACCGCACGGAACAGGGTAACGTACCAAAGCCATGGCCCCATGGGACCCAAGCCCTTCCCCCACCCCAGCTCACAAGTGGGAGGAAGAGAAACAGAGTGGGGAGAGAGTGGAGGCCTGGGACTGATGAATACCTAACTCCAGAGATCTGATCTGGGAGCACAAACCTACATTTCATGGTGTTTTCATGGTACCCTCATGATTAGGGGGTTGGAAAGCTAAGGCAGGCAGAATACCTGGAGAGACGGAGATTCCAGCTGCTTGTGGAAAGCAGGGATCTATATCCGGCTTCTCTGGGACAAAAGAAAAGTGGGCAGTCTGAAAGAATTTCTAACAGCAAGAGGGCTGCCAAAGGGGCAAGGATTGCACAGAGCTTACTGCTCAGGAGAAAGGACAGGTAGACAAAATTGTCCAGGTGTACTCTACCCAGCAGGTAGGGAACTTTCACAATCTTCAGGAGCTCCAGCTCTCTGGCTGGCTACAGAGCTCCGAGGACGCCCTCCGTGATACGTAGCCTACTGCGCCTTTCTCCCGGCCAGCCCCACCTGGCTCACAAACTGGCAAACCCTACCATGTGATTAGGCCAGCCAGAGGGGAAGCCCCATCTACAGCAACTACAAACACAAAGCACAGAGGCTTACCTGTGTGCTCAGCCCACTGGTTCTGGCAGTGGAGACAGGCATAGCAGCCAGGAAGCAGGAAACAGCTCTTTCTTCCCACCAGGCACCAATACCATGCCCCTGTGACCCCCAACATTGCTTCAGGGGCTGAGCAGCTCCAGAGAGTAGAGCCTCTGGGTACTAGAGGGTGCCATATACAAATATGAAATGGCAAAGACACCTGGTTCAAAGAAAAATTATGAATACAACCCCTGAGAAGAATTCAAATGAAATCAACCTCATGAATCTGCCTGAAAGGGATTTCAGAATAAAAATCATTAACATGCTCATGGAGGTACAGAAAAATATTCAAGAACTCAGGGATGAATTCTGGTCGGAAATCCAGTCATTACAGAACACAGTATCAGAAATGAAACATACAATGGAAAGTTTTAAAAGCAGATTAGATATGGTGGAGGAGATGATAAATGAAATAGAAACTAGACAAGAGGAATACAAAGAAGCTGAGGCACAGAGAGAAAAAAGGATCTCTAAGAATGAAAGAATATTGAGAGAACTGTGTGACCAATCCAAATGGAACAATATTCGCATTATAGGGGTACCAGAAGAAGAAGAAGAGAGAAAAAGGTATAGAAAGTGTCTTTGAGGAGGTAATTGCTGAAAACTTACCCAATTTGGGGAAGGAGATAGTCTCTCAGGCCATGGAGGTGCATAGATCTCCCAACACAAGAGACCCAAGGAAGACAACACCAAGAAATATAGTAATTAAAATGGCAAAGATCAAGGATAAGGACAGACTATTAAAAGCAGCCAGAGAGAGAAATAAATCACATACAAAGGAAAGCCCATCAGGCTATCATCAGACTTCTCAGCAGAAATCTTACAGGCCAGAAGGGAGTGGCATGGCATAACGTATTTAATGCAATGAAGCAGAAGGGCCTTGAACCAAGATTACTTTATCTGGCAAGATTATCATTTAAATTTAAAGGAGGGCTTAAACAATTTCCAGATAAGCAAAAGCTGAGAGAATTTGCCTCCCACAAACTATCTGTACAATGTATTTTGGAGGGACTGCTATAGATGGAAGTGTTCCTAAGGTTTAATAGCTGTCACCAGAGGTAATAAAACCATAACAAAGAAAGTAGAACCGTTAATTACTAAGCAAATGCAAAATTAAATTAACTGTCCCCAAAGTCAATCAAGGGATAGACCAACAGTACAGAATATGATACCTAATATATAAAGAATAGAGGAGGAAGAAAAAGTAGGAGACAAAAAAAGAACCTTTAGATTGTGTTTGTAATAGCATATTAAGTGACTTAAGTTAGACTCTTAGATAGTAAGGAGTTAACCTTGAACCTTTGATAGCCACAAATCTAAAGCCTGCAATGGCAATAAGTACATACCTATCAATAATCACCCTAAATGTAAATGGTCTAAATGCACTAATCAAAAGACATAGAGTCACTGAATGAATAAAAAAGCAAGACCCATCTATATGCTGCCTACAAGAGATTCACTTTTTTTTAATAATTTATTTTGGTATCATTAATCTACAATTACATGGGCAATATTATGGTTATTAAACTACCCCCTTCATCAGGTCCCCCCCACCAACCCCATTACAGTCACTGTCCATCAGTGTAGTGAGATGCTATAGAATCACTACTTGTCTTCTCTGAGTTGTACAGCCCTCCCCATGCCCCCCCCAACATTACATCTCCTAATCGTATTGCCCCTTTTTCCCACTTATCCCTCCCTTCCCACCCATCTTCCCCAGTCCCTTTCCCTTTGGTAACTATTAGTCCGTTCTTGGGTTCTGTGAGTCTGCTGCTGTTTTGTTCCTTCAGTTTTTTTTCTTTGTTCTTATACTCCACATATGAATGAAATCATTTGATACTTGTCTTTTTTGGCTTGGCTTATTTCACTGAGCATAATACCCTCTAGCTCCATCCATGTTGTTGCAAATGGTATGATTTGTTTTCTTCTTATGACTAAATAATATTCCATTGTCTATATGTACCACCTCTTCTTTATCCATTCATCTACTGATGGACACTTAGGTTGCTTCCATTTCTTGGCTATTGTAAATAGTGCTGCAATAAACATAGGGGTGCATATGTCTTTTTCAAACTGGGCTGCTGCATTCTTACGGTAAATTCCTAGGAGTGGGATTCCTGGGTCAAATGGTATTTCTATTTTGAGTTTTTTGAGGAACCTCCATACTGCTTTCCACAATGATTGAACTAATTTGCATTCCCACCAGCAGTGTAGGAGGGTTCCCTTTTCTCTACATCCTTGCCAACATTTGTTGTTGTTTGTGTTTTGGATGTTGGCCATCCTCACTGGTGTGAGGTGATATCTCATTGTGGTTTTAATCTGCATTTCTCTGATGATTAGCGATGTGGAGCATCTTTTCATGTGCCTGTTGGCCATCTGAATTTCTTCTTTAGAGAAGTGTCTATTCATGTCCTCTGCCCATTTCTTAATTGGATTATTTGCCTTTTGTTTGTTGAGGTGCATGAGTTCTTTATATATTTTGGATGTCAACCCCTTATCGGATACGTCATTTATGAATATATTCTCCCATACTGTAGGATGTCTTTTTGTTCTACTGATGGTGTCCTTTGCTGTACAGAAGCTTTTCAGCTTGATATAGTCCCACTTGTTCATTTTTGCTTTTGTTTCCCTTGCCCGGGGAGATATGTTCATGAAGAAGTTGCTCATGTTTATGTCCAAGAGATTTTTGCCTATGTTTTTTTCTAAGAGTTTTATGGTTTCATGACTTACATTCAGGTCTTTGATCCACCTTGAGTTTACCTTTGTGTATGGGGCTAGACAGTACTCCAGTTTCATTCTCTTACATGTAGCTGTCCAGTTTTTCCAACACCAGCTGCTGAAGAGGCTGTCATCTCCCCATTGTATATCCAAGGCTCCTTTATCAAATATTAATTGACTGTATATGTTTGGGTTAATGTTTGGATTTTCTATTCTGTTCCACTGGTCTGTGGGTCTGTTTTTGTGCCAATACCAAATTGTCTTGATTACTGTGGCTTTGTAGTAGAGCTTGAAGTCAGGGAGCGTAATTCCCCGTTTTATTCCTCCTCAGGATTGCTTTGGCTATTTGGGGTCTTTTGTGGTTCCATATGAATTTTAGAATTATTTGTTCCAGTTCGTTGAAGAAAGCTGTTGGTAGTTTGATGGAATTGCGTTGAATCTGTAGATTGCTTCAGGGAGTATAGCCATTTTGACAATACTTGTTCTTCCTAGCCAAGAGCATGGGATGTATTTCCATTTGTTAGCGTCCTCTTTAATTTCTCTTAGGAATGTCTTGTAGTTTTCAGAGTACAGGTCTTTCACTTCCTTCATTAGATTTATTCCTAAGTATTTTATTCTTTTTGATGCAATTGTGAATGGAATTGTTTTTCTGATCTCTCTTTCTGTTAGTTCATCATTAGTGTATAGGAAAGATTTCTGTGTGTTAATTTTGTATCCTGCCACTTTGCTGAATTCAGATATTAGTTCTAGTAGTTTTGGAGTTCAGTCTTTAGGGTTTTTTATGTACAATATCATGTCATCTGCAAATAGTGACAATTTGACTTCTTCTTTACCAATCTGGATGCCTTGTATGTCTTTGTTTTGTCTGACTGCCGTGGCTAGGACGTCCAGTACTATGGTGAATAACTGTGGAGAGAGTGGGCATCCCTGTCTTGTTCCCGATCTTAGGTGAAAAGCTTTCAGCTTCTCGCTGTGGGTTTGTCATATATGGCCTTTATGATGTTGAGGTACTTACCGTCTATACCCATTTTGTTGAGACTTTTAATCATGAATGGATGCTGAATTTTGTCAAATGCTTTTTCAGCATCGATGGAGATGATCATGTGGTTTTTGTTCTTTTTTTTGTTGATGTGGTGGATGATGTTGATGGATTTTCGAATGTTGTACCATCCTTGCATCCCTGGGATGAATCCCACTTGATCATGGTGTATGATCCTCTTGATGTATTTTTGAATTCGGTTTGCTAATATTTTGTTGAGTATTTTTGCATCTACGTTCATCAGGGATATTGGTCTGTAATTTTCTTTTTTGGTGAGGTCTTTGCCAGGTTTTGGTATTAGAGTGATGCTGGCTTCATAGAATGAGTTTGGAAGTATTCCCTCCTCTTCTATTTTTTGAAAAACTTTAAGGAGAATGGGTGTTATTTCTTCTCTATATGTCTGGTAGAATTCAGAGGTGAATCCTTCTGGTCTGGGGATTTTGTTCCTGGGTAGTTTTTTTATTACTGATTGAATTTTGTTGCTGGTGATTGGTCTGTTTCGTTTTTCTGTTTCTTGCTTGGTCAGTCTTGGAAGGTTGTATTTTTCTAAGAAGTTGTCCATTTCTTCTAGGTTTTCCAGCTTGTTAGCATATAGATTCTCATAATATTCTCTTATAATTCTTTGTATTTATGTGGGTTCCATCGTTATTTTTCCTTTCTCATTTCTGATTCTGTTTATGTGTGTAGATTCTCTTTTTCTCTTAATGAGTCTGGCTAGGGGTTTATCTATTTTGTTTATTTTTTCAAAGAACCAGCTCTTGGTTTTATTGATTTTTTCTATTGTTTTATTCTTCTCAACTTTATTTATTTCTTCTCTGATCTTTATTATGTCCCTCCTTCTGGTGACTTTGGGCCTCATTTATTCTTCTTTTTCCAATTTCAGTAATTGTGTCTTTAGACTATTCATTTGGGAATGTTCTTCCTTCTTTAAATAGGCCTGGATTGCAATATACTTTCCTCTTAGAACTGCCTTTGCTGCGTCCCACAGAAGTTTGGGCTTTGTGCTGTTGTTGTCATTTGTCTCCATATATTCTTTGATTTCTGTTTTAATTTGGTCATTAACCCATTGATTAACTAGGAGAATGTTGTTAAGTCTCCATGTATTTGTGAGCCTTTTTGATTTCTTTCTAAAATTTATTTCTAGTTTTATACCTTTGTGATCTGAGAAGTTGGTTGGTAGGATTTCAATATTTTTGAATTTACTGAGGTTCTTTTTGTGGCCTAGTATGTGGTCTATTCTGGAAAATGTTCCGTGTGCACTTGAGAAGAATGTGTATCCTGTTGCTTTTGGGTGCAGAGTTCTGTAGATGTCTGTTAGGTCCATCTGTTCTAGTGTGTTGTTCAGTGCCTCTGTGTCTTTACTTATTTTCTGTCTGGTTGATCTGTCCTTTGGAGTGAGTGGTGTGTTGAAGTCTCCTAAAATGAATGCATTGCTGTCTATTTCCTCCTTTAATTCTGTTAGTATTTGTTTTATATATGCTGGCGCTCCTGTGTTGGGTGCATATATATTTATAATGGTTATATCTTCTTGTTGGACTGACCCCTTTATCATTATGTAATGTCCCTCTTTATCTCTTGCTACTTTCTTCATTTTGAAATCTATTTTGTCTGATACAAGTACTGCAACACCTGCTTTTTTCTCTTGGTTGTTTGCATGAAATATCTTTTTCCATCCCTTCACTTTTAGTTTGTGTATATCTTTGGGTTTGAGGTGAGTTTCTCGTAAGCAGCATATAGATGGGTCTTGCTCTTTTATCCATTCTGTTACTCTGTGCCTTTTGATTGGTGCATTCAGTCCATTTACATTCAGGGTGATTATCGATAGATATGTACTTATTGCCATTGCTGGCTTTAGATTCGTGGTTACCAAAGGTTCAAGGGTTGCTTCTTTACTATCTAACAATCTAACTTAACTTTCTTGATACGTTATTGTAAACACAGTCTGATGTTTCTTTATTTCTCTCCCTTCTTGTTCTTCCTCCTCCGTTCTTTATATACTAGGTGTTTTATTCTTTGCCTTTAGATAGTATTTGGATGGTCTGCTTTCTTTGCTATGATTTTATTTTCTCTGGTGACATCTTTTTAGCCTTGGGGGTGCTTCCCTCTAGAGCAGTCCCTTTAAGATATCCTGTAGTGGTGGTTTATGAGAGGCAAACTCTCAACTTTCGCTTGTCTGGAAATTGTTTAATTCCTCCATCATATTTAAATGATCATTGTGCTGGATACAATATTCTTGGTTCGAGTCCTTTCTGTTTCATAATGTTAAATATATCATGCCATTCTCTTCTGGCCTGTAAGGTTTCTGTTGAGAAGTCTGATGATAGTCTGGTGGGTTTTCCTTTGTAGGTGTTCTTTTTTCTCTCTTTAGCTGCCTTTAATACTCTGTCTTTATCTTTGATCTTTGCCATTTTAATTATTATGTGTCTTGGTGTTGTCTTCCTTGGGTCCCTTGTGTTGGGAGATCTGTGGGCTTCCGTGGACTGCAAGACTATTTCCTTCTCCAGCATGGGGAAGTTTTCAGCAATTATTTCTTCAAAGACACTTTCTAGCCCTTTTTCTCTCTCTTCTTCTTCTGGTACTCCTATAATGCGAATATTGTTCTGTTTGGATTGGTCACACAGTTCTCTTAAAATTCTTTCATTCCTACAGATCCTTTTATCTCTCTCTGCCTCTGCTTCTCTGTATTCCTGTTCTCTGATTTCTATTCCATTAACAGTCTCTTGCATCTCATCCAGTCTGCTGTTAAGCCAGTCGATCGCTTGTCTAATTTCTTCATTGCCTTTCCTCACTTCCCTCACTTCCTCCCTCAGCTCTTGCACATTTCTCTGTAGATCCATCAGTATGGTTATGACTTTTATTCTGAATTCTTTTTCAGGAAGATTGTGCATTTCCATCCCTTCAGGCTCCCTCTCTAGGGTTGTCTGGTTGATCTTAGTCTGGACCATATTCCTCTGTCTTTTCATGGCTATAGGAGTGGTCACTGGTAGTTGGCACGAATGTTAGCTGGGCTCTTTAAGACTTAAAAAAAAGAAAGAAAAGAAAAAACAAAAAATGAAACAAAAGAAAAAAAACAAAAAATGAAACGAAAGAAAAACGGCCACCGGGAGTAGATTCTGTGGGGATGCTGTAGGTGGCGCTCTTGCTCCACTATTCTGCAGCCATGGCCGTGCCGCTCTGTAGGGTCCTTTATAGCTCTGGCCGGGGTGGGAACAAATGGGTGGCTGTCGATCTCTGTGGGAAGTCTAAGTGCAGCCACCCTTTCCCAGTTTCCAGCTAAGGGGTCCGAAACTCCTCAGGACTCCTAGCCTGCTGGGCTCAGTGTGCTGGGGCGATCCGGCTACTCCACTGGGCTCCTGTCTCTTTAAGACCGCTGAAAAAACCGTGTACTTTTTTTTTTTCTTCCCGGAGCCGGCTGCAAGGACCCGGGTGCATTCCCCGTTCAGATCCTGCACCCTCTGTCTCTCCAATCTCCACTACACCGCGCGGTGTGTGTCAGCACTCCCGGCGCAGATCACCGGGGCTGGTTATTTCGCGGGGTGTACTTCCACTCCCTCCCGGCTCTGAATGCTCTCCTCCTTCCAGTCAGCTGGGGTGGGCAAGTGCTCGGGTCCCGCCGGGTCGCGGCTCCATATCTTACCCGCCTCGTGGGGTGCCGAGTCCTCTTGGGTGTAACTGCCAGCTATGTGCTGTCCAGTATCTTCTGGTCTCTTTTTTAGGAATAGTTGTACTTGGTGTATTTTCATAAATACATATGGTTTTGGGAGGAGATTTCTGCTGCCCTGCTCATGTCGCCATCTTCCCGTAAGTCCAGCCAAGAGGTTCACTTTAAACCCAAAGACATACACAGACTAAAAGTGAAGTGATGGAAAAAGGTATTTCACGCAACTAACAGAGAGAAAAAAGCAGGAGTTGCAGTATTTGTATCAGACAAAATAGACTTCAAAACAAAGAAAGTCACAAGAGACAAAGAAGGACATTACATAATGATAAAAGGGTCAATTCAATAAGAAGACATAACCATTATAAATATCTATGCGCCCTACACAGGAGCACCTACATATGTGAAACAAATACTAACAGAATTAACGGGGAAAATAGAATGCAATGCATTCATTCTAGGAGACTTCAACACTCCACTCATTCTGAAGGACAGATCAACCATACAGAAAATAAGTAAGGAGACACTGAATAACACATTAGAACAGATGGACCTAACAGACATCTACAGAACTCTACATCCAAAAGCAGCAGAATACACATTCTTCTCAAGTGCACATGGAACATTTTCAAGAACGGATCATATACTAGGCCACAAAAAGAGCCTCGATGAGTTCAAAAAGATAGAAATTGTACCAACCAGTTTCTCAGACCACAAAGGTATGAAACTAGAAATAAATTACACAAAGAAAATGAAAAATCCCACAAACACATGGAGGCTTCACAACATGCTCCTAAATAACCAATGGATCAATGACCAAATAAAAACAGAGATCAAGCAATACATGGAGACAAATGACAACAATAATTTAACACCACAAAATCTGTAGGATGCAGCGAAGGCCATGCTAAGAGGAAAGTATATTGCAATACAGGCCTACCTCAGGAAAGAAGAACAATCCCATATTAACACTCTTAACTCACAATTAATGAAACTAGAAAAAGAGGAACAAATGAGGCCCAAAGTCAATAGAAGGAGGGACATAATAAAGAATAAAGCAGAAATAAATTAAATCAAGAAGAATAAAACAAAAGAAAGAATCAATGAAAGCAAGAGCTGGTTCTTTGAGAAAATAAACAAAATAAATAACCCCCCAGCCAGACTTATCAAGAAAAAAAGAGAGTCTACTCACATAAACAGAATCAGGAATGAGAAAGGAAAAACCACTACGGACACCACAGAAATACAAAGAATTATTAGAAAATACTATGAAAAATTATATGCTGGCAAACTGGATAACCTAGAAGAAATGGACAACTTTCTAGAAAAATACAACCTTCCAAGGCTGACCCAGAAAGAAACAGAAAATCTGAACAGACCAATTACCAGCAACAAAATTGAACTGGTAATCAAAAACCTACTAAGAACAAACTCCTGGACCAGATGACTTCACTGCTGAATTTTATCAAACATTTAGTGAAGACCTAATACCATCCTCCTCAAAGTGTTCCAAAGAGTAAAAGAGGGAATACTTCCAAACTCATTCTATGAGGCCAGCATCACTCTAATACCAAAACTTGGCAAAGATACCACAAAAAAAGAAAATTACAGACCAATATCCCTGATGATAGATGCAAAAATACTAAACAAAATGTTAGCAAACCGAGTTCAAAAATACATCAAAAAGATCATCCATCATGATCAAGTAGGATTTATTCCAGGGATGCAAGGATGGTACAACATTCGAAAATCCATCAACATCATCCACCACATCAACAAAAAGGACAAAAACCGCATGATCATCTCCATAGATGCTGAAAAAGCATTTGACAAAATTCAACATCCATTCATGATAAAAATTCTCAACAAAATGGGTACAGAGGGCAAGTACCTCAACATAATAAAGGGCATATATGACAAACCCACAGCCAACATTATACTTAACAGCGAGAAGCTGAAACTTTTCCTTTAAGATCAGGAACAAGACAAGGATGTCCACTCTCCCCACTTCTATTCAACATAGTACTGGAGGTCCTAGCCATGGCAATCAGATAAAAAAAAAAGAAATAACAGGTATCCAGATTGGCAAGGAAGAAGTTATACTGTCCCTGTTTGCAGATGACATGGTATTGTACATAAAAAACCCTAAAGAATCCACTCCAACATGACTAGATATAATATCTGAATTTAGCAAAGTTGCAGGATAGAAAATTAATATGCAGAAATCTGTGGCTATACAGTAACAATGAACTAGTGAAAAGAGAAATCAAGAAAACAATTCCATTCACAGTTGCATCAAAAAGAATAAAATACCTAAGAATAAACCTAACCAAGGAAGTGAAAGACCTATACTCTGAAAACTACAAGACACTCATGAGAGAAATTAAAGAAGATACCAACAAATGGAAACACATCCCATGCTCATGGATAGGAAGAATTAATATTGTGAAAATGGCCATCCTGCTTAAAGCAATCTACAGATTCAATGCAATTCCTATCAAAATACCAACAGCATTCTTCAAGGACCTAGAGAAAATCATTCTAAAATTCATATGGAACCACAAAAGACCCTGAATAGCCAAAGCAATCCTGAGAAGGAAGAATAAAGCTGGGGGGATTATGCCACCCAACTTCAAGCCACAGTACTCAAGACAATTTGGTACTGGCACAAGAACAGACCCGTAGACCAATGGAACAGACTAGAGTGCCCTGATATAAACCCAACCATACATGGTCAATTAATACATGATAAAGGAGCCATGGACATACAATGGGGAAATGACAGCCTCTTCAACAACTGGTGGTGGCAAAACTGGACAGCTACATGCAAGAGAATGAAACTGGATTATTGTTTAACCCCATACACAAAAGTAAACTCAAAATGGATCAAAGACCTGAATGTAAGTCATGAAACCATAAAACTCTTAGAAGACAATATAGGCAAAAATCTCCTGAGTATAAGCATGAGCGACTTCTTCCTGAACACATCTCCTTGAGCAAGAGAAACAAAAGCAAAAATGAACTCATGGGACTACATCAAACTAAAAAGTTTTTGTATGGCAAAGGACACCATCAATAGAACAAAAAGGCATCCTACAGTATGGGAGAATATATTTGTAAATGACATATCCAACAAGGGGTTAACATCCAAAATATATAAAGAACTTACATGCCTCTACACCCAAAAAGCAAATAACCCAATTAAAAAATGGGCAGAGGATATGAAGAGACAGTTCTCCAAAGAAGAAATTCAGATGGCCAACAGACACATGAAAAGATGCTCCACATCACTAATCATCAGGGAAATGCAAATTAAAACCACAATGAGACATCACCTCACACCAGTAAGGATGGCCAGCATTCAAAAGTCTAAGAACAACAAATGCTGTTGAGAATGTGGAGAAAGGGGAACCCTCCTACACTGCTGGTGGGAATGTACGCTAGTTCAACCATTGTGGAAAGCAATATGGAGGTTCCTCAAAAAACTAAAAATAGAAACATCATTTGACACGGGAATCCCATTCCTTGGAATTTACCCAAAGAATACAACTTCTCAGATTCAAAAAGACATATGCACCCCTCTGTTTATCGCAGCACTATTTAGCCAAGATATGGAAGGAACCTAAAGAAGAAGTGGTACATATACACAATGGAATACTATTCAGCCTTGAGAAAGAAACAAATCCTATCATTTGCAACAACATGGATGGAGCTGGAGGATATTATGCGCAGTGAAATAAGCCAGGTGGAGAAAGACAAGTGCCAAATGATTTCCCTCATTTGTGGAGTATAACAATGCAGCAAAATTGAAGGAACAAAATAGCAGCAGACTCACAGACTCCAAGAAGGGACTAGTGGTTACCAAAGGGGAGGGGTGGGGGAGGGTGGGTGGGGAGGGAGGCAGAAGGGGATTGAGGGGTATGTATTATGTTTAGTACACATGGTGTGGGGGGTCACGGGGAAACAGTGTAGCACAGAGAAGGCAAACAGTGAATCTGTGGCATCTTACTACACTGATGGACAGTGACTGCATTGGGGTATGGGTGTGGACTTGATAATATGGGTAAAAGTAGTCACCACATTGTTTGTTTCACGTGAAACCTTCATAAGAGTGTATATCAATAATACCTTAATTAAAAAAATTTTAAGTTTATGATGCTTTGTACCCCCCTATGTCCTTTTAAATGAGAAAGAGATTCAATAGAGAAAGAGCATGCTTGACAGTCCTGCCAAAATGGGCTTCTCTTCATACCGGTCCAAGGAGCCAGCCTCTAAGAAACAGAACCCCTAGTGGGAATAAAATGTCCTGTCTGTTCTGTTCCAGGCTCCTTCTAAGTGGATCTTGACACTGGTCTCAAAGCAAGGAGAGGTGGAGGGCAGAACCAGAGCAGGGCAAAGGAAAACCCCTTTTAAAGTTCAACAGTGTGGATGGTTCTGGGGAAACAAGTGTTCCCTCCCACAAAGGGAGAGACCGGATTCCTGGGGAGAAGCACATGGCCAAAGGGTGGGAGGGTTGGGGTGCAATCTTCCTTCAGCTAAACTGATTTTATCATCATCTCCTTGAACTTAAGACAGTAAATAAAAGTCAGGTGGTTACTTTTCAGATGAAATGAAATGTTTTTACATTAAGGTTATAGGAAGGAAGATGAGAAAAAGCAGCAGTTACTGGAAATTAGCTCTTAAATTACTGGGTAAGTGGCAATCCCTGACTTTATAAGCACTCACTAAGTTTTAAAGAGATTTGGAAATGTGCAGTTTGAATACACTCCATGGCAATGAAAACAGCTCCAAGAACTCTTCAATCAGCAGGACTGTCCCACATTGATGATCTCATTTGCTTTTCACACAGCCCTGGAAGTAGACTGTTATTTGTATGCCCCTATCTAGATGCAGAAACTAAGGCACACCCAGGTGAAGTACCCCTTTGCCCTATAGAATTATAAACCTGTTTTTCTACCCAGTGCTCTGTCCATTTGCTACTCCATTATTCTAAAGACATCATGACTCAGATTGGCAGTTACAACATCCAAAGCACTGCTATGTTTTTTTTGTTTTAAATTGTTTAATATTACAATAGTAATGCATACTCTTTGTAGACACTTTGAGAAATGTATAGAGGACTCAAAATCAATCCCACCACTCAGGGATAAACACTACTAATGTTTGGATTTATTTTCTATAGTATCTTCCCATGGCCTTCAATATGTTCTCCTGAGAGTAATTTCTCATGGCCATGTAATATTCCATACTATTCTTGCCCCATAATCTAACTAGCCATTCCTCCTCAGGAAAATACTCAGGGCCAATGCATCCTGTTTTTGGCTAAATAGAGGGTGGTGATCAACCCCCTAAGCAACATGCTCCCACTCAGAAACAGTGTGTAACAGCTAGAAGCAGTCTTGGAGGTCATTCTGTCCCATGATGTCATCTACTTTTTTTTTTTACTGTAGTCTAATGTATATAACATAAAATTAACCATTTTAACCATTTTAAAGTGTACAGTTCATTGTTATTTCATACATTCACAATGTTGTATAACCATCATTACTATCTAGTTCCCGATCATTTTCACAATGATATTATTTTAAAGAAGAAACTTTAATCCTTGATAGGTAAGTGGGTCATGTAATCAGCAGGTCACCCAGGGTGGTGGCCTTAGCTTGGGTTGCCTTGGTGATGGGGACCCTATACCTCCAGGGGACCTCTCAGCTTGGAAGGTTCTCCTGAGGGCATGTCAGAGGATGTCACCTCCAGTGCCCATGGCCTACATCCCGTCCTGCCCCCAGAGCTGCACAGAATGGGACTGTTTTCTCTTCTGCATGACAGCCTTTCACATTTATTTCAGAGCTTGCTGCACTTGCTGGTTGACTAATATTTCCCTTCCTTCCTGAACCCCAATTAATAACCTCAAGATGAAAAGGGCCTTCAAAGCCATAGATATTTTCATGGACTCAAAATCACAAACTCAGGGGGACATGGTTTTATTCAACTAGAAGAAGGCAGTAAAGATACAGGTGATGTATAAAAGGAAATAAAACAATGAGAAATGGTATCTTTGCTCAAGATAATTCCAGTTATCACACTGAGATCCAAGTTATCACAAATACTGCAAAACCCTGTTTTTTTACTTAATAGCATTTTAATGGAAATGTTGGGCTTATGAAATAAAAGTGACTGGAAAAGAAAATATAAATCAAGCTTACTAGTCCTTTGGGGTAATTTTTTTAATTGAATTTGGTATATATCTCTGATTCATTAAAATTAGGGAAAGGATCCTGGAATGTTTTATCTCTGACTGTTTTTCAAATAAAAAAGAATTCCTTTAAAAAAACAAACAAACATCTACTGCAAAACCACCTATCTCTATTTTGCCTGGAAAACCTACAGTTAAAAATCACTACTATTTATAGGGGACCAAGCAACTCACCTGCACTATTTCACTTATTTTTCATAACAATTCTATGAGGTAGGTAGAAATGGCCCTATTTTACAGTTTAGGAACTGAATTCTTGCCCAACATCACAAATCAATAGTGGAATCAGAATTTATACTCAGGACTGTCTCGCTACACAGTCTATGCTTAGTTCACTATGTAGTTCTTGTGCTAATTTAAATCAAACCAAAGACTTTTCTTCTTATGTTTAAGCAGTATATATTACTGGAAATTAACAAAATAGGGAGGTGGAGGTAGATAAAGCAACATCAAATTCCAGTTTCAGAGAAGGTACTTGAATTCTCTTTGAGAAATAATTTCTATTTTTAGTTTAGCATCTTTTCAATAATTCATTCATTCATGAACCATTTCCCAAGGACTTACCTTTCCCAGGGGCCTTGGGTACATGGGTGAGGTAGACAGTTCCTGCTGCCCAGAAGTATGTGACCAAGTGGGGGAAGACAAGATCCACCCATAAACAATGACCGAGTGGGGTGCAAGTGGCCAGGTGAGCCCAGAGGTAGGACCTGGAGCATATGGAAGAAGGTCTGTTTGCTGGGTCATGGTAGTAGACATGAAGGGGACTAGGTGGGAATATGACCAGAAAGCCAGCATGGGTCTAGGTTATACAGTATATATTACAGGGTCTTGAATGTCACACAAGGGTGCTTGGATGTGGTGGTACAGGAGATGAGAAGGATGTCGTGGGTTTGGGGGAGAGGAGGGACAAAGTCAGAAACATGGTGAAGACATGCATGAGCCTGCCAGGAGTGCATATTCTGAATCGAGATTAGGAAGCTATGGAATATTCTAGGTCAATGATTCTGAAAGTGTGGTCCATGGACCAGCAGTGTGAACAATTGAGACCTTGTTAGATGCAGGTTCTTGACATCATCCCAGACCTCTGGGCTCAGGAACTCTGAAAGCAGGCAGGGCCCAGTGGGGGATTCTGATGCAGACTAAAGTCTAGGAGTCACTGGTCTAGGTGAAAGAAGGTGGATTTGGCAACTGCTTGACCATGGGAGGTCAGAAAGGGAACAAACACCCTGGATCACTTTCCCAAGCAGTCTGGGGCTTGGCAGGAGAGTCTAGAGGGCAGTGGTGCCTCCCTGGCAAAGGAGGCAAGCAGGCTCCTTTCCCTGCTGTTTGGCTAAGACTGCACTGTGCCACTTCCCTACACAGGGATTTCAAATGCACGTTGTCCTTCCTGCAGAAACTGCTAGCTGTGCCAAAGAAGACCCTTAAATTAGCCTAGCAGCTAATTTAAAGAGTTGGAGGATGGAGGCACTAAGAATAAACACTACCACACAGCTCAACTCTGCCCCTTGATAAATCTCTGCCATCACAGAGGCCCCATATGCTTGATGGCAATGGTATGCTATGTGAAGAGAAGGCAACAGACTACCACATGGGGGAGGCAGGTGTTTCCAAATTGATGAGGAAAAGGATGAAACGAGGGGCCTTTATCTGATGTTCTAGTCACTACAAGACGTGGACCTGTGCTGGGTCCATGCGCACCTGCTCCCCTGCACGCAGTGCCCCCTCTGAGAGCTCCCCTGGCCACCTGCCCCTCACTCTCCCATGGCATGGGGCAACATCAACAGCGATCAACACAGAGATGATGATGTTGGTAGCATTTACTATGTACCAGGAAGAACTGCAATGTTAAAAAATGTAACCTCAATGAAATCCTACAGCGTTGATGTTATTCCCATTTTACACATAAGAAAATCAAGATAAATGATATAAACGAATAGGTTGTGAATCCAGGATAGAAACCTAGGCAGGCAGGTGCCAGAGTCCTTGTTTATACCCACTGCACTATGCCACTTCCATACAAGGAGAGTTACCAGGCATTGAGTATGAGAGTCAGGCGAGTTACCTGTAACATGTCATTTGACTCTGGCAACGATCCAATGAATTAGGTACCATAAGGGGCCCCATTTTACTGCTGAGAAAAAATTAGCTTCAGAGAGGTTAACCTACTTTCCGAAGGTCACTCACCTATTACATGGCTGAGAGTGAGGATTTGAACCTGGATCTGTTTAAGTTCAAAGCCCAGGCGCTTTCCACTCCAGCAGATTACAACTCATTGTAGTTATGCAACTTTTCTGACCTCATTTTCTCCTCCCTAACCATGGAGAGAAGTCTCTTACTTATGGGGTGGTATGCAGCTCATGAGGGAGAGTGGCTGGAAAGACACATAGCCTAATGCTAGCACAAAACTGTTGCACGGTTAGGATCAAAAACACAGCCTGTCTATGAAGCATCCAGATGAATCGGCTTGGGGAACTCATAACTGACCTGGGAGCAACCAGCACTTACATAGATGGGGCCTATTGTTCCATTTGGATTGCCAAACAGATCAGTCCCTAAGTTATGGGCTGGCACAAATCACTGATGCTTGTATTTGTCACGTCTGACATGATGAAGGCCCCTGATGCCAACAGCAGAAACCTAGGTTTCTGCCCCTACTTGGGATGAATTCTGGAGCCCCTGGGGCTGGGGGTGCACTGCAGGAGGCCCTTCCTGGCAGGACAGGCAATGAAGTAACAGAAAGACAAGTGTAGGGCTTACTCCAGTGCCCCCATTCCTGCAGACCTAGAACTCACACGACTTCTTTGCTGGAAGGGCCGTCGGGAGTCATGGAGTCCAGTCCTCTAGTTTTCTGGATGAAGGAGCTGACAGCTCATTTTACAAAGACCTCCCAATATGCTGCTTTTCTAACAGGGATCTATCTGCCCGGCTGTGCATGGAGCAGATGTCTTTATCATGTCCCTCTTGCCTTCTTTGTCTCACAGCCCTGGTGGTTAAAGTCAGTGAAATGGGCTGTCACACAGGCCAGGGAGAGGTGCTGCCAGGTCGCCAGCCTGGCAGGCCTCTGTTCGAGCTGGGTGGCCTCAGGCAAGTTATGTAACCTCAAAGCTTCCATTCCTCTTACATCAGATGGGAGTAATAAATGGCACCTAACCTAGAGGACTGATGTAATTACAGAGAAAATGGATGCATGGTGCTTAGCACGGCCCCTCAATACCTATTAGCCACCTGCATTATAATCACCAACATCTTTGCCTCCCTTGCGCCATCATCTCAAGAGGTTTACTGTCTAGTCATCAGCCTCAACGGGAGATCAGCATACACCTCTGCGGATACAGGACAACGTGGGGTTTCTTTAATGCCCTTTCCCAAATTAGCCACTTGAAAAACACTCGTCCTTCAGATCTAAGATTCTGTATCACCTTTTCCAAATAGCTTTCCGCTGCTTTCGGAGATAGACAGACTCCACCATTCCTTTCCATATAACCTTCTGGACTGTGCATGTCATCATCGCCACCACAGCAAAATTTACTGAGAGCTTAATCTCTGTCCTGCACAAGGCTAAGTCCACAGTATGCATTCTTTTCCTTCATAGTCGTTAGCACGCTCATAACTAAATGGGTCTTTGTGCAACTGTCTGTCTGATGCCTGGTGCTTTTACTGGACTGCAAGTCCCAGGAGGGCAGGCACCCTCTCTATATCTATAGCCCAACACAGTTCCTGACACACAGTAGGAGCTTGAAATATCTGACAGTGAATATAGTCATTGTTTCAATGAGTTCTCACAACAGTCTAATTAATGAGACACAATTATTAGCTCAAGCTTTTATGTGTGAGGATACCGAAGTTTCTAGAGGTTAAATCAGCTGCCTGAACGGTAAGGCTGGGGCTGGAACCCGTGGCCTGCTTCCAGAGGCCACATTTTTTTTTTTGAAAGGAAGAAGTAGAATTTATTATTAACAGACAACATAATCATGCACATAGAAAATCCTCAAGACTACCAAAACAGCTACAAGAATAAATAAGTGAATTTGGCAAATCTTTCTGTCTCTGGATTTGCCTATTCTGGATATTTCATGTAAATAGGCTCACAGTATGTGACCTTTGTGTTTGGCTTCTTCCACTTAGCATACTGTTTTCAAGTTCCATTGATGTTATAGCATGGATCAGTACCTCATTTTTTTTATTAAGGTATCATTGATATACAATCTTATGAAGGTTTCACATGAGCAACATTGCGGTTACTACATTCACCCATATTATCAAGTCCCCCTCCACACACCCCATTGCAGTCACTGTCCATCAGCGTAGTAAGATGCTATAGAGTCACAGAGGTCACATTTTTAACCCCTGTAACTACCATACCCCTCTGCTCTGGTTGCCAGAATGAATCTTTCTTCCTCTTTTTCTTCCCTGGTTTCTGGGAAGATCCCATCTATACGCAGGGAGAACAAAGATTTCCTGGCTGCAACAGGAAGGTACTGCCTATGTGATAATTGTCATCAGTGGTTGTATTAGCCTCCGTTTTACCACCTCCAAAATTAGCTGGCAAGGCCAACTTGAGTTTTCAGTGTACAGTTCTGCTAATGAAGGGACCCTTTTAATTACATACTCAGCGCCTGTCTGCAACACAAAGCGTTTTAGTGTTTAAACACAGTTCTGCAGCTAAGTATAGGGCTGTGTGAATGCAGACAATTGTGGGGTGGAACCATGTGTAGAAGTTATCCTTTCCGTAGACTGTAATTCTTTCTGGCACTCAATTTCCTCTAAACCCAGTTCTTTTTTTTATGGTAATCCTTATTCTCTTTTGTATACTGCGTACCCAATGAACCCTTATCCAGGGATTCAGCGGGCATATCCCAGGCCAAATATCCATCCCCTCAGATTCTGGATGAAATCTGCTTGCTTTGTGAATTTCACTTGTCACCGATTGACCTCCCGCCCAGACTGCCCGTGTGGCTGGCTGGTCAAGCCTGTAGTATGGGTGGTGGATGCAAAACCATCTTCAGCAACCATGTCCCAGGGGCTCATGGCATTTGCATCCACTTTCTGGGGCAATTTTGGGGGGGGGGTCATTCTGTATGGGATTTTCACTAATGTGAGTGAGGCTGATCCCACAGACCTTTCTCAGGCAAGGATGCCCTGACGTGGCATTTGTATTTATTCAGGGGGCAGTGGGTAACTCCTACTGAGCCCTTCCTATGGGCCAGGAACTCTCCTGTACACTGATTTGACTGATTAAGCCAAATTGAGACTTTAACATGGAAATAGTGACATACACTCTGGAGATAAGATGTGTGGGTTAGGATCTTGTCTCTGTCCCTAACTAGCTTGGTGACCTTGGAAAAGTCTCTTAATCTGCTCGTGCCCTGCTGTCTTTATCTTTGTGATGGGGATGATAATTGTATGTCACAGCACTGTTGGAGAATTAAATAGGCTAATATATATACAGCATTTGGAACCACACCTGGCATATAGTAAGCACTCAATAAGTGTTAGCTACTGTTGTTTATCAGACAAAGCTCAGGTCAAACCAAGCACTCCAGGTCCCATGCCTCCTGAATGGTAACATCTGGGACCCTGGGTCGGTCTGACACTCAAGACCCTGTTCTTTCTAGGTTTCCATGGAGGCCGCGCAGCACCAGGGGGGCTCTCTGCTTGTCCTCTGCTAGGAGACCATCACCAGAGCCCTGGCAGGGTCTGGCCTTGACAATGTCCCTCTGTGCCCTTTGTCTCCTCCTTCACCAGTATGAGGAGGCACTTCCACCACCCCAAATGCACTGCACTTTCAGGGTCACCACAGACCTCCTGAGTGCTGCGGACCTTGATCTTTCTCCAGCTCAGCTTCTTCACAGAGTTCGATGCAGCTGACCGCTCTCTTTCTGGAACTCTCATTTCCCGGCTTCTGTGCATATTCATTCTCCTGGCATTTTTCCACCCTGTTTTCACTTCTACTGAGGACTCTTGGTGGTGGAGGGCCTCTAAGTCCCTGTCCCTGACCTGCTTCTAGCCTACACTGTCTCTCTGGCCCATCTCACATACTCACGGAGAGGAGGCCGAGAGCCCCGTGCCCAGGAGCTCAGGCAGCCCCTGTGCCCGGGCGCCTCTGTCCTGCTCTGCCGGGCCCAGCACCCAGGTCCAAATCCTGCTGATCCTCTGAGGCTCACTTCAGGTGCCAGCCAGCCCGCCAGCCTCCCCCGGGCCCTCCCAGCAGCAACGCTCTCTTCTGGATTTCCCTCTGCACTTCACCTGCATCTCATTCGTGGAAGCTATCACTTTCTAAATTTTTGTCGTGGCCATTTAAGTCTGTGGCTTCTTTCCCCCATAGACTGTAAGCCTGCCGAAAATAGAACCTGTTTTTGGTCCCCTCATCTAATCTACACCTAATAGGTGATGCAAAAAAAGACACACTGATAAATGTGTCGGCAAAGTATTCTCTCTGTTAAAAGACAAATAACATGAAGAATTTGGTGTGATTTTGCCTGAAGGTAAGAAAACAGGTAGGGTGACCCTTGGGTGCCATTTCAGCTTAAGATTCTGTAAAGCCATTTTGGGGGGTAATAATACAACAACAATAGTTCATGGTAATAGGAATAATAGTCATCCTGGTTCCACTCCTTACTGGCTGTATGGCCTTGGGGAACTATTGCTCAGCCTCTGTTTTTCTTCTGTAAAATGGAGATGGATGACAGAAGGCCCCTCACAGGGGTGTGGAGGGATTCAATGGGATGACATAGAAGCAAGAGGCATCCTGGCCGGAGCACAGTGGGCCCGAAAGAAATGGGAGCTGTTATCACTCATATGACACACATGTATTCCTCCCCCCTGCCCAAAAGAAAAGTCAGGGACATTGGATCAGCTCAAGCTCCAGCTCCTCCAGGAAGAGTTAACTGCCTCCTCCAACCCACTCTTTTCCTCCAAGAACTCTAGTCCTAAAAAATCAGATTAAAAAAAAAGGCTAATAAATTAGGCATGCATATTAGCAGTCAGGTCCAGAGAGAAAGTCTAACTTTTTTCTTTATGCAATTTTGAATTCCCCTAACATAGAGTTGTTGTCAAAATCCATTAAAGTATTAATTTCTCTTGTCACTGCACAATTCCCCAAGCAGACATCCAGACAGTTGGCAGTGGTGTTTCTCACAGAAGTACTAAATGTTTAGTTATCATGGTACATTTTTTAGATGATGTCTCCCTGACAGATCTAGAGACTCCAGAGAGATGGCATAAGTTCAAGTACAAGGTTAAGACAGGGCAGCAGAGTGGCAAGGGTTGAAGGGGTTGAGCTCCAACACTGCCATCTACCAGCTGAGTGACCTTGGGGATGGTACTTAACCTCTCTGAGCATCAGATGCCTCATTTGCAAAGTGGTGACAACGATTCCAAAAAAATAGGGTTTTAGTGAGCATTAAATGTAATACCACATGTAAAGAACCCTGTAGAATGCCAGGCATATCATTGGTCCTCAATACAAGACAGTTTACAATCCCAGATATTTGGAGACACACAGACTGCGGTCTAGAGGCTGTGCAGCTGCTCACCATCCCCTCCCTGAGGGTCAGCTGTAGGGGGCAGTGTGCGTATTGGGTGGGACACAAGGGCCACAGTCACCGTGTCCTGACACTTTCTTCTTTCACGGTGGCCTCTCTGAACACCCCACTCAAATAAATCCACATCCTTGACCAGCTCACCTGATGGGAGTAGAACATTTCCATGCTAATGGGAATGGGGTGGGTACCCCCTCCCCAAGAAAAAGAGCAAAAGAGAGTCTGTCATTTAGTGTCTCTGCTCACAAGCCCTGAGTGGGGAGCTGAAGTCAGAGCTGGCCTCTTCCTTGGTTGTCATGGCAACATCGGATGACAGACCAACCCTGCCCTGGGAGCGAGAGCGGCAAGGGGACGGGCGCGTGGGAGGTGGGGGTCAGTGGGTGAGGGCAGCTCAGCGGAAGCGCTCCTCGAGGTTCCTGAGAGAAGCACTCTCACCTGTTTTTACAAAAAACAAAAACTTGGCAAAAGTACACCCCTTGCCAGGGAAACAGGGAAGTCCAGTTGTTATATGCCGTGGTTCTTCCTTCCGTGATGAGGCAGAGATTGCGAGCCCAGAAGGGCCAGTTCAGACCTGCTCAGGGAGCGGGTTACATTTCCTCAGCCATGATGCAGAGGTGCGGAAAACACCACTTGGTGCCTCTCCTGCCGTGCTCTGCCTTCGGGGAAGTGCGGCCCTCGCCAACACCGGCTCTGGTTCTTGCTACCGTTCAATGCCCACTCCCTGGGGCAATTTCCCATCCACGATCTAATGCAAACAGAGCAACCGCTTGGCAGGAAAGAAGCAGTGTGCCCACTTCACAGGACAGAAAATCGAGTGCCGTGACCACAAGCCAGTGAGTACTGACACTTTCTTTTCTAAGTTTGCTCTCTGCCCTCTAAAAGGCATAATCGGTGAACAGCACGTGAATTTGCCAAACAGGTTCCATTCTTTCCCTCACTCTTTTTTTTTTATTTTGGTATCATTGATGTACAACTACATGAGCAACATTATGGTTACTAGATTCCCCCCATTATCAAGTCCCCCCCACATACCCCATTACAGTCACTGTCCATCAGCGTATAAGATGCTGTAGAGTCACTACTTGTCTTCTCTGTGTTATACTGCCTTCCCCGTGCCCCCTTCCCCCACATTGTGTGCTAATCATAATGCCCCTTTTTTCTTTCCCTCACTCTTATGCTCCCTGTAGCTTTTAAAAGTCACCTTCTAAGTCCAACACTTGCAAGGCCAATCTGCCCAGATGTCCCACCTGCATCCAAGTTGAATACAATCGGTTTCCCAGCCTCCCCACAAACCTGCTTCTCGCCATTTCCATGTTGTTATTGGCAACTTCATCCTCCCACGGAGCCAAACTCAAAACCCTGAAGTCAGCTTTGGGCATCTCCTCCTTCCCCACCCTAGTTTCTGGAGACTTGTATAGAAGCCTCCCACTGTCTCTTTTCCATTCAGAGGCTCTGACTCAAACATTCTGAGGCACCCTAGCAGGCAGACGCCGTAAACCTGATGGTTAACCTCAGAGGCCTGGGATCAGGGAACCTGGGACCTTGCCGGTTTCACGCCTGTACATAAGCACGTTGCATCACTTGATCCTCACCACAGCCCTCAAGGTTATTGTTATTCTTAATATGATTCCCATTTTCCATATGAGACTGAGCGGTGACATAATTTTCCCAAGGTCATCTGGATGGCTGGACTTGAGGTCTCTCACTCATAACCACCACACAAAGCTCCTCCCACCTACTCATAGGTTTCTCATGAGCAGGGTCCGTGGTATCATGCTTGGGTCCCACACTGAGGGCAGGGTGCCGTGAGCACCTGCCTGAAGGGCTTAGCTTGGACCCAGCCAGGCCAGTCTCTGCTCCCCACGGCCGCACTGTCTCTCTGTGTGACCTTGCAGAAATGACCAGATAATAGCTAGAGGTCTGTGGAGGGCTGAATAGTGGCCCCAATCACTGGAATCTGTCAAGGTGACCTTTGGAAAGGGGTCTTTGCAGGTGTAACCAAATTAAGGATCTTGAGATGAGATTTTCCTAAATCTAGTGATAGGCATCCTTAGAAGAGAAACGCAGAAGGAGATTTGACGAAGACATACACAGGGAGTAGGCCGGGTGGAGATGGAGGCAGAGGCAGGAGTGGCATGGCCACAAGCCAGAAATGCCTGGAGCCTCGGCAAGCTGAGAGGAGCAAGAGAGGAGCGGCCTCTAGAACCTTAGGAGGGACTGCGGCCCGACAAACACCTTGATCTCAGACTTCCGGCCTGCAGAACCGGGACAGAATGCATTTCTGTGGCATTAAGTAGCCCGGTTTGTGGAAAACTTGTTACAGCAGGCCTAGGAAGCCACTTCCAGGTCTCGGTTTGTGAAATGGGCAGCCTCAGAGAGTGCCCGCCAGGTAATGTAACTGAATAGTGCCTGGGCACCGTAGGCCCTCAATAAATGTTAGCTGAACTAAACTAAGATAGTCTGAGCCTTCCTGGGAACAGCTCCCCAGGGCACACCTGGCTGACTGCCCCCATCTACAGTAACCAGGCTTGTAACATGTTTAACTTCAGAACCCAAGAGCCAGAAGGCGGAGCCACGGGGAGCATCTCCTCTGAGCCCAGGTGTGGAGAGAAAGCCAGCAGAGATGTCTGTGTCCTCGGGAGGCTGGTAACTAAGTGCTGGCCCATCTCCAGCGCTGATGAGCCTGTCACGCTGGGTTTTGCGAAACATCTGTTTCAGAAACAAGCCTGTTGTTTCAGGCAAGCTCGAGAGATAATAGTATGTCTTTCCTATACCCAGCCACGACATGTTCACTGAAGCTGAATATTTCTAAATGTGACCAATTTCTTAAGTGGCAGAAGCCCCTCAAACTCTTCAAGAACACAGATTGCATGTGGGCCGCCCAAGTGGCTTCCTCTGTTGCAGACCTGGAGCAACATTTCCTGGCGCTGGTGGGGAAGCGGTTGCTGGGTAGGTGGGGGTAATGGGTAGCAAGCTCTCAGAAACTGGTCCCTCTAAAGCTTATGCTTAATTCTGCAAGGGAGTCAGGTCCCTGGGCTTCATGCATATGGATGGCAGCAGTGGTTGAATGATAACCTGCAATTTCTCTTCTCCCTGTTAATCGACTTCGGTTGGCTACTGAGAATTTGACTAGGAAACGCTATGCCGGCGCACATACCAATGATCTTTAAAACCCAAACTTGATTTGACTCAATTCTGGCTTGGATAAGAAAGCACGGGTGCCGTGTCCCATGTGAAATGAGCAGGCTGTGCCTTGGCATGAGAGAGAGGGGCGACCAGAAGGCAGGTCAGCAATCAGGATGGTGCCAGCACACTTTCCCTGTTGGCCCATGGGTGAGAAGAAACGTGGGCCGGGGAAGCTAACTCCTCCAGGTCATTCCTTGAGCTCAAACACACAAAAGTGTCCTCTTGCCCTTCTCCCCTGGGTAGGAATGTGGTCTGGGTGGAGACCTCCCTTCGTCACCAGTCTGCTCCTGGGGTCCCAGCCTGTCCTGGCTGACCACTCAGCCCCCAAGGTCATGTCTGTGTAGCGCAGAAGTCAGTGACTCTGGCCCGACTTCCCCTGAATGCATTTAGAAAGTAAATAGCTTCAAGTCGTGGAACCAGCAGGTTTGAGGTCCCCATTCTGTATGTAGACCAGGACTGAGCTCTGGAGACAGAAAGTGATTTGCCCAGGGTTTCCTGGCACTTGGGTTTGAGAGGTCAGGAAGATCCCAAGTTTCCCAAGTCCCAGTGCAGTTTGCTGTGACAGTATCCTTGGCTTTTACTTTGGCCAATATCAGCTCCTTGCAGACAGGGCTCCTGTCTGACTCACTTCTGACACTGAGGCAGCAGCTCGGGGCCAGGCCCTGGGCAGAAGCTGAATAACTGTTACTTAGACTTGTTACTTAGAGAAACAGCTTAGACTTGGCTGAACAGGCCTCCTTTGTAAAACAAACAGCCCTGGACACGCTGCTGAAGCCAACACCAGCAGAGCCCTCAACTACCAGCAGGAAAGGGCTGTTTCTGCCTACAAATCGGTGCAGAAGTAGAGGAGAGTGTTAAATTTGTTTGTCATACCACTGTATTAATTTTTCCCTTGCTGAACTGTGGTCTTGGGTCCGCACAGTAACAGTGCATGTTTGTCAGAGGCCCTGACCCCTAGGCACGCCCTGGGGACCTGAACACAGGTCCCAGGTTAGTCCTGCCCTCACCCCTGCCAGGTAGGAATTCCCAGCCCCTCTTTATAGGTGGAAGCTGAGCCTCAGCAAGTTAAGCAGTTTGCCCCTGGAGCATGGAGTCTAGTCAAGGTCTGTGCTGTCTTCCCAAAGTCAGGGTGTTCTGACCTAAGAATAACAATAATAAGTAATGAGATGTAACCAGAGTTGACTCTGTGTCAGGCAAGTGATGCATATGAACTCATCTGTTTCTAAGAAAAAGTAGGCCCAGAGATGCCAAGTAACTTTCCCAGGTGATCCCAGCCAGTCTGGATGACAGGGAGTAGCTAGAGGAAGGGAGAGCCAAGGATAAGCGGCAGACAGTGCAAGAGGACCCTCGGAGCTGGGCCGCACAGGCTAACCGTGCGACTGTGGGCAAATCACTTGAACATTTTTAGGAAATACTTTCACAAATATACATGCCATAAAATTTACCATTTTAACCATTGTTAAGGGTACAGTTTGGCCCCTGGCAATGTCACTCCTGCCGGGTGCCGAGGATTAGCAATCACACGCCCTGCGTGCCACATCTGCCACTGAGCCCAGCACAGGGGTCGCCGCTTGGCACCAGCACTCTGATGCAGGCACTTGAGGAGGGTCTTGCTGCTCTCACTGTCCTAGAAGCCAGCTGAAGCCCTGCCATCATTTGTCACCTCTCAGGGACGCACTGATAAATGTTGGCCCCGGAGAGAATTCCTGTTCTTTACTGTCTTATCCATCACATTTTGGCAGCTCACCTGCTGAACAGAGGAAAGTTCCAAATCCACTTTCTTCTCAGGACCAATGGTATTAATAATCAGCATGTCATGGAATCGAATGTCCAGGGACCTCAAGGACCAACTGTGTCAAATCTCATTTTATATCTGAGGACACAGGTTCAGAGATGTTGACTGACTTGCTCATGGTCACACAGTTAGTTAGGGATTTCACTGTCTCTTTCCTTAATGCAGAATTTTAATTCTCTCTGGTTGAACCTATTGGACCCTAAGGAATTTGATTTGGTCCTGAATTCTCATTTGAGCTAAATCCTAACCATCACCACCACCATACCAATAATTGACAATAAAAGGACACATTTTTAACTTTCATAATTTTCCAACTAGCAGCATCAAGTTACAGATGTTGAAAAACCCCTTTGCTTCTCTGCTATCCAAACAGAAGAAATACGTGTGACTCTCCAGCCGCTCACTCCTCTGTCCCTAGACAAAAGGCCTGCCATCAACAGATGGGCAGCAATGTCCTGCCACGGCCACTGCCACTCCCCACTGATGAGCCCCTTCAAGGAGAGGGCCTCTTCCTGCCCTAAAGTGCACGCCCCCTTGCCATGAGCACTCCTGTGCTGCTCTGAGCGGAGGGAGGCAGCCACAGGAGCTATGTGGAGTCGAGAGCTCCGGGTGGATCCCGGCAGAATGGTGAGGGAGGGAGAGGGAGGGGGGTGGCCCTGCTGGAGGGGAACCCAGAACTCCCACTCATTGGCAGGGACTCTTCAGCCACTATCAACAGACTAATTCACAACCTCTGGTCGCGGAGGAAATCATCACTCCTAATTATTATTATTAGGCATGATGACTAATTAGTAAAAACAGCTACTACCATTTTACTGAGTGCCAACTTATGCCTGCTACTTAATTCATGGATTTCTTTTTTCCCATTTTATGCTCCTTAGTTTATTTTCTATTTTTCTAATTATAAAGTCAATATAGGTTCATGGAAAAAATATTTAAAGGTAACAAAAAGGAGAAAAAGGCAAAAAATAAAAAAATAAAAACACCTGACCTTTTGTTTCACCACTCACATTTAGTCATTGCTAACATTTGGTATTTTCTTTCCAGCACTTCTTCCCCGTCTATTTCTCTCTCCTGTTCTATGTGTGCATGCATGTGGTACATGAGATTTAACATGGTTGTGATCATATCTTACAAAAAATGATTTCTACCTCTCACAATGATCCTATGAGTTGGGCACTATCATACTCATTTTACAGATGAGGAACCTGAGGCTCAGAGGGGACAAGTGATTTGTCCAAAGTCACACAGCCGATAAATGGCTGAGTAGGGATTCATAGCAGGTCCTTCTGTTGTCAAAACCTGTCTTTTCCCCACTTATTAAGGGAGAATCAGAGATAGTTTTCATTACATTTCTACTTCTGTATCCCATTCCTCTACCCATGCCCACTGGACCACACTCTACATGTATAGGAAATGCAGAGTATTCCACCTATGTTGGACTCAGCTGGCCAGTACCTGGCTATGGAAAGCTTTGAAAGCTGAAGCTTCAATGAAGACATTCTTTCAGAAACTGGAGGGAATCTGGGTTTTCTATCCATATAGATATCGGGAGAGCTGAAATCAGAAAGTACAATGAACTCTTCTTTGCAAGCTGTTTTGCGTGAGACAACTACAAGTAACTTGAAAGCTTCCAGTGGCCTGGTCAGCAAAGCTGTTAAAGGGCCAGTCCTCCCCAAACACCCCCGCGGGGAGGGAGCAACGTGAACCTGGAGTCCATGTCTTCTCAACTAATTTGGACAAAGCCATAGGTCCTAAGCATTTTTAAGTTGGCACCAAGCAGATAAACATATGGCACCTCCCATATGCCAAGCATTACTGTTTTTAAAAAATAAATAAAATGGTGTCCATTCCTGCAAGGAGCTTATGTCTGGTGCAGGGAGACCTGTAAGGATGTAGTAAATGCTTAGATACAGAGGCAGACACCTTTTCTGTTAAAAGAAAACCTCAAGGTTTCCAGATTCCTAAAATCTTTAAGACAGGAGAGCTCAAGGTGGAGAAGACAAGCCAGGGGAACCAAGGGCAGGAACAAAACTGATTAAAGCCCTTCATGTCGAAATGAAACAGTAAGGAGAAGGGACTAATTAAGATAGCTGTATCTTATAAAGACTAAATTTAGGAACAATAAGTTGCCACATTTTGCTCCCTAGACATTTTTCTGGACCTTTCTCCCTCCCAGTTTGAACAAGATGTCTGGGATATGTTTGGCTTTGCTATAGATACTGCTGTTCACAACAAGCTTCATTTCTGTGTGTGTATGTGTGTGCGTGTGTGTGTGTATTTTTGCAACTGTGTGTATTCCACCATCTAAAGTTTCAGTTCTCTCTAACTGTAAACCAGGAGCTGTTGAAATCTACCCTCTGGATCCAACCAGAGTCACAGGATGTCATGAATGGGGAAATGCTTGGATGTTCCCACCTTCGGTCAGTGCTCAGACACAGAAGAACTGCCTAACATGCCACCACTAATGACCGCCCCTTCCTACCTCCAGGCTGAGGAACCTACCCCCTCAGCCCACTTCACCCAGTAAGCCCCCTCCTCTGGACACATGTGGGGATCAGTTCTAAAGCCTGAGCCACTGTCCCTCAGCTGCCTTACCTCCCTGGGCTCTAGGAGCCAGCCTCTCCTGGGCTGTCCATCTCCTCTCCCTCCTCCCTCTTCACTTCCCAGCTCCCAGGCCCTCTCTTTCTAATTATTCCCAACAGGAGGGACTCACACTTATAGTGGAATCAGACATGTTTGGGTCCCACAGAAAAGTATGCAGAAGGAAATCCACAGATGCCTGAATTTTAGCAAGGGACCTGGAGGACCTGCAGGGATCCCTCTACAGATCCCCCTCCCACGCTGCAGGAAGCACCCCCTCTGCTCCTTGGAAGAGAAAAAGACATCCTAGGTGGGTTCAAATCCAAAACCTGCCACTTAGATGCTGTGTGACTTTGGGCAGGTCACTTAGCTTTTCTGGTCCTCTGTTTTCTCATCCTGAAAATGGAGATACTATCTCCCTTGCAAGGTTGTTGTGAAAATTAAGTATAGCAGATTGAAATAATATAAATATATACATATATGTAAAATATGAGATTACATATACATATTATTCTTATAAAATGTTTTAAAACCTTCATTTTATATACATGCACATACACACATACACCCTAGGTATAAACAATGTCTGTCTCTGGGTTGGCTGTGTCTACACTTCATAAATCTGTCATGAAGAACAAATACAATGGTGAAATTGAGAGGATTAGGTAGATGTAAAGTATTTAAAGAAAATGCTAAGTGTTTTTTTCTCTTTTGTGCTTTGAATGGAGTGATATTTATCCTGTCATTTTACAGCTACGGGCTTGCCGGTTTTTCCAGCACAGCTCAAGGATACCAAATACAATGTGGGTTAAATACATGGGCCGACGTAGCTACACACACTAAGTCTGAAAATGAAACATAAATTGCTTGAGTTCCCACATTCATGACAGAGCTGTCCTTTGGAAACCACAGTTTCTCTTTGAAGAAAATACTAACAACTAAGAATACTTCCATGTTTAATAATGATCATCACAGGGACATCCACAGCAGCTTGGCTTTTAATATTACACATTCAACATACTGCTCATCTCGAGCTAAACCAGCCCGCCTGTCGCAGCTGGGGTCCTGCAGAGTCCTGAGACTGTACCAGCTGCTGCACTGTCTAAGCCTTGAGCTGTCCTGGCACCGCAGGGGACCCGAAGTCACCTTTGTCTCAGTGTTGTTCTTTCTGCCATGATCCCAGAGTCCTCAAGCCTAGGAGGAACCTCAGACTCTGGTAGCTACCAACCCTGTACTCATGGGGGTGCCATTTCCACGCCGTGGGGCATCCGCCCGCATGCCTGTTCGGTACTATAGGAGTCCCCACTAGGAGGACACCCTAGCCATTGTTGCTGCCCATCTGACTGGGCCCCCGCCAAGTCCTTTCCTGCTTCCTCCACCAGAGCAGCAGGAGGCAGTCTCCATTCCCCTCTGCGCTGTGTGGGGCCAGCTGTGAATGACCTGAGCCAATGAAACCGCAAGGTTACCAGTGCCTGGTTGACGGTGTTGACCAGGGCCTGGCTTTGCATCCTTCTGCCATCGTGGGCCCACAGCTATGGACCCCAGGGAATCCATTGGTCATACTCTTTGAAAAGCTCTGCTAATTCTGTGTTGCTCAGGCCCTCAGACCTCAGAATGAGCTGCCCTATGTTGTATGTTCCCACCAGTGGCCCAAGAGGTGGGGATTCTCTCTAATATTGCTGGTTTTAATATTGTAATATCCTGTCTTTTTTTAGAAGACATGAAAAATATAGAAATAGACAGGTAAGAGAAAAAAAAATCTCCCATACATAATCTCACTATCCAGAAATGATCACTTTTAGTATTTTGGTAAATTCCTTTCCAGTCTTGTTCTATAAATATAATTTTTTTCTCACAGTTGAAAGCATACTCTATTATAATTTTAGTATGTATAAAGTATGTATAGTATGATATAAAACGCTTTTACATTTAGCATTTATTATAAGCATTTTGCCAACATTACTTATAAATATCTTTAATGGCTGAATGGCTATACTTCAAGAGAATGGATATTTAGATTGCTTCTGATTTTTCACTAGTTGGAGGAACATATTTACACAGTAAATCTTTCTCATAATTTTGGATTATATCTTCAGTATAGATTCCCAGAGTGAAAAATGTCTGAGTCAACAGGTATTAACATTTTTAAGGCCCTTGATTTATAATCTGGCTTTAGTCTATGACCTTGTAAGTTGCTAAGGAACAAATTCATAGTCACCAATTCAACACTATTTTATCTACAATCTTTTGTTTGCCATGAATTTAACTACTGAGATCACAATAAAATAGGATGACATATTTTCTATTAATTTTAACACAAATATGGGTTTTTAAAATATTTCACAAAGGAGTATGTGAAACTAGAAATAATGAGATTAAGCAATATTTTCAAGTGACCCACAGTCACATTCTTAATTATAGGAAATCGTCATGGAGATTTGTATCTCTAATTATTTTTTAGACTCTCCTTCCTCAAAGCTATGAATCTGGATCTGAGTCAGCACCCTAAACAGCCAGAATAGGAATCAGTGAACTCTATTTTTGAGTTTCTTGTAGAATGTGAACTTGGGATGTCAGCTGCTCAGAATCCATTTATGTAATACATTTAAAAAAAATATCTGTCTTCTCCATGAACCCTCCCCTGATTCCTCCAGGCAGAATTAATCATCCTCCCATAGCTCATCGCCAGGGCCTCATTTAACACTTACTTTGGTCTCCATCCTATCTGACTTACTTGTTCAAGTCGCCTTCTAGGCTGGGAGCTCCTTAAAGGCACCACCCAGCGTGGTTCCCAAGACTGAGCACCGACACCAGCACATGACAGGCATGACTAAGCAGTACCAGGACTGTTTTCCAATTTGCCAATAAGCACACAGGTTGTGGCTTGCTGGGAATCTGGTGAATAGGACAGATCCCAGAGGGAGGCAGAAGGAGGCCTGATGCCAGCCCAGAGGTTGTCCACAGAGCGATGGTCAAAAGAAGAGATTATTTTTTTCTAAAATGTCAGTGGTTCCAAAGTGAAGGAGAAATTCATTCATTATTTTATGAATACTTATGCAGTAACTTCTAGGTAGTAGGATTGTGCTAGGAGATGGAATCCAGAGATTAAGAAGTTTTTGCTGTCTCTCCAGAACTCATGGAGAAACAGTAACAAATACAAGTTTCAGTGATGCTATTAGAAGGTGATCCATGGATGAGGGGAAGTATGCATGCAAAACCAGGGTAGGAGAGGGGATCGTGCTGTCTTCCATCAATCAGAGACCACCACTTTTATTTACAAATCATCCAGGAGTCCTTGGAGCAAGCACCACCAGTCAGCGCCTGGGATGTCTAGATCACCTGCTCACTCATTTCCATTTGGGAGTAACCATCCAAGGGTAAGCAGGACCTTTGAAATCTGCTGAATCTTACTTCAAATTTCTCTAGGAATTCTCATACATATGCTGGTTTGCCATGAAAACTGAATTACCTGCAACCAGATGGATATTTTTAAATATGCTATATACATCACTGGGAAAAAATGTCCAAGGCCTAGGGACAAAGACTCATTAAGAAAAAGCATGGCGTGGTGGGAAGTTTAAGAGTAACAGCCAGTGATAAAATCCCCTCTCTGCTGGTTATTAATCCTATGACCTTGGTAAGTTACTTAACCTATCTGAGAATCAGGGTTCTCATCTGTAGAACAGGGATAATGATATCTACCTGCTACAGAAGGAAGGAAAGGGAGGAGTGGGAGCAAGAAGGGGGCCATGTGTGAAGGGCAGACACGGGTATCCAGTCCCCTAACGTGAGGCATGCAGATTGCCTAAGAGAAGGGAGAAGAGACCTTCTGGTGGGTAGAGTAAGCAGGACCAGGCGTCAGCTGGCTCAGATTCCAGCCTCCAGTTCATCCCGAACTAGCTGTGGGGCCCAGGGAAGCCCACACCCCTCGGAAACCTCAGTGGTCCCATCTGTAAAATGAGCAGGCTGGAACAGATGGCCATACAGCTCTTCCCAGCTTTATCAGCCCCTTTGTTTTATCCTCTCTTCTAATGTGCAGGGGCCAGCTCTGCAGCTAGGAGATGTGCCAACAGGGCTGTCGTAATGACACTCATGCAGGCGTTCCTGTCTCCAGGTTAGAAAGTGCCAGCCTGGCTCGCCAAGCAGATTCATTAGTACCGTGAACAATCCTGCCACGTGCTAGTGTCATGAGCAGTGAAAGGAGATCCATCTTTCCCTTGGCAGAGCTGTACTGGGAATTCCTGAAATATTGAGGAGCTAATGAAGTCATTTTTCATTTCAGTGACGGTTTTCTCTAGTTATCTCCACGTTTGTTTGTCCATCTAGTCACAGATTTCTTCACCTAGGTGGAGCATCTGTTATGAGGAACAGACCTGTTGCTTGTCCCCTCGGAGCTGGTGTCCCAGCTCCTCTCCTAGGCTTGTAGATGGCCATCTGCTCCACGTCCTCACATCGCCTGCTTTCTGGGTGTGCCTATGTCTGAACTTCCTCTCTTTGTAAGGACACCAGTCATGTGGGATTACGGTCCATCCTAAAGCCCTCATTTTAACTTGGTCACCTCTGTAAAGACCTCATCTCTAAATAAGGTCATATTTTGAGTTACCAGGGCTTAGGATTTCAACATACAAATTTGGGGTGACACAATTAGCCCCTAACAGGCAGTCAACTCATTCATTCATTCAATCATTCTTCCAACCCTAATTGAGTACCTACCACACACCAGGCGTTGCACTGGGGGCCAGAGACCCAAAGCCACGAACAAGGCGGTTCTCACCACACAGGACTTCACCTTTGGTAGAGGTACCCCACAGATAGACCCAACGTGAAGCAAGGGCTAGCACAGGGCAGTTTCCAGGGCTTCCGTGAGGTAGTGGAGAGGTGAAAGACTTGCGTGTCTTTCAAGCCTGGTGGCGGATAGAAAGAGAAGAAATGCCTGGATGGCATGCAAAGCAAACAGCAGGTGTAAACAGGGTAGGAGGAAAGAGCACCGTTCTGGAACTCGGGTAATGGAGATGGAGCCTCAGGCATGTGAGAGCAGTGCCATATGGCAATTCCTTGGAGACTACCATGGGGTAAAGAAATCTCACCCTGGTCAGACCTCAGGCACCCCTCCACCTCCTCTGTCTCTTTAGACCACTAAGAACGAGGAGGCAAGCGAGAAGTCCTCTGGGGAGACAAAATCAAGACCTCAAAGTTCACACCCTGAAGTTCATGTTTGTAAGTGAAAGGAGGGCCCCTCAGGGGACCCCACGCCACACCTCTACACCCGTACTGTACTCACATTCCTAACAGACCTGGTGATCTGATTTCCGGACCCTCACACTGCGCGGTACAACCAACCAGCAAATTGGAAGGGGTGAGACTGCGTACCAGTACCGTGCAGCCTGCTGGATGTGAAGTGACAGCCTGAAAGCAAGAGGACTGAAAAACTCCAAATTTGACAAGGACCTCAGGGCTCTCCGGGGGCACAAATGCATCATCACACAACCTAAAACCAGTCTGCAAAAATCTTCATTCAGAAAAAAGTCAAATTCACTGAAATGTATTTAAGGAGCCAAGATTTTCAATCAAACTGGTAGGGTTTGGTGCTTCCAGGGTTAAACACGAGACCACTTAGAAAACAAAGGAATCCAGAGGCCTTTCCCCCAGGTCTGCCACAGCCTGGGTTTCACCCATTGACAAGGGTCAGCTTGAGTGGAACCATGAGTGCTCACGGACTTCAGAAAACAGAGTTTTCTGTTGGAAGGCACTTTGGAAATCACTTAGGTCAAATCCTCCCTTTCAATCTAAGAAAATGAGGCCTGGTGCAGGGAAGGACTTGCCCAGAACCCCCCAGTAACAGAGGCGCAGGGGCAGAGTTGAAACCAGCTTCTCTTGACCCTGTCTCCTAGGGGATTAGGAAACCCAGGGTCAAGAGGGTTTGGGGCAGCTCTGCAGAAGTGGGACCCAGGATGGTTGCAAATAAGAGAGATGATGCGGGTAGTGGAGAAGGGGAAAGGGTCATGCCAGGTCCTGGGGTAGGGGAGGACTGCTCACAACCCCTGACAATCCTTTCCAGGGCTCGACACTCTGATTTCTACCCATTACCTCGCAAGATCCTTAAAACAAGGCTGTAAGGAAAGCACAAGGATATTATGATCTCAACGTACAGACAAGGAAACTGAGGTCCAGAAGAGGGTAACTGCTTTGGCCACACAATATAATCAGTGTGCAAGTGCAGTCAGACCAGACCTTTGTAGATACAGAACATTAATATAAAACACCCCAGCAGTGGGTCTCCTGGCAAAAAGAAATCTGTTTGGCTTTTGCACGTGACCTCGGGTAAGTCTCATATTCTGACCCTCACAGGGCACATCTGCCAGGATTTAGCTATTACTTGGCCAACGTGTGTTACTTATTGCAGCGAGCAGCATGGCACCATTTCAGATACTATTCCTCATAATAGTTCTTTAACATTCTGCCGCCACCGTATTTAGTGTAGCACTTCAGAAACTTTCCAGTTCCTTCACAGTTTCCTTGTCAGTTGAGTCTAACAGTTTGGAAAACCGTGTTGCATCATCACAGCTTCAAACCATACACTGATTCTAGCCGCGCACAGCAGTGGGTTTTCTTTAGGACACATTTATCATTAAAACAAAGGGTTGTGGGTTTTGGGGAGAAAGTGATGTTCAAGACAGTTGAAAATGTTTGGGAAAAACTTTTTTTTTTTGAGATAACGCTTGCTTTGTAGGCAGGTACAATTTCAATTTTTTCCCCTGTAAATTAACATATTTTTAGATTGCAAAGGAAAGAATCCAGATATCTGTGAGAGTCTCAAACATAATTATTGTTTTGACTAATAAGTCAACTCGGCAATATGAAAAAGGCAAGCCGCCAAATAGAAGTGTGTGGTTTGCATTTCTTGGTATTTTTAAAGGGCATATATGGTAGGTGCTGTTAAATGAGAAAAGCCGGTCATAATCATGTGGAAGGTTTTTAGTGGGTGAGGAAACTGGTTTTTGAACATTGGTATGTGTTCCAGTTGGTGTACAACTGTTTTTAACAGTGATGACGATGACAGACCTACGATGGAATAAACCCTGAGACTTTGCCAAGCGCAGGCCCCCTGGTTATGTCCCTGGTCCTCAGGGAGTCAGAATAAAGATGATCAATGGAGCACCTGAACACTGACTCAACAAACATTGATAAGCTTCTACTGGGTGACAAGCCTGCGCCAAGTCCGAGCTGCATAAGACAGTTGCCCTGCTCCCAGGGTGCTTTCGTGAGGTCAGAGGCAGGGAAATAAAGCAGAGACAGGCATTTTCAGCACCACCTGCTTCCTCTCACCTCTGCAACTCCATTAAGGTCAACAGTGGGATTTCCTTTTGAAAGAGGCACCTTCTAGTCTGGGTGTCTGAAGCACCTTGGTGAGGTGACGGGTGCCACACTGCCCACCAGGCCTTCATGGCCAAGCTGGGGAATCACCTAGAAACTTCAAATCCAGGTCCTCCGAGGAGGCACCCACATCCGGAAGACACTCCATCCTCACGGTTCTCCTTCCCTACGCCTCCTCCCCATCCAACACCATCACTCCATTTATAAACCTCCAAATACAAATGTTCCCACACGTCTCTCTGTCTCTGCATCTCCGTCCCTTCTGCTCAGACTGCCCTTCTCTGCCTGAGTCCCGTGCGAGCCTCTCTATGTTACTAAAACCGGGCACACGTAGCTTCCTACAGCATATACCACTCCCTTCCCTGAGTCATCTCTGTACCTTGTTCATGCTTCCACTGTTGGACTTGTCACCCTAAATCGTGATTTTCTTGTTTGTGTGTCTCAATCCCCTATTGGATCTGTGAGCATCTTGATCCTTGCATGAAATGGTAAGTCATTCATGACTTTCTATATCCCCGGCACTTAGCCTAGAATCTGGCGCATGGCAGACGTTCAACAACCATTTCTTAAACGAGTAAATGTTGGGTGCTCAGCAGGCACCTGGAATGTGGTGGGTTCTAAGCGCTAAGGTCCTCTCTAACCCTCACAATGACCCTCTAAGGCAGGCATTATTATTGTCCTCATTTTACAAATTAGGAACCCAAGGTTTATGGAAATGATGAAATTTGCCCAAGATCAGAGTCAGAGAAGAAGAATTGGGATCCGAAGCCAGGTTTGCCTGACTTCAGTGCTCTTCCCACACCTGGCTGACTCTGCTGACTTCCCCTCAAGGTGGTCCCTCCTGCAAAGTGTGATAAGGATTCCAGTGAGCCCGCCGCTGCCCCCATTCTCCACCCCCTCGCTCCACCGCCACAAGCAGAGCCGAGGAAGGCCCCGCTGGGCAGCATCCCAGTGGTTCATGGCCAATGCCCCTCTTTTCTGTTTGTTTTATCTTAAGAGCACTTCCCACAGCATGGATCTGAACAAGACATAAAGCACCTTGCTCTTAGTAATCTTGACTCAGAGTTTCATGTATTTGGATCAGTCTGACTGCTTCTGAAAATGGTCAAAGACCTGATCTTACTGAGACTAATTATTTCTTCAAGATGTACAGATCCCTCCATTGGCAAAAGGAATCCAGGAGGCAGAGTTAAATTACACTGTCCCCGCACATTCTTCTCTGCCACTCTGTCAATGTGAAACTTTACAGCAGATATTACCTCTTTGAAGGGGTTCAAGTCCTAGAAAATACAAACTAAATTTTAAAGAGAATTTTAATTTTAATGAAAGCTTCAGGGAATGCTGTTTATGTTGCTTAGCTTTCATACCTGGTGATTAAGTTAATTTATGCCTAATGGAAAAGGATATTTCTAATTCCCAGACAGGCCCGGCATCTGCCTAGGACTATGTTTTCAGAAGCCTTAAGCCGCTTGTGATGGATGTAATAAAACCGGGACACGACTGAACTGACACCTGAAGGCTATGTGTAAGGAAGACCAGGGACGTCATGTCTCTGCCCAGCGCTGTGCTGAAGTGAAATCAAATGCCGAGCATTTCATTCTGTCAGCCCTTAAAATCCTGCCTTCTGCTCCTTCGCCTTATTCCCTGGACAGGCCTTGGGGAAGGAAGCTTGGCTGTGGGGCCCTGGATCTCCTGATGATGCTGAGTTAAAATGAGCAGTTCTCCAGCCCCTGCTGTGTCTGCGTGCCGGCACTCTGCCAGACATTCTGCAGGCACGACCTCAGTGAACTCTCCCAACAATCCTAAAGGCAGCAACTGTTAGCCCCACTTGGCATTTGGGGAAGTTAAGGCTCAAAAAGGTGAAACAGCTTATCTGGGAGATACAACTTGTAAGCAACGGAGGTAGCATTCAATCCTAAGACAGTCTGCTCTATTCTTCCTCAATTTATAGTATCAGGCAGAATTTGACAAATTTTGGCCCTTTAGTCAAAACCAACTTGCTATCTGTCTTTGTAAATAAAGCTTTATTGGAAAACAGCCATGTCTATTTGCCTTCATGCAGCAATGGCTGAATAGAGTAGATGGTACAGAGACAGTATGGTGGGCAGAGCCTGAAGTATTTTCTATCAGGCCCTTTACAGGACAAGTTTGAATCCCCTGAAATAGGGCCCCAGCACCTACAACCTGCAAGGCCTGGGCTGGGACGGGGCATGGAATCAAAGTTGAAGATTACACAGCCCATGGCTTCAAGGAATTTAGTCTACAGGCAGGATCTTCAAATAAAATGGTAAGCCCTAGTGTTTACTAGCTCAGTAGCCCTCAACCTGCCCTGTACAGAGCCAGTCCCGCCCTACTCTCTCCCTCCCTAGCAGACCACCAGGCATTCCTGGGAGTTCCCATGAAGACCTCATCAGCACCACAACCAGAGAAGACGCCTTTTTCTCTTGGGCAGACTCCCAAGGTCCATCCCCACTGGAGCAGCCTTGCCTCTGAGCTGGGCTGTCGTGTGAACACCCTTGCTCCCTAAGCCTCCAGCCCTGGAATGGAGCTAGGTTCTATGGAGAGATGGGAAGAAGATGGGATCAGGGGAGGCCTGTGCCACATGTGGCCCCTGACTGGGGTCCTGCTTGTGCCAAGTGCCACCCAGGCCCTCTTGTCCAGATTCATCAGCTTCTGTCTCTCACCCCCTACCACAGAGGCTTAAAACCAGTGCAAGGGACCCAGGACAGGGACGTGGGCCATTTCATCTCCATTGCCTCCGCATCATGTTGCTCTTCAAGTGACCAAAACCTCTCCCCTAGTGACAGACTAGATGGATAACGGTGGTGGTGGTGGTGGGACGGGTGCTGGGCAGTGATTCTCTGCCAGTTAGTTGCACACAAGACTAAGTGCTCATCCATAGGATGGGTGAAATGAGAAACGTAAATAAGTGGTGTGTGTTATTGCCTGTTATATGCATGTGTGAGCGTGTATGTCCATCCTCTTATGAAATCATGCTGACAGTATTAAACTATATGGAATTTCAGACATTAGACTACTTTGACACACAAAAATGTCAGTTTCACATGGTTCAATCCAGTAATTGGTACTTGATTTTTTTTAAGTCCTGACATGGAAAAACAAAATGTTGGCTGCTTTCTTTGTTATCGCTACAAGTTTTTTTTCTTTTTACATTTTATTGGTTTATGAAGTCTGAAAGTCTAGACATTACTTATCTTATACCAGCAGCAGCTGGCCCCAAAACACCCTCATAAAATTTGGCAAGAGCTATCAAATTTTTAAATCGCCTCTTCTTTGATCCAGCTATTTCTAGGAATCTATCCTGCAGAAATATTGGTATGTGTAGACACACATAAACACACACACAAACACACACACATATGCATTCAAGGGGATTTTTGGAAACACTGTTTGAAATATGGATAAGTAGAAATAACTTAAGTCCCCACCATCAGAGAACTGGTAATAAAACATACAGCAAGGCCCCAAACTGTAAATACAGGCCATGGAAATCATGTCTAGATCTGGATCTACTGATGCAGAAAGATGTCCTTCCTGTATTTAGTAAAAACAGGAAGCCATAGGCTGACACGTGTCTGGCACAGTGCGCAATGTGAGTCCATTTTTATAAAATTACAGTAACAGAATTCATTTCTCCTTGGAGATTTAAATATGTTAAAAAGGTTTGGAAGGACAAATGCAAATCATCTGTAATGGTTATCACTGGAAAGTGGGTTAGGATTGAGGGACGACTGGACCAGGAGATTTGCCTTTCCAATTTATATGCTTTACATAACGTTGGAATTATTTACAAGGAAGATGTACTATGACATATTCTTATTTTTGTAATTTTTTAAACAAAGGGGAAAAGCAGCCTAGATATACAGTGGCTATGCAAAACAGAATGAAAGAGAATATCAGAAAAAGAAAACTTCATTTTGATTCTGCAGTTCAGGGAAGGAGTTCAGAGGAAGTGCTTTCTGCGCTGAGTCTGAGTAGACGGCCAGACAAAAGGACTGTAGGATGGCTGGTCGCTGAAGGAATCAGGGCTCTGTGAGCCTTGAGGATGGCTAACCATGTTAGAGTTTGATTTGTAGCTGATGACAGTCAGACAGTTGGAAAAATTGTTAGGGAACTTGATCTCCAGTTAAGGTTCTTATTACTTCATTCAGCCAACCTGATTTCTCACCAGGTAAATGTCTCTTACTTGGAACCTAGGCGGGTGGATTTTCAGGTACAGCAGTTGTTGCGAGTATGATTGGTGACACGGCCAAGACCCATTTCCTCCCTCAATTCACATTGTGTTAGGTATCCATGCTTTTCCTCAGGGCCGTGTGCTTCAGGGGAGCCTGATCCCGGCCCAAAGCAGTGGTCTAAGCCAATCCTGCTGGGCTTTCTCCCCTTGACAGTACTGGCTTCGGTTGAGGATGTGACCGAATTCTGGCTCATGTGATGAGATGGGAAAACCAGACAGGAGCTTCTGAGAAAGGTTTCTTCACTCTTTAAAAATATGTGAGTTAAGGGGAGTCCCCTTCCTGTCTTGAGATATTTTGGGACAGGATACCTGAAATCGCTGTGGCCATCCCATGACTAGGAGGGAAACAAATCTGAGGACAAAACCACTTTGCTAAGGATGGAAAAATGAAAGGAAGGAAAGACCTTGATGTTCAGTCGTGTCATCAGCCATGGCACTAACCAGCTTTAGAGTTACTTCAGCTTTTGACATCTTTTTATGGGAGCTGATACATTTCCTTAATTCTTTATGCCTAAATTTAGTTGGGGGTTCAGTTACCTGTAGCCAAAAGCATTCCAACAAATTCAGAAACATTCTTTCCAGTGACAGGATTCAATCATATATTTATTCAAACAAATACTTTCAATGGCACACCATAAGTTAAATATACTTACCTTTAAAATCTACTGCAATTGATGGCTGCACATTTGAATATACTTAATGACACCAAACTGTGTACTTTAAAATCATGAAAATGGCAAATTTTATGTTATATATATATTTTACTACAATAAAAAAAAGGAGAAAAGGCAATCCACAGCACCTAGTGAAGTGAGCATGACTTAGGGGCAAGAATGAATATAATCTTTACATCTTAAATTTCTCCTTGCTTTACATGAAATAGGTTGCACTTAACAAATCCACTAGAATTAAGTTCAACCCACATAATGGGATGATATGGGGCCATTAAAAAGATAAGCACACTTTTTTGCTTTGGGCCATGTCATAGTGATAGCAAACTTCTACTCCTGCCCTAAACAACTGTAAAACTAGGCACATTTTTTGAGGAAAGGGTGTTTAAGCTTTGGACAACAGGCAATACAGGCTTGTGATCCTTTAACAAAGGGAAAGATGAGGTGAGCCCCAGCCACCTGGCCTTCAGCCTGCAGGCGCTTCACATACCAGGGGCTGGGCACGCGGTGAACAGACTCTCTGAGGTGCTGGTGCAGAGACAAGCAATGTGGGGAGCAGGTAGCTGGAGAGGAGGGGGTCTGGATGGGGCTGGCGTGGGGTGTCCCTCACATCCTTGGGTGAGGGCAGAATGTGCAAGGTGAGACTTTTGAGGCCTAACAGAGTGGGTGCTGCATGGCAGAGCACTGACCAGGGGTCAGAGAGTCACGGGTATCATCAGAGTGAGGGCAGGGGACTTCTAGGCCACTAGGACATATGCTCCATGAGGGCAGCGACTGTCATCTGTTAGCTGCCTGGAGTAGCCCCAGATTCCTAAACAATGCAAGCCCACAGTAGATGTTTAATACTTACTTGTTGAATAAATGAGTGAATGGTGCCTCCCAAGCTGGGTCTAGGGCAGATGGCAGTAAGGACAATATAGGGGCTGTGCAAAGAGCTCAGATGGGGGAGGCGCCCAGCCCTCGAGGCCTCATGGGATGGAGGGGCAGCATCTGCAACTTTCTGAAAAACGTGTTCATTCATTCATTCATTTAATTGGATTTCTTCTATTACCTATTTTGTTCCCTGAAACAACATGAAATAATAGCCAAACACGGGAAAGAACACATCAGTTACGGCATGTAGAAACAAACTGTGGTAGGTTCACAAAGCATGATTCCATAGAGCAACGAATATGAATGAATTCCCGTCACGTGCAGCCACCCAGATGAATTGCCGATGCAATGCTAAGCGAGAGAAGCCGGTACCAAAGAACGACCACATTTATATGTCAAGTTCAAAAATGGGCATAAGGAACACGTGGTGTTAGGAATTAGAGGACAGTGGTTACCTCCCGGCAGTGGGAGTGACTGGGCGGGGTCTGTAAGGGAGGGGCTGGGTTCTGGTAATGTTCTGTTTCTTTGCCTGGATTTGCTTATCCCAGTGTGTTCATGGGGTAAGCAATGACGATGTTCCATTGGGCAGCACACTCATAAATGATACATTTTCCTCCAGGAGTGGTACATGTCAATTAAAACTGGAATATTTTACAAAGATCAGAAGTTAGACTAAATGATGGAGAAAATGGGGGCTTGCTTAATCACTTACAAATTTAAGAGTAATTTTTTTGTGCTTTTTAATAAAATCAGTATTAGACAACTTTAAAAATAGCACTACAACTTCAGGAGTTCCATTCCTTTGAAATGCTTTAAAAGGTACATAGCATAATATTCACCATCATAATCATTTTTAACAATGTAGCCATCACCACCATCCAGTCCCATAACTTTTTTTCTCTTATAAATCTGAAGCTCTATACATATTCAACAAGAACTCTCTGTTCTCCCCTCTCTCCAGCCTGGGGCAACCACCATTCCACTCTCTGTCTGTCTGGTTTTAACTACTGTAAATACTCACATAAGTAGAAACATACAGTATTTGGCTTTTTGTGACTGGCTTTTTTCCCTTAGCATAATATCCTCTAGGTTCACCCAGTTTGCAGCATGTGTCTCAGAAGTTCCTTCCTTTTTCAAGGCTGAGTAATATTCCAATGTATACCACACTTTGGTAATCCCTTCATTGGTTGATGGACACTTAGATTGCTTCACCCTTTCAAAATGATTTAACATGTTGGTTTTTAAAAAAGAAACACATACATGTTCTTTAAAAAATATATATTAAGTGGCTTACAGAGATAGAGAGATGATAGGTGTACAGGAAGGGCCTCGCTAGGACAAAAAAACATGGTTAAGGATGAACTAAATGGGAAGAAACAGATGCTTCAAAGGTCTGTATGGGTGCTGGCATGGGTGGCGTGCTCACAAATATGGCTCTGAGCTTCCTGAGAGCCAAAGGAAAGAAGGAAACAGCAAAGTGAAAGATTCATTTTTACAAGATGTTACAATACAGAACACAGTAGTTGCTCAAGGAGAAGCCCAGCTCCTCCTGGACCTGCCACCAGAGGGCCATTTCCCCTGTGGTAAGACAGTGAGTGACACAGGGCTGGGCAGTGGGTGGCGTCCTCAGCATCAGAATGGCCACACTGACAGTGATGACCGGAACCACGGCTAACACTCTAATACTGTTTAACTCTGCAACAAGCTCCACCTTCAGTTCTTGACACATACAATGCATTTAAAGTCAGTGCTTCTTCTAAGGTCTCCCACTGTTGGGCCAGCATTAAAGCAAAGTCAGGCAAGTCAGCTGGAATAATGTATATGAGACCAAAGCTCTCTGATGGTTTAGCTTGATCCAAAGATCTAGACCAGCTAGATCCCACATCCTTCCAGTAAGCTATTATGCATGTCACTGGACAGCAAATCACTGGGACGTAGACAGCTTGTCTTGCAAATTTAGACCCAGGCTATTTTCTGTGGTAGTCAGTCAAACCAAAGGTAGGGTTGAAACCCTTTTCTTTAGTTGATGTGCCAAACAAGACTTGTACTTGAGTAGTCCACCCCATCTCAACAGCAGTGGACCACGGAAGGATCAGTGGCCAAGGCCAAGATTTCTCCCTGGAAACGAGGATATGCTCTAACACAAAGACCAGTAGCTAAGATTGTAGCCCCTAAGTTTTTGACCCCAGGTTTATGCCACCAAATACAGCCATGGTCATTTCAGTCGCATGAATGATATGAATGTGAGCAGCCCCATCACAGGAGAGGAAATGGTTCTTAAAGAGAGAAGAGCAGCCTTACCGACTACAGAGGGCCAAGGACCACTTTTCCGGGACCCCTTTGTCTGGGGGAGGCAAGGAGAAAAAGGCCATCTAGTTAATGTGTGAATAGCCTTGAAGGCATCCTTATGCTTTTGAATTGCTTTGACTTCTGTGAACAAATTTCTCATAATCCTCCAATGTTACCTCCATTGTCAATGGGGTTTACACAAAGGATAAATTAAAAGAGGCTAGTTTATTTTCAGTTGTTCACTCATTCAAATGTCTACTGACCAGTGGAGGAAGAGATCCTAGTGGAACACCCTTCCTGGTGGTATGCAAAGAAAGAGTTAAATCTGACATACATCTTTCCTTCAGGGAGTTGAGTCTAATTCACTGGTTCCTTCTTTCATGGGCTCAACGTTCATTCCACACCTTTTTTGTGCCTAGATCTATTTATATCCTAAGGCAGGTTAGATCACATGCTAGGCAGAGACACAACCAACGTCCTGGGGGTGTTTAGATAATGGAGTAATTAATCCAATCAGGGGAGGAGGAATGACCAGAGAGCTTCAAGGAAGAAGTGACACCAGAGCAAGACCCAAAAGGGTCAGCAAGATTTGTTTTACAGAAGAGCTCGCCATAGGATTCCTCTAAGTAACAGTTTTTTCCTAGTGCCTTTCAATTACTTCTGGACTGATTTACACACCCTTTTAGAAGCACAGCTGTTGTGTAAATTAAACCTCAGTAATCCCTCCCCAGGGCTGAGTCCCCCTTAGGAAAAATTCTGGCACCTGCTGATTTATTTTTGTGTACTTTTTTTAGCACCTTGAGAATTTCAGCTTTAGTAATCACATCTAGGAGGCACTCCAGTTGGGCATGTTTAAACAAAGAGGGAGCAGGGGATGGAAAATAGAGAGTGGAGGGAAAGCAGATAGCTGAGAAAGGTAGAGAGTCCTACAACGAAGTCTGATACAGGGAGGCCAATATAGGCCAGATATAGGGAGGTAATCCTAAGCTTCAGGGGCTCATGGGTGCCTCCCCAGTTAGGAGGAAGAAGAGCTGAGAAAGGTGTAAGGGGCTGATGGTCTTCCCTCGAGAGCCATCTCTGAGCGCATGGATGAACCTAGGAAGCCAGACAGGTACGGACTAAGCCCTTTCCAGCCGTGTTTCCAGGATTATAACATCTCAGGAATTTAGCATGCTGCCTGGCAAACGGCACTCGGAACATCAGGCAGCTCCTGTTACTGTTGCCCTTCAACTTCACCTCCTGGTCCAGAGGAAATTTCAGGAACTGAACCTATTAGGTTGAACCAGCTCAGTAGGGACAAATGTGTATCTATACTGTACGATTTATTGCTATCCCTCAGGAAATACCCTTAAGACTAGTGCTTCTCATGAGATCCCTGGGTATTTACTCCTCTGTTTTCATTTCACTGATACTCTTTTTAAAAGATTTCATATAAGTATCTTGGTGTCCCCCAGTTTCCATGCCTTCACTTGTATTTATGCTTATCACCTGGGGCCCCAGAACCAAGTAATCACCTCAAGTGTTACTGTTGAATTTTTAACGTAGTGTTTCTCACCAGAGACCCTGGGGGTGTTCTGGGGGCCCCGGAATCTTCAGGTTTGCAAAATGCTCCATTAGTCTGGTAAGCACCTTGGGCCAGAGGAGACATGAAACCCTTGGTGATATTCCAGGTCCCTGGAACAGTAGAAAGACCTCAAATGCTAACCACAAGTTTGAGACTCATTATGCTTGGAACGGATTTGTTTTCTCTCTTGGTCATGACTTTGATTCTGGAAACCCTATGGCAGCCCCTGCCATTACCTGTGACAGTGAGGGGGAAGGTCCACTCTCAGAACGGATAGGAGAGAACCACACCCTGAAATTAGTGCCCCAGGCACGTTCCCCATTACCCTCTGTTCTGGGTATATGCTTGTCAAGTGCGGACTGTAAATGCCTCTGCCTAGTCACATCCAGATAAGGGTTTTCAGGGTTCAGGGCAAAGGGTCAATATCTTTATACTGAGGGTGTGTGTGTGTGTGTGTGTGTGTGTGTGTGTGTGTGAAATGGACAAGGGATAGAGGAAAATAATTTCCAAGTCCCATAAAATAAAATATAAACAGTAAACATAAATGGTTCTATGGCAACATGTTCGTGCTCTTTAACGACCAAAGACATGCACATTTAAAACCCACCTTGCACACTCTAAGTTAGTGACTAGTTTTATGAAGGCAGCTAGCACCTCATGCTCTGCAGGAGGACAGGCACACAGGGGCATGAGCAGAGGCAAAGATCACAGTGACAGCCCTTTGCAAATGCAGAATGGCACTTTGCAGCAAGAGCTTTAAAGATAAGCATTTCCTTTGACTCAGTAATTCCGGAGCTGGGTTTTATTTAAAGAACAAAATTGAACATCAAATAAATGTCCTATGATGGGGTAAATTGCGGTACAACTGCACCCTGGGATAATCTCTATGCACTGAGAATGATCATGAGGCCTGCATAGCAACGTAGGGGAAAGTTTAGGCCATACAGCTGCTTAACAGCCTGCAGAATTCAAATAGCTTGTGCATTACAAGAAAATATTAAAGGCATGTGTGCAAGTAGAAAGGGTCTAGAGAGGCATTGGCTTTGTCGGTAGAAGTTGGGGTTGGAGGGTTTTGCTTTCTTTTCACTTTTTTCCAAAATTTTGCTTTTAGCATTACTTTTTTTTTTTAATGCTTTACTGTTTTTGTTCAAAAACTGCCAAAGACATCTTTTGAGAACAGGTGAAATCCACACTTACAGAGACACCTTCTGGGCCAGGCATGGCTTGAGGGACTTTAAGACAGCAACTGTCTAATGCTCCCAAACTCCCCAAAGGTCAGACACCTCATTTTACAGGTGCAGAAACTGGGGTTCAGCGAGAGTAAGTGGCCTTACCTGCTCACAGGATCAACAAAAGTTACTCAGGGCTCCAACCCCAATCTAGGCCTTCTTTTCAGCGCCACTGCCTCCCTCTAGTGCTCAGGGACACTCACCCAAATGTCTGTAAGCCAGTTTGAGGGCCCTGTATAATAAAACAAATGGTGAAATACTGATTTTGTTTCTTTTCGACCTGTTTTAATCCTCGAAGAAGAGAATTCCTCTTTCTGTGGCGTTTGCTTTCATGTGGGAGTGATAACCGGCTTGCTGCCAAGCCTTCCCAGCCATCCCCAGCTGGAATTGGCAGCCACCTCTCCCAGGCTTCCAGCACGTAGTAGGTGCTCAGTGCACAGTGATGCTCTCCCAGCTGACAGTGTGCTGATTGGAACCCCGGCCCTGGCTTTGCCTCATTTTCTGAGTTCGGTAGGCTGCACTGTGTTGTTCACTGTTTGTTTGTTTGAATCCTAATGTAAATTCAGAGTCAGCAGATGTTGAGAGGAAGTCTTTCAGAGGCAAATGAAGAAGACCTGGCCAGGCAAGACATGGGGGAAGGGGCAGGTGAGGGTTCTGCGGATGAAGACGAGAAGTTTAAAAAGGAAACAGGAGCCAAAAGATGGAGAGAATGGCGCTGGGGAGAGCCCTGATGAAAAGGTGAAACTGGGCACTTCCAGAAAGAGGAGAGAAAGACAGGCCCAGGCAATTTCCCGCAGAAATACCTGTGGGGATAACAAGCATTTCTTTTTTTTTTTTTAACCTGAGCAAAATCATCAAGCCCAGCTACTTTTATCGTCTAAAATTCGCTCCGGAGAGTTCCTCCACTTCATGAGAAACATTTTAACTCTCCGAGACAGCCCTTTGCTGCAAGGAGCTGGAAGCTCACCCAAATGTCTGTAAGCCAGTTTGAGGGCCCTGCATAATAAAACAAATGGTGAAATACTGATTTTGTTTCTTTTCGACCTGTTTTAATCTGACTATATCATATTATTACAAGAATTTTCTCTCATCATGGCAAGAACAGGCTCGGCTGAAGGATAGGAGAAGCAAGACGCAGGCGATTTGCTCTTCATTTCTCCTCTGAAGGCTTGTTTCATAGACCTTTAATATCGCCAGCAGAATTTCAGTGACAGTCTCCTCCCATGACATTTCTGAGCAAAGACCCAGGTACTGAAGGACAGAGCAGAGGAGGTGTGGTTTTTCCCTAAGGCTGAAGCTTAGAAAAACAAGATTAAAAACCCAGAGAAACGGACTCCCTATCACTCCAGGACGTGCTGGCTCCTCAGCCCACAAGCAGAGGCCCAGGCCCCCGGCCTGCCCCGGCCCCTATAAGCCTCCTCACTGTGTTCTGGCCCCGGGAGGCCCATCCATGACTCCGGGCCTTGTTCATGTCCTACCCTCTGCCGGGGATGCCCTCTCTCCCCTTGCTCTCCTAAACACCTCCTCATTCTTTAAGCTTCTGGACCCCCTCCTCAGCGAAGCCCTCTGATGTCCCCCGGCAGCACGAGTGGCTTCTCCCTACGTTCCTACAGCTTCTGGCACCAACACTGTCCACGAGCTCCCACACTGCCCCCTGCCAGACCACATGTGTCTCAGCGGCAAGGATGGCTCTTTGAATCTCTGTGCACAGAGCTTATGTAGTCCAGGGCCTGGAACAGCGTCTGCTCGGGGCATTTTCTGGAATGAATGGATGGAGGGCAGTTCCCCGCTCTCCTCCAGCCTCACCCGTGTTGAAGAACATCACCCATTTAAGGGGACAGAGCCTGGCATTCAGGCCTCTAATCTCAGGATGAAAGCAGGCCCACTCTTCAGAAGATAAAGCATTCACCTTTCCTTCTCCCTTTTTGGTGCCGCAGGAGCTCTGAAAATCCTGTCCTATCCGTCTCCTCCTGGTCCTGTGTTCCTCTCAAAGGACACCAGTTTACCCATGTGAAGGCTCTGAGGTTATTGTGTCTCTTGAGGGTTTCTTTAATCTTTAGAGCCACAGGGGATCCTGACACACACTTTGAAGTTCCCCTTCACACACGCCTGCCAGGAAGCAGCCACGGAGGTTCAGTTGGGAAGAGACTCTGCTTCAGCGGGGTCTGGGCGTAGGGCCCATGGCCAGGACTGGCCCTGGGCAGGCCCTGCGAAACTCTTATTGTCCTCCATGTGCTCGCTCCAGGGGCTGCATGGTCTCTGCTGGCCCAGCTTGGTTTAGAATCTGAAAAAGTCTGCCCTTCTCTTGTCCAGGGCCACAGAATTGACTGAGGGCTTATTCACATTCATTAATCCCTTTCCTTCTCAAAATGACCCTGTGATGGGAACATCGATGATCAACTGTTCATTGGCTGGGGGCCAGGCACTAGGCCAAGGATGTCACAAATAGGGGTTCCGCCTCCCCCCAACCATGGCCCACTGAGGTGGCCCTCTTTTCACCTTGGGTCACATGCCAGGAATCTGAGTCTCAGGGAGGAGAAGCAGCTTATGCTGGGTCTCAGAGCTGGTCAATGGCCGAGCAGGTGCCTCAGGCCCAGTCCTGTCAACAAAGACTATCTCTTCTTGCTCCAGTTCCCTGCAGCACCTGCTGCCTTCAGCAGTTCTTTTCCAGGCTGGAGCAGCAGCTTTGGTACCAGACACACTTGGCTTTGGGTCCTGCTGAAGTAGCTGTATTTAGGCACACCGCTCCATGTCTCTACACCTCAGTCTCCCCACCCATTGGATGAGGAAAAGAATGTACTGTCCCATATGGCTGTTAGGAAAATTAGTTGAAATAGTGCTTATAAAGCTCGTAGCAGTGTCTGGCACAGAGCACATGCTCTGTAGGTACACCTGAGTAGCTAGCTAGCTAGCTAGCTAGCTATTTTTACTATTATTACTCTTTTTCTAGGTTTTCTACTTTTCCCCCAGAATTTGACCTTCATGGCTACTATTTTGGTTCAACAAATGTCAGCACCCTGAGCCTCTATAAATTGCCTCTTCCTGAACTCTTCCTGATCCACCTTTCTGGATCAACAAGTCTAAAAAAAACCCAAAAAACATTGATGGAGTTCCTCCCAAATGCCAGGCACTTCCAGGTGAGGGTATCTAGAGATGTATGAGGCCCCTTCTGTGTCCTCAGGAAGTTCATAGTCTGTGGGTGAAAAGAGTATGCAGACGGATCATTTGGAAAAAAAAAAAGTAAGCACTACAAGAGCACAGAAAATGGGCATTTTTTTCAAGCTAAGAAAGCAGGGAAGACGTCTGAACAGGACACTGATGGAAGTCTAAGCGTCAGCTGGACAGACGAAGGGTGGAAAGGATGTCCTGAGTAGAAGGAAGAACAGATGTTGCTCTGGGTTGTGAGTTACAATCGATTCGTTATTAAGTTCGGGATAATTGGGAGGCAGGAGGTGGTGGCGGATAATGTTGGTCAGGCAGCAAGAGTGGGTCATGGAGGATTTTGTATATTCCATGGTATTGGGTTTAGGTCTTTCCCTAGAGGCTGATAACCCTCGAACTTTGGTGTGCTTAAGAAATTGCTCAATGAGTTTGTTAAAATGCTGTTTCTAGCCTCAAGGCCAGAAACTTGGATGTTATTGAATATGTAGCCAGGTGATTTCCATGGTGGTGCTGTGGGACCACAGCCTTAAAGCATCGCAGTAGACAGTCCAGAACCATGGAAGAAGCAGGGTGGGGCACATGGTCACACCTGTGATTTAGAAAGATCAAGAATTCTGTTTCAGAGCCACCCTCCCAGTCAGCCCCTCCTAGGAAGTGCTACCACTTCTAGAAAATTTGATGCTATTTCCTTACAGTCATGATAGATTATCATAAAAACTTTTACTCAATTTCACGTACACACAACATTTACCACACTAGTATAAAATGACTCATTTCTTCTTCTTTGGACAAAAAGTAATCTTTAGCCTATGGGAGACAACCTCTGTGATGCAGTTTCACACAATTTCAGCTATCAAAACATAGCCTGCAAACATGAAGTGAGCCCCAAAGGCCCCAGAACTGCAGAGAGTTTCCATAAAACGCATGCATTTTATTTTAGGAGAGCCAGGGGCATTTCCAGCCAAGCAGTATGTATGAAAAATGTGGTGGGAGAGGTGGACAAAACATTAACATCAGACACCAGCGCTACAAAGCAGAGCCATTTACGGGGATACAAGTGCATTCGTTTGTTCCTTAAATAGGAAAAAGTGCTCACACTGAGCCAGGTCCTGTGCTGAGCGCTGGAAATACAGATAAGATCTTCAGGGCAACAATTCTTTAGAACCCACTTGAACGGAAGAAGGCACCCCGGTCAGGAAGCATGAGGCAGGTTCTGAGGACCCACACGGCCCCTCTCCAGCTGTGTGACCACTTTGCTCCTTCGGGCATTGGTGGACTAAAGGGGTGGGTCACAGTTCTTTTGGGCAATAAGGTCCTACGGTTTGATGTTCAAAACAATGAACCTAACTCATCAAGAAAAAGCTTAATATCTATTATAATTAAGAAACAAATATGTGTATGCTTTTGAAAAGATCTCCAATTTTAAGTGACTAAACTGTTTTGGTGATTAGTGGAGTCGGTGGCTGTCCTCTGGAAAGAACCCACTTAGAGGGATGACTGCATTCCCCGAGTGAGAGGAAATGAGAGATCAATAAATAGAAAACCACAGAATTTGAGTCCTAAAGGTGTTGGCTTAGAGATGACCCCATCTAATTCCATCATCTGTGAGAAAACGGAGGCCTGAGGAAACCAACTCTGACCACGCAGAACGTTAGAGGTTGAAGAGGGGTGAGCCATGCCCCAGCTGGGGCAGGGTGAAGCGCCCAGGCACACCACCCTGCTACAGATGGTGGGGTCCTGCATGCAGCATCAGTACCTAGGCAGGGGGGAGAGAGAAAGGCGCTCAGTCCTTCGAGGCACTTGGCCTCTGGGAGCTCTTTTACTCCAATAGTTGGTGGGCTCAAGAGAGTAGCCCAAAGTGGCGATCCAGTAATTCATCTGGGGAAAACACAGATACAAATTGGTTGGTTTTTTTTTTTATAAGTTTATTTTGATATCATTAATCTACAATTAAATGAGTAATATTATGGTGATTACACTACCCCCTTCATCAGGTCCCCCCAACCCCATTACAGTCACTGTCCATCAGCGTAGTGAGATGCCATAGAGTCACTACTTGTCCTCTCTGGGTTGTACAGCCCTCCCCGTGCCCCCCGAACATTACATCTGCTAATCGTAATGTCCCTTTTTCCCCCTTGCCCCTCCCTTCCCACTCATCCTCCCCAGTCCCTTTCCCTTTGGTAACTATTAGTCCGTTCTTGGGTTCTGTGAGTCTCCTGCTGTTTTGTTTCTTCAGTTTTTTTTTTCCTTAGTTCTTATACTCCACATATGAGTGAAATCATTTGGTACTTGTCTTTTTCAGCTTGGCTTATTTCACTGAGCATAATACCCTCTAGCTCCATCCATGTTGTTGCAAATGGTAGGACTTGTTTTCTTCTTATGGCTGAATAATATTCCATTGTGTATATGTACCACATCTTCTTTAGCCATTCATCTACTGATGGACACTTAGGTTGCTTCCATTTCTTGGCTATTGTAAATAGTGCTGCAATAAACATAGGGGTGCATCTGTCCTTTTCAAATTGGGCTCTGCATTCTTAGGGTAAATTCCTAGGAGTGGAATTCCTGGGTCAAATGGTATTTCTATTTTGAGTTTTTTGAGGAACCTCCATACTGTTTTCCACAATGGTTGAACTAATTTGCAGTCCCACCAGCAGTGTAGGAGGGTTCCCTTCTCCACATCCTTGCCAACATTTGTTGTTGTTTGTGTTTTGGATGTTGGCCATCCTCACTGGTGTGAGGTGGTATCTCATTGTGGTTTATATCTATTGGTTGGTTTTCTCAGTTACATAATTACTAAAACCATGTTCCACATCTTGAGCCATGCCACTCAATGATAAAGTGTATGGCTGGTGATGAATTCAACTTGCTCTCTTATTATTCAGCACCAGAGAATGCTAATCCTCGAAGGCCACCTGCTGCAGAGAGGAAATGGCTCACCCAGGGCCACCCAGTTGGCCAGCAGGGGCAGAATCCTGGGCAATGAGTCAGAAGGACCAGAACTTCTAAATCCCCGGGTTGCTGCTGTCACAAGAGCCTTATGGGTTATAAGTGTGCCAAGTTGTGGACACCTCAGCCCTCAGGGACCCAGGCCATCCACCCCAGTGTGGACAAGGCCCAGATGCACCCAGGAGTGGATAGGCATCTCTGTCAGGCAGAGTTACGGCTTGGACTCTGGGGTCAGCAGACCTTGGATTCAAGCCCAGTTGGGTGGTCCTGGCAGTCACTGCTCCTCTCTCTGGCCTGTACATCTGTCAAATGGACCTTATACACTACCCACACCTCCCAGAGCAGTTGTGAGAACAAAGGTTTAAATGCAAATTTCCCATCACAGACTCTGGCACATAGGAAGTGATCATTTAATACTTTTGGTAGCCAGCAGTCATCCATGGTATAAGTACCATAATCCCACACTGCCCTTCTTGCTATAATTGAGTTTGTACTCTGCGTTACACAGTAAGGAGATGGGAAGTGCTCAAGCATGGATGCACAGACAGTGGGTTGGAATCCATCGAATTACTTGTTTCACTTTATTCTACCATTAATTGGTAACATGGCAAGGTTCAAAGCCCTAAAGATTAGTATGAGCTTTCCCTGTTGGGAAAGGCCAGCTATCTTCCCACTCCACCTGGCTCAGCCATTCACTAGGAAATTGCCGGAGTGGCAGCTGTCCCATTTGTCCAATGCAGAGAACACTCGGAAATGATCTAATGTGCTTGGGGCAGAGAGCACACGCTAATGACGCCAGGCCCCCTGACATCCTCAGAGCCCCTTGCGGGCATGCAAACCTCTCCTAACAGCAGCCAGAGGAAACTAAGTGGCTGAAAGGCTAAAATTAGCTGCTCTATTACTAGACTTCTTGCATGAGGAGAGTAATGTGCTCTCAAGTTTTGTCCCCCAGACCACCTCACCCCTCTTTGCAGCCCATAATATTCAACCCCTATTTCAGAGAGAGCTAAAGCACCTATGAACTATGAACCATTTGGTGAAAGTTGGAAATAGGCTTTGGAGCAGTGCAGAGGGTCCACAGAAAGGGTCCTGCCCCATCAGACCAGCCACCTTGGGCACCCCTCGGGCTGGCCGCCTGCTTTCCAGAGAGTTCCACAGGCTCCACCACATTCTCAGCAAAGACATTGTGGCTCCAATCCTGGCTTCTCTCACTGTCCTCCTTCACAGCTTTGCTCGACGATGTCAGCACACTCTGAGGGCTTCTTGTTCTGTCTTTTCTTACAGCACATGCCCGGAGTGTTGAGCTTTGGGGTCTAGGGGCTGTGTATTCTACTTGTCTCCACTACAAGCCTATGAGTTCTTGAGGCTTGACCTTTGTACACTCTCCTTGTCTGTCTCCATCATGCCCAGGATGTAGCAAGGGGCTTGGCACAAGAGGTGTGTGTGTATAAAAAAATACATAGATATACACATATGTATGTAATATGTATATTATAAAATGAGTATCATTCTATATTGCACCTAATGTTTTCAGAGATTCAAATATTTGGTTTCCAAAGACGTCATACTCTCCTTTGGAAATACAGGCTTGTTTTCTCCTGCATTTGCATTCTTTCCCGGGAGCAGGCACAGTCTGGGTGGACACCAGGCTCTTAGGATGCATTTGGATCACAGAGTCTCAGGGCAGGATGAGCCTTAGTGGACACTCAGCGCAGTCCTTTCACAAATGGGAAAAGCAGGTCCCCAGAGGAAAAGAGGCCCATCCAGGATCATTAGCAGCCAGGAGAAGTGTCACTCCCAGACCTCTGCCGACAGCACAGACACCCCGTTCTATTTTACAAAGGCTTCCTTAGCAGTTCCAAAAGAAAGTCTCGTCAAATCTTTGATAGATCTAGATAACCCACTTTTTTTTTGCAAAGAAAAATCAAATAATAAGGCTAATTCCCACAGATCCTGAGGATAGGTGAGGTCTGGATTTACACTTCAAGGGGCTGGGCCTCAGAGGAAAGATGATGTACCATTAAAATGGAAAGTCAGGCAAACAGAAAAAATAAGCAGGCACTTGAGGGATTTCCAACTACAAGAGATAGGAAAATTGGCTTCGTTTATGACAAAATGCAGATGATTTTCCTAAAAAAACCACAGAGTAAATTACATGGGAATATGTAAATGGCTATGTGAGAGCCCTCTTAAAAATGTATGGAATTTCAAGGAAAAGATTGATCAACGGGCTTCCTTAGCATTGAAAATGTCAGTTAGTTTTTCTTCTCTCATATCAGACAGGCTGTGATTAATACAATACATCAGACAGCAGAGGAGGGGTACTTGTAAAGGAGGCACAAAGGAGAAATGATAAAGGAGGGACATAACAAGAATTTAAAGTGCAGGTAGAGTAGAGGAACGTGTGTGAAATATATTAATAGGGGGCATTGGAAGGGAGGGAATCAGAATGGATACAGAACTGGAGAAGGTTTTCCTAAGCTGTAATGCTAACAGTGAGTAGAGGTTAAAGAGAACATTGGAGAATGGGGCACATAGATATGTTAGGTAGAAGACACTGCATATGGAAAGGCATGAAGCAGAAGGGAGTCAGGCTGAAGGAACTGACTGAGTAATGGAAAGAAGACAGTTTGGAAGAAGTTCAGATAATAATAGTAATGAAGTAAGATGAGGCTAGGGACTTGGATTTAGGGTCTAGGTCAATGGTTCTCAAATTTGGGGGCCTCAAGAGTCCTTCATACACTTATAATTTATCGATGTACCATAATAGAAATTAAAATGGATAAAAACATTCATTTAAAATAACAATAATAAATTCACTATATGTTAATATAAGTAGCATTTTTGTGAAAAATGTTTTTTCCAAACAACCATAAAATACTACATTTTTGCAAATCTCTTTAATGCGTAACTTAATAAAAGATACTTAATTCTCATATCTGTTTCTACATTGCTGTGCTGTTTGGCTTGAAGTATATGAAGGAAAATCATATTCATTAATATCACCTCTGATCTCAACAGAAAAATCTTTACATATTACAAAGCTGTTAAGCTCATGGTGGCAGATATAAGTTTCCTAAAATTCTAATTTTTGCATAAACCTTCTAATTTTATTGTCGGTGGCAAATGCTTTTGGTTGTTTTCCTTGAAATGAGAAGCTCACTCCTCCAATTTCAAGAAAATGTCTGCCAAATGCCCAAGACTGAATAACTATAGTTTGCCTGCCAATCATTCTTTCCATGAAAAAGAACTTTCCAGTCATTCTATGACCAGAAGGGCTAGTTTAGCTTGCAACCAAACACAAGCTCAAGACCTTTTCCTCAGGACAAGCATCAGGTTTTAGTCCATGCAAAAGTGATTTAAGCTTATTTGTCATTTTGTCACATGATATTTTAAAAAGAAGTGTACTCAAGGGCTGACATTTAAGTAAATTAATAATTTGTACTGTTTCATCCAGGACTTTCTCAAGTGAACCTGGTTTTGTGTTTGTTTTAAACCATGAGAGAGTACAAGGCACTGAACACAATGACTGCTAACAGAATTTGGGGCCACTGTCTTAAGTAGTGCTAAGGAGCCAGCAGTTTTACTGGCCAATGCTTTTATGCCATGCAACAGAAAGCCAAATAATGTCTTATTGTTATTATGTTGATAATAGTTTTGACCCTGAAGGTATCCTGAAAAGACCTTGGAGAACCCTGGGGTCTGAAGACCATACTTTGAGAACTGCTGGTTGACACTAGCTCATCAAACTTTGTCAGGCATTTAAAATGGTTTTAAGGAATGAAAAACCACTGAAGTGTTTCAAGCTAGAACTTAACCCAGTTAGATTTGAGTTTTGAAAAGTTCACTCGGTGTTACAAGAATAAAATGGATAGGGAAAGAGTAGATAAGGAGAAAATAAGTTACGGGATTCTTAGAGCTATCCAAACTAGAGATGGTGGCATGGACAAGGGTGACATCAGTAAAGGTGGAGAATCAAGAGGACTGTAGGAGGGCAACTCAAGAGGACTCATTGAGAGTTTGTGGAAATCTCCATGGTTTCCAGTTTAGGCATCTAGATGAGTTGAGAAAAGAGTGTAAAGAAATAATGCATGCAATGCACAGAGCACAGTGCCCAGCTTGCAATGTGCTCAGTGACAACTAGCCGCCTTAGCAGGGACAAAGCACCAAGCTTCAAAAGGTCTCCAGGCACACTGACCCCCTACTGGTCACTTCTGGGAAAAGCAGCCTCAGGTAGTAATTTATAATCCCATCTACAAGTGATTGGCTGAGACAGAATTACCATCAAAATGAGATACTCTACACACAGGGTGGTTTGGCCAACCCAGTTAGATCCTCCCTACTTGGAAAACTGTGGATGGAGACAGGAAGACACAGCAGTGAAACATGAGAAGAGAGCCTCAGATGGGGACTGATAGTAAGATCTCCATTAGGTAGGACCACCTGGGCAGGTACTGCTGAAAGAATCAAGGCAACTAGGTCATTAAAGGCTGACAAAAGGGCATAAAGTAAGACACTAATACCAGGCTGAGTTAGGGAAAGAGAGGAGACAAGATTCCATTTCTCTTCTAGCCCTGTAGGGGGTCTCACTGGCACTGAGTCCCCTGGGACTTGAGGCCAACCTGCCCTCACGTGGGTCTAACAGGCAGGCTCTGGCGCCTTTGTTGCCTCCCCAGAGCAGGCTCATTGCAGAAAAGCTTAAAGAAAACATTAAAATTATCTATGATCTTACAGGTCAGAGATCATCAGTCTTAATATTTTAGTGTGTTTCCTTCCAATATATTCTATGCACATAAACCATACATTTTAAAATGAATTGGTGCTATATGCAAACAGTTTTGAAACATTTTACTACATCATCCCACAGACTTAAAAACATAATAGCAACACCTATATATTATTATTACATGACATTTGTGATCCTTTCTCTTCTCCCTGCTTTTCAGACATGCTAGGCTGTTTCTCTGGGTCTTTTTTATGATTTTAAATTCCTATAATGGCACCTCTGAATGCAGGTAGGAATTCGGGCTTACACCATCCCAGGAATGACATTCCTTTTCAACTGCATGATGTTTTACATTTACCCAAGTCCTTTTATGTACATTAATAATAATAAAAAAAACATTTAACACTATTTTACTAAATGTTTCTACATGCTAATATAACATCTGTGAATTAGTAATAATAATCTATCTCATAAAGCAATTGTGAGGATCAGGTGGGAAAATGGACCTGAATAAACAGGTGTTTTTGATTGTTTCTGTGTGCCAGGTACTGTGCTCAGCATTTTATGTGGTATGCATTCAGATATACTCTATGAAGTAGAAACTTATTATCCCACTTCAATAGAAGAGGCTAATGGGGCTTTAAAAAGTTTAGTGACTTGCTAACAGTGACACAGTGAATAATTGATGGAGCCAGAAGTCTAATCTAGATCCATCTGACCCCAAATCCTGGGCTCTTGATAGCCCCTCATATCACTTTGCAGTGCAGGGTATCTACAGACAGAAAGCACTAGTTGTATGATAAGTATTCAACACCCAAAGAGTTCTTAGAACCCAGAGATTCCCCATCCCTACTCCACTGGCTTATAGTAGCTGCATAATGCTTGGTGACTCAATGACCATGGAAGCCAATGGAACCAACAGACAGACGCAGTGCGAAAAGCATAAGAAATGACCCTCCCTGAAAAAAGACAAGGCAAATCACAGAATTCTGAGACAAACATGTTGAAAATAAAATTTCAAAGAAAACCAAGCCCTAAGGGAAAAAATGATTAGGAAAGAAAAAATAGACTTGAGAACCAAAGAGAGTTATCTGGAGACAAATCCAGTAAAGAAGAAAAATAACATATCATGGCCAAGGATCATCCCAGGATGGCAGGGCTGATATAAAATAATCTGAGGAAAGAAGTCACCAAAACCCACAGCTGACAGCAGACTCAGTGGTGGAATGGTAAAGCATTCTCTTTAACATCAGAAATAAGACGAGCATGTCCACAATCATTATAGCAAAATGACATTTTAAAGGAAATAAAAAGTGTCCGGATTAGAAGGAAGAAACAAAACTATCATTCTTAGCAAACAAAGAATAAGACTGATAAATTCTACTACATAAAATCAGAAACTTCTGTTCATTAAAAGGCAAACTAAAAGAAGGTAAAAGACAAATTACAGCTTGAGCTGTATAGGTATAACCATACGTATATTTGGTTATATACCTTATAATTATAGGTATAAGCCATATAATCAGCAAAGGATTTTTAATCCAGGATAAATAAAGCTATAAGAAAACAAAAATGGTAAACAATATGAGCAGGTAATTCACAGAGGAAAAAATCCAAATGGCCAATAAATCTATATGAAGACCATCAATCTCATTAATGATCACAGGAATCAAACTAAAACAACATGACACCATCTAATATGTACCAGTCTGCCAAACACGAATAAGTTTAAAAACCAAGTGTTTGCAAGAATGTTGGAAATGGGAATACTCACACAAATTGGGTGGGACGGTAAGTTAGTATTATCACTTTGGATAGTAATTTGTCAAAATTCTTTCTTTCAATAAATGTTTACTGAGTATTTGCCAGGCACTGTTACAGGTGCAAGGGATATAACAGCCAACTACATAGATAAAGTCTGATATTAGAAAATAACCAGTAACACAGAAGGAACCTATTTCTGCTTCTAGGTGCCAGCCCCCAGAGACACCCCTGCGTGTGTTCAAGGGTGTTTTGTTCACTGCAGCACTATTAGTACCAGCAAAGATGAGAAACAATCTAGCTTTTTCTTAGTAAGAGTAAACTAATAAGGAGGGAACAGATAAACAAACTATGGTTTATTAAATGAAATATTATACAGCAGTTAAAATAAATATGGATCCAGCAGAGATCCAACTCATCATTGTGGGTAAAACTGCAATAGTTCTAGAATCTCTCACCTGGCCTTAGTGCTTCCCCATATCAATAGGTGTTTCCAAGGGATGGAGAGAAGTAGTCCATTTCCATATCAATAGGTGATTACAAGGGGGTGCAAGGGCATATCTGGACCAGAGAGGTTGCATGGGGTCCCTTTTTGCAGCCAGTCACAAGAGACACGGGTGAGAAGTGGATGACTGCTTGTAAGCAATAAATGGGTTTCTCCCACTTTTATTCCTCCCTTTGACTGATTTTAGCTTCAGAGGTTATTTGCCCCAGGCTGGGAACATATTTTCCTCCCAGAGTTACAATCATACTGAGTAAATATCAGAAATCTAATGCTAAGAAAAAGACTAGTTACAAAAGGATACATGTACAGGGTCCTTTATATAATGGACCATTTATTTAAAAGTTGATGTATAAAATAAACATATTTATTGTTTATAAACATGTACATATATAACAAAAAGAATAGAACGTAGCAGTTCTGGGGTGGGGGGAGAGTGGAAGGAGGGATGCCGTATCTATAAGTGATTTTTTTTTTGAAAAAAGACAGCAAGAAGTCCAAAGTAGATAAGACAAAATTGTTCACATCTGCAGAATCTTGGTGGGGAATACATAAATATACATTATGTTGTTTTCTGAATGTTAAAATAGTCCATAATCAAACACTTTAAAATGTTTGTAATATAATAAGACAAAGCTTCAGCCGTAAGTACCAAGGATATCATGGGGGCCCCTCCGTGCCCCTCCCTCCCCATGCCCAGCCCAGACTGCTCGCTGAGGTCTGTCACCTTGCAGAGAGTGACAGCTCTGAAAAGTATCTCCTCAGTGGAGGCTCTCCTTCTGCTCAGCAAGGGGAGGATGAAAGGAACAGCGGGCAGAGGGATGCAGGGAAGTGAACTGAAATGAGGCTGGAGGAGGGCTGGTGGGGGTGAGAGAGAAGTGAATCTCTTATTCTACCTGAAAATGTAATTTGTCCAGAAGGGACAAATGCCTTTCCTCTTCCTCTGGTCCAAGCAGCCTGGCTTGTCTGCTTTCATTACTGGAACCTCACAACCCAGCTCATTACCAGTATTCCAGCAATGACACAGGTCAATCATTTATCCAATTTCACAGAGCACAGCTTACAGCAAAGGGACTGTAATAGCTATATTCAATTTTTTGAATACAGGTATCCCTTGCTTTTCAAAAGTTTGCATTACATCACTTCACTTGGCTTTTATGAAAGACCTACATTAGTACCTGTTTTCACTAACTGAGGATTTTCACTACAAGGAAAAGGCGAAAAGTGAAACTAGTGCCTGGCACTTGTTTTGCAGTGAGCCCTTATAGAGGCATCCCCAGAATCAAGAGTAGCCCCCCAGGCTCCTTCCCCAGGAACTACACTCAATATCTCAGCATCACGTCACCAGAGCTTTAAACTCTGTGAGCTTCGGTGCTTTATCTCAATTTAGTTTGTTCATCCATTAGCAAGATGTGTCTATAAGGTATCAGGAAAGCCCAAGACAGGTTACTTTTTGGGCCTGGGAACACTCAAAAAAATCTCCATATAAATTAATGGTAATTACTTTTTCACTTTACACCATTCAGGCTTACAAAAGGTTTCATTGAAACGAATGCTCTACTTTTGGATAGCAGGTGAAACCTGTGTGTTTGATTGATGGTCATGGATCCTATTTCTAAATTACATAAAATTGTATGCTCATGGGAAACCTGCAGCCTCTGCCCTCACCCTCCCTATCCTCCCACGTCTCCCTCCCCTGGAGTTCTAACCATCTGTGACCTATGATCTCCTATGTCTTTCTTGATGAATCCCTCTCCTTCACTCACCCACACTCCATCAGCCACTATAGAAGAGGCAAAATGCTTCTCATAACTGTCCCCACGACTGGTGCCTGGTTTAGATCTCGGCTCTCCCTGGACCACTGCGACATGCTCCTAGCTGGCCTGCTGTCAATGGGAAGCCTCCCTGTTCTTCCTGGCACCCTTCAAGGCCCACCTCCAATGTCACCTTCTCTGGAGAGTGCTTCCCAACCCTCCAGATGCAGCCCCTGAGGTGCCTGAGGGCCCGGACCACATCTTACTCCCCTCTGGATGCCCTGTGTCACTGCATGGTATAGAGCAGCCTCCATAAAACATTTGCTGATCTTTTCTTTTTCTAGTTCATATAAACCAGAAATATAATTTTATAGTTCAATTAATAACTTGTTAAAACATGATTCATCTCTAATTAAACAAAGTGGTCTTTATTTTCCATCGAACCCAGAAATGTTGGCTAAAGGTACCAAGACAACTGGAAGCTTCTCAGGGCCCCAATTACTGCAGGAACGGGCTATATTTGGGAGCCAATTAATTTCACAATGTTGAAAATCAATGCATTTAAGAGTCTGCCACTCACATCCACTTTTCCCCACTAAAACATTTTAACTGTGCTGAGCCTGTCATTCTGCCCCTCATGTGTTCAGAAGAGCTCTCAGGTAAGGTGGCCTCCGGACTGCTAGATACCACCAGTGGCTTCCTCCTTACCTTCTACAATTGCAGTTGGCTTTAAGGAAGTTTCAAGTCAAGCCACATCCACCCCAAGGTGAGCCCTGGATACTAGAACATGCCTTCTGCACTGGCTTCTAAGAGGGACAGAGGTGGAAGTTGCTCTCTTCCTCTACCCTCTTCACGTCCTCTGCACACTGCCTGGCCAATTTCATCCTAGCAATGGCCTAACTGCCACCCATGTGCCTGGCGGCTATAAATCAATGTCATGACAATCATGATGATAATAGCCAACATTTATTGAGCACTGACGATATGCCAGGTGCCATGCTAATTTCTCATATGTGTATCTCTCATATAATCCTCTTAATCTGTAGTGTGGGTGCTGTTAATATCCTCATTTTAAACAGAGGAAACTGAGGCTTGGTGTGATTAAGTACCTTCCTTAGCCACTTAGCTGACCGGTGGTCGAGCGGGAGTTCGCACCCAGGTGGACTGGCCTCACAGCCCACGTTAAAATGTCTCGTCTCGCCTTTCTGGACAGCTTCTAGGCTGCTTCCACCTGAAGTCCCCCAGGTAACTGGAAGCCAACTTGTCCCAAACTGGATGTCTTTTCTTTCCCTGAAATCTGTTCTCCCGCTCCTTCCTGATCTAAATTAATTGTCTCAACTCAGCGTCATCATGAGTGAATTCTCCAACTTCTGCACTCGCCAGATCCCAGGGGCCCCCAGCCTGCCGAGTGGAGCCAGGAAGGGTCTCCCTCGTCGATTCCCTTCTCCAAATGCTCCAAGTGCTCACTTCTCATCTGTCAACTGGCCCTGCTGCCCTCTAGCTCTCACCATTCCATTCCACCCTGGGGACTGTCCCCCATGGGATATTCGTGTGGTATAGACCAGCAACTCCATCTAACTAATCTCCATCCTGTCACTCAGGCCAAAATCCCGGAGCAGAGGTACCCTTGATTCCTCTGTCCCTCCCTTCCTCTCTCGCAGCCAGCAGGAATCCTGTCAACCCTGCCTCCAAACACCCTCAGGCCTTTCACTGTCTGGTGCCAAATCTGCCTCTCCAAACCTCCTACCAATGTCCTGCCCCCCAGGTTTCTGATCTCTTTTTTGCCTGAATATAGTGTATGTTTTCACACTTGCCTTTGCACACATGGTCCCCTCTGCCTGATGAGCTTCTCTCATTCTGCAAGACTAACGCCTCCTCATTCAAGAAAGTGACGCCTGGTACCTGCAAGCAAGCGAACTGTTCAGTGTCCCGTATCCTTTCACCCTGTATTACAGGACTTAAGATGGTGCACTGGAGGCCCCTGGCATCGGCAATTCTGAAGGTCATGGCATGTAGCAGTGTGGAGTTAATAATCCTGATCGCATGATTGTCACCAGGATGAAATGAGGATGATATACATAAAGTACCTTGCAGGACTTTGCATCACCTTTCCACAAGGCAGCAAGTCACTTAACTAGTGAACCGGATCTAGCTGACCATCAGCAATGGGTTAGTTTCTGCATAATAATACTAGTCAATTTAAGGGTTCACAAAGATCTCAGGACACGTCCCTCATGACTGTCAGGAGCCAACTGTATTATAATTATTTTTGCACACTTTTTTCTCTTCTGGAAGAGTGATGGAGCAACCAAGCATTCCTTCTTAGGTATACAGACCATATGAGACACTATGTTACAGGTTGGTTGCATTAATAAAGGAAATAGACCGATGTGGACTGATACCATGGGCACAGGGAAGATTCCTCCCAAACACTAACCTCACCTACTTGGTGAAGCCCAAGTTATTTTACCAGGAGACAAAAATGTTTTCCTGTTCAATAGAAGATAATTTACATCTCAGCCAAATGACACATTGCTACATTTCACAGATCTTTGTATTGCTCAAGAAGAGTCAAAATAGCAAATGATAAACCTACAAATACTCAGAAGCCAGAGTTTATATCTATTTGTGGAAATGTCTGGCTCTCACCTTCAGAGAAAGGATGACTGGTCAGTGCCTCCAGTGCTAACCCATCACCATGCTCACTGGCACCAGAGTACCAGGTTCCTACCTCTTCTTTCTTTGTGTACTTATTTAATAATTCCTCCTTTGGAATGCAAACTTCCCAAGAGTGGACCTCACGGGTCTGCTTCACAGCCCTATCTCCTCCCCTAGAAAAGCATCCAGAACACAGGAGGTGCTCCAAAAATGTTTGGTGAATAAATGAATGGATGATTCTATAAGGCTGCCCATCTCTTTTCTTGTCAGATCAAAGAATAAAAATCTTCCTCATGTTATAAAAAGGTAAACAGTTAACAACGAGGGAGTAAAAAACCTAGTTAGTGTGATGTATACAAATCCCTAATCAAAAGTGATTCTGTACAATTACCATTTTCCTGGGAGGAAGAACAAACTATGACCAAATTAATGAAATGATAAATATTTCCCAGGAAGGCTGGTTCCACTATGAATAACCATTGAAGAACTAAACTCTTGTCCTTGGGGTAATTTTAGAATTTGGGACTTCACTGCTATAGTAGGAAAATAATGAATTTGCTCCATTATGTGAACTCAAGTGGAATGCCAAAGTCCAGAGCAAGTATCAGTGGTTTTTAATGTGCATCTGTACTATTATTATTTTTGAGCTGTATTTTCAAATTACTTTCATTATTTTCTAGATGCAACTTAACCAAAATACAAATTCCTATGTCATAAAACATGTTCAATAAAACATAGGCAATGGATGGCAATACACACATTATAGTGAAAAGGCTGCAGCAAAGAATAAAGACATGGGCCCAGGCTAGCACGGAGCTTAACCCATACTGGCCAGGTGACCTTGGGTAGTGAGTGACTCAGTTCTCCAACACCAGAATTCTTCTGGAAAAAAAACAGTATTTGCAAAGATCCCGTGAGAATTCAGTAAGACAATGGTATTTGCAAAACACCCAGACCTGCTCCCAGCTCATAAGTAGTGATAGTAACATGCAATGTAACAACATGAAACTCAGAAAACTGTGGTTATCAGCAAAGAACGGGATATGCTTGTTTTCAGGGGGCAAAAGACTGCCATTGGGCTTTTTTCACTGGATAAACTGGTAATTTTAGCAGCACAATCTGGAGGCCTGTAGTTTAACAAGCAACTAATTAGAAACTGGCGCTCCCTGAGCTCCAAGTGATACCTGCTTTGAAAAACGCATGCGCAGAGCGGGGCCAGATCCAGGGACAGGGATAGCCAGGCTATCTCTGGAAAATACAGCTGGAAACAAACCCCCAACGATCTCTTTTCATAAAATCTTTTCTGAAAAATACTCAGGTTAATAACATGAGCAAGGGAGGTCTTCTGAAGGCCTGTCAGTTAAATCCACCCTGCATCAGACCATTCCTGCCAGTTTGGGCTATGAAAATAATGAAAGTAATAATTAAAGGTAAATTATGTAAAGAAAAGGGCAGGAACACAAGACTGGGTGGGGGGGCAGCCCTGACGGATGAGTGATGTGGTCAGATCCATTCAATGGGCCAACCACAGGTCTTGCCTCTGCTATCCCTTCCCTAAGGTGTCCCTGGCGTCCTCCCCTCTGCCCACAGGGCAAATCTAAAGCCCCTTGGCCTGGAATTCAAGGCCCTTTATAATCTGACCACGGCCAGTGCTTCTAACCTCATCCCCTTTGCTTCTTACAGCCCCACCTTCTATCCGTACCAAACACCTGACAGTTTCCCAAACTGACCCTAAATTTACCGTTTCCATTTAGGACAATATTGGAGAGAAAGGGATTTTAGAAGTCAGTGTCTATGGCCTTTAAAGAAAGTAGTCCACAATTAAGCACCGTGAAGTCCTACCAGAGGAATTGATCTCCCTGTGAAATTTCTGGAAACTATAAAAACATTCCACTTACTGGCTGCCCCAGAAATTCTGGTTTAATTGTTCTGAGGAGGGGCCCCAGCTCGGGTGAGGTTCCCCAGGCAAGCTCGAGAACCTGGCGTTAGGTACTTGCCAGAGTGTACTGGTGCAGCCTGTGGCATTTGTATGCCAGCTCGCCGGCCCCTACAGCCCTTGAGTTTGGGACTCCTGGCTTGTGCCACCTTACTGAGTCCTCACCATCACCCTGGGCGTAGTCATTTTTTAACCTTGATTTACATAAATAAATTCTGGTTAAGTGTCCTGTCCTGGGTAATCCAGCTCTCAAGTGGGCAAAATGAGGAGCAAAGCCATGTCCACCCAGGTCTGACGGCCCACGTCCTCCCTGCCCTGTTCATGCTTCCTGAAATGGTGAGCTCACGACGCCCATAACTATTCAGGAATCTTTCCAGCTGGTTGTTCAAAACCAGTGACAGCTTGAAATCATTGGAAATAAGCAACACTAACAACTGGCATTTTATTTGTTCTTTTACCTTGTTTTTTGAGAGCCAGTTTACTGGCACACCTCTTAACCCTAGGGCCCTAAGTAAAGAGAAAAAAAAAAGTCAAATTACATTCCTTCTTGTGCAGGAAGCAGGTGTATAATGCATTTTAGGAAGATTCCGACTCCAAGCATTTAAAAAGGAAAGCATTTTGGAGTTCGAAGAGCTAAAGCTCAAGTATGTAGAAAATATACATCTTCAATTGGTATTAAGATACAACCTGGGTACTGATGCATCTTGTATGCTGTTATTTGCTGGGTGCACTTGACTGGGAGTCATGTAGCAGCAGTGAAAAAGGGAAATGTAAGTGTGGAACGAGGTGTCCTGAGATGCTCCCTGTCTCCACCACTGGGAACATAACAGAAAATGTTCTCCGGAACCAGCTGCCTGGCAGCTCAGTCTCTACCTTAGCAGCTAGATGTGTTGGGTTCCATTATTGGAAAGCTGGATGGGAGCCTCCTGTTATCAGGAGGGACAAATAGAAGCTACTCACCCCTGGGATCTCCTGTATGGCTGCGGAGCTCAGCAGCAAGTGGTTCCCACTGAACTAAGAACCATGCATTTTCCCCTCATAGCACAGCTCCTCTATTGGCATGGCTGACAGCTACAAAGCCTAGTTACACTGGTACCACACTATTAGAGGACTGAAGGAGATTGTAAACCAAAAAAGAAAAAGGGAAACTAATGGTTACCGAGTGCCTGTTTCTACAACCAGACACTGAGCTGGACCTTTACATACGTGGGACTAGACCTGCCATCTATGGAATGACTATTACATGGCAAGGTCTGTCCCAGGCCCCCAGGTACAAGATCTCATTTACTGCTCTCAACAACCCAATGAAGTCGCACAGTGACCCCACTTTACCGATGAGAAAATTGAGGATTAGATAGCTTACATTAGCTCAACTGGAATATGGCAGAACTAGAAACCAGAGCAATGATTCGGGGAAGCTCTCTGTATTGAGAAATGGAAATACTTCTTAAGGGAATCATCACTCTTAAACTCTGGCCTTCATTTATTCAATATTTGCCAAAAAATTGTGTCCCTCAATATTATAGTGATGGAGAAAATGGTTTTTATGTATGTTACTATAGTGAGGTCAGTTATAGTAGTTACATATAGTAGCAACCGTTCACTGAGTAATATCTACCCCATCTGAGAACTCTTGACGTCATTGATGATGGTGAGACTATGCATCTTTCTGAGCCCTCTGGGCAGGGCACTGAGCTAAACAGAACAGTATGTAATAATACGGATCCTCACAATAACTCTAAGAGGTAGGTATTGTCCCAGTTTACAGATGCAGAAACTAAGGCTTGAAGAGCAACTTGGCCAAGTCATAGTGCTAGGAAGTGGCAGAAACCTTGCTCCTCATAGCAGTGCTCAGGTTGCAGAATCTACCCTTGGGCTCTAGCTGCCAAGCAGTGGGGCTGTGGCGATCCTTGGGAACAGGCTGGACCGTTCCTGAATGGGTGACGTCGCAGCACCAGGACTGAGTGAAGCACTGTCTTCTGAGCTCCCCACTGCCGGCATGACATTAGGGCAGACATGATGCACTATGGGGGCAGGACTGCGACCTAAGGCTAGCTGAGGGGCTGACTCCCTTGGGGACAGGTGGACCCAAACAGGAATGTGTCTCCCCCAGTTTCTCACCAAGAGCACAGCTGCCCCAGAAATGTGGAATCTTCAAAGTGAGAATGACTCATAGGCCAGCTGGGCCAGCCTCCTATGCAGAGCTGGCATCCCCATTATCATCCTGAGTCAGATACTCTGTCTTTTGGGGCCATCTTGCAAGACTTTAGGATTAAGTGAGATATATGTAAGGTGCTTGGCCCAAAGACGACCACGTTAGGCAGCAGGAATTAACGGATCTAATCCTTCCCTCCCTCGCTCACTCAATACATTTTAAGTGGGAGCCTACTATGTACCAGGCTCTGGGGGTGAGACCCAAATTCAAGTTTCAGGGCCAAATTCAAGTTTAGGGGAAAATTATTGATTCATTAACTAATCCAACAAACATTTACTATTAGGATGTGAGTAAGGCATATTCACCAGTAAATACAGCAAAATGACAATGAGCATATGAGCATTTTGCACGATATTTCACAGTTCCTAAAGTGCTTTCACACTTGTAATTGGATCCTTGCAAGAAAAGGAGATTAATGAGTCTAGTGACCTGCCTGGGGTCACACAGCAAGCACACACCTTTGGTTCAAACATGGGTCTCTGCCACGAGAGCCCTGGCTCTCTCTGCCTCCTGCTTTACCTGGCTCTGCATGGCCCTTCAGTGATGGCAGGGTCCTGAGCCAGCCCTGTCCCACTTTAGAAAACCCGGTTATTAGAAAGTTTTGCCAAGATTTATCCAAAAGCTGCTTTCTGGAATATTCTGTTTGACTTAGCTCATCCCTTGGGAGCCACACTGAATACATGTGCTCCTCCCCGGAGAGGACCTTCCCGCAGGTGAGAATAGCTATGGCCATCCCCAAGCTTCTTTGCCCCAGGCTACCCCGCTGCCTGGTCTTGATGTAGCTGCCCACACCTCCCCAGCCTGATCACCGTCTTCTCCCATCTAGGCAGCCTGTCCTCAGTCTCACCAGATGGCACTGGCCGCAAGCTGGTCCTGAGCTCCCGACGCTGTGACTAATAATCAGCCACAGCTGCTCTTACTGAGTGCTCACCACACACCAGGCACTGTTGTAGGCACTTCCCATTCACTACTTCAGCCATTTAACTCCCACCCCTGAACCTGGCGAAGGGTAGGGCGTGCGTACATTTTTTTAGAATGGACGACGCTCCTATTATTCATACCCTCAAAACCTGGTACTGAGAGTGTGGTTTCTCCTTCAGAGCAGAGCACAGAGAGTTTGACCTAAGGACGGAGTGTGCAGTGCGGACCTTCCAGAGGGCCCCCCTCCACCCCTCGCAACAAGGTTCAAGTGCTCTAAATGCTACTCAAAACAAAGCAAAACCAAAACTGCTTTGGGAAGTCAGTGTCTCTTCTCTAATGAAGGGGTGCCCAAGTCAGATCATAGAACCTCATAGGGTTATGGTAAAAACTAAAAAAGAAAGTAGCCATCCTTGGTTAACACTTGATTCATGTGATGCTGATGACGCTGACAGAGAAGGACGAAGAGGCAGAATGAAACTACGGCCCCCCCACCCCAGTTGTTTTCTTGGGCGCTCATCAAGGGCTGCCTCCGGCAAATGGAGCTGTCCCTCGGAGCCTGACAGCGGAGTATCGGCTTGTGAACACTCCAGGCCTGTGTCAAAAATCCCACTAATGATTTTTCAGCACAAATTAAATGGAGTGAAGGCTTTCTAATGGCTGCCACAGAATTACATGACAGCTTCCAGGAGAATCTACAAAAATAGCTAGAATCACAAGAATGGTCATTCCGATGCATGGAAGTTTCTCGTTAATTTAATTTCTTCTCTCCTTCTGGCTTGTGGATCTTCTTTGTAAGAGTTGATAGAAAAGAGATGCATAACATGCCATCGGGTACACCTCAGCCTATCTAAATTAGCCTAAATTTGGAGCACTAACATATCACATACCCAGAGGAATTCAATATCACCCTAATACCTCCACCAAAAATAATCATACTTCTTTATATGTACATAAAACAGTATGATTTATGAAGGATGTTTCAGTATGTTATTGCATTTGACTCTCTGGTATTTACTGAGCACTTATTATATGCCCGGCATTCTAGCAAATTATCTCGCCTGTTTTACAGATGAGGTTCAGCGAGGTGGAGGAATTCTTCTAGGATCGCACAGCCTGCAAAGCAGAGACTGGGATTAGAACCTGGGTCTGTTAGCTTGTCCTTTAAACCCCTGCTACTCTGCTTCCTGTGATGTAAGTATGCTGGTTTTGGGGGATCGGGGGAACACTGTTTCCCTACCCTGGATGTCTCTTTCCATGTGATGGGCGATTTCGGACATTTCAGGCCTTTCTCTACCCCATCCTCGCTCTACTCCTGAGGAAATTAAAGGCCTTTTTTGATTGGTGAGTTTGGAGGGAGAAACCGGGTGTAAAGCAGCTCAGCCTTTCCTCTCGGGAGCACAGGTTCCAGGGCCCACGTGGGCTGGCTCTGGTTCCTGCGGCCCTATGTGTGGGGCAGGGAGGGCTGACACCCTGTCTCACTCTGGTGTCAACGTCAAGAGGCTCATTTGCCTGGGAACACAAGACATTCTCCAACATCACCTTTTCCATAATGAAGGTGGAAATTCTTATTCTCAGCTAATTCAGATCTTAGGTAGGAAAGGGGGCTACTGATACTGGGTTTCCTTCAAAAATTCTGACAGTTATGATCCCCATTTTAGAGCTAAAGCTCAGAAAGGGGCGGAGCTCTTTCCTAAACAAAAGACACTGTAGCTTAAATGTTGGCTCATATGTGGTAAACAGCCCCCACCATTACTATGCTGTATGAGTATAACTCCTTTAATTCAGATTAGGACACCTAGTTTAAGAAGGAGAAAAAATGGAAGATGGAGTGAAATCACCAAAAATAACTCAAATATGAAGCAAACAAAAAGGGAAAACACAGCTTCAAATTGTCATCAATCAAGATGCTATGCCCCTACCAACTCTGAGACCCTAATCTAAGGTAATACATAAAGCAGGTGAATACCACTAAGAGCCCAGAACAGAAAGTTCACAGGATCCAAGAAGAGTTTGTAGAGACCATCCCCTCACCAAAAACAAAGCCAACACAAACCAATGTACGGAATAACCGAGCTCAAAAACTGAGCCTGCTCTTGGGAGCCATCTGTGATTTGGAACTCATCCAGAGATTTACCTTCTGTCCGAGTTCTACTGAAATGCCTGCCTAAGTAACAAGCCCAAGACGTATTACTATTATTATGAATAATTAAGCCAACAGAATGTTAGAACAGAAAGACCCCTCAGCAATCAAGCCCAAGCTCCTCAGTGAAGAGAGGAAGAGATGAAGAAAGGGCAGAGGGGCCAAGCTGAACCACCTTTGCACCCCCGGATCCCAGCACACTGCTTGGCCCACGGCGTGTGGGAGTGAAGCAGGTCAGGGGCAGAGCCGAGACTAGGATCTGGTCTCTCTTGCTTGTGTTCCTTTCCTTTCTTAGATTGTGTTGCCTGCAGCAGTACTTTTTGTGCGTCCACTTCCCCAAAGTCATGCATTCGCACTATTACACGATCACAGGCCAAGTCAGTATGCTTCCCAGACCAGAGGAGAGACTTCCCACAAACAAACAACTGGTGGAATAATGGCTAAGATTCAAATCATGGGAGACACTGGCCACATTTACAATAGCTAAGCTCAGGCATGAGCACCATGCTGTTCCCTGGTTACAATTCACCAATTTCAAAGGTGCTAGTAATGAACCTGGGTGGAGAATAAACACAAAGCCTCTTAGTGTCAACCTCTCGAGGCACCCAGACTTTAACGGCACCTAAAAATGGCCTCCTATATCAGAACTATTTTTAGGAACACAATCCTATTTCTTTTCTTCAAACTACTTGACGTTTGTAACCAAGACTCAAGTGTTTTTATCTGAATGCAATGGAAAAGCAAATCATTCTGGTTGGAAGCAAGAAGCCGGATGGCGAGACAGTCAAAAACACATTCAGTGCAGACCCATACACTCCAGATGATAAACACAACTTCCAATTAAGCCACCTTCAAATATCTGGCACCTAATACCTGGGGGTTTAAAAGCGACTGGCAAAATTTGCAGAGTCTAAGGGTTTTTAAAGGATGAAATCTTCCTTTTTATTTTTTATATCTCTCTCTTTAAAGGCAATAAATCACATGCACTTAGAGAAATGCGGCATTTTTTGTACGATAGCAGACTGTAGAGATGAACAAATCGCGGCCCAGAGAAGTGTGGGGGTTTGTCCAAAATCAAGCTCAGGGTGAGGCCAGGACCCTCACTCCAAGCCCAGACCACCGTCCACGGTCAGATCTGCCTTTCGGTGTGAAGGCTGTTCTTATTTAAGGCCCCCATACCCCAGCACAACACAAAGAAGTTCCTGAAAATCTATGGGAGCCATTTTCATTTTGAGGTGCGAATCGAACAAATGCTTTGCATCAGGGATTACCTTAATTAAGCTATTTGTATGAGCACCATGGATTTGCTTTAATCTTGCTAAACTTCATTAAGCTATCCCTTTACTTATACAAATTCCTGTTGGCTTAAATATCTTAAAAAAATAAAATGCATATAATTCACATGGTGGAAAACCGTATGTTCAATATATGTCCATCTGTAAGAATTATAATGATAATAATGACCATTTATTGAACTCCTACGTGCTCAGCATTGTGATAGGTACTTTTATAACATGGGTAATTTTCAAATGACTACCACGTATTTAATACTTACCATGTTCAGCCATTATGCTACAGATTTAAGTACTTTAATTTATTTAATGATCACAATAATCCTGTTAAGTAGCTATTACTATTATTCACATTTTACAGATGAAGAAACTGAGACTTCGAGAACTTCAGTCAGTGCCCCACATTTCAGAATGAGCAAAAGGAAAAGCGAACATTCAAACCCAGGCCCACTGCATTCTAGAACTTTTGTCTTTTCCACTGTACAACGCTATGCCTCATTTATCAGAAGTATTGCTTCAGGGCCCATTTCTAGCAAGGACATTTACAGCTCCAAGGACAAACAAAATGGTGCTAAGATGACCTGTTCCCTGTAAATGTCTTGACCTTCTCCATGGCTTGGAACAAAGTAACTCGGCTACCAAATTCCCTGAAGAAAAATAGGCCTCACAGCATTGAGTAATCAGATAATGCTGACACTTGAAGTGGTTCAAAACTACAATGAAATCTGGAAGTGAAATACAATTTGTCTATTCTTCCATTTAAAAATATTCACAAAGCAAGGAAACAGTCCCATATGCAATAATTAAATGGCTAAAATCTGCAACCTGACATATTTACTGATCATGAACGAGGCATTCCTAGAAGGACCTAAGTTCGAAATTGCAGTCCCACCAGCCGTCATGTTACGGTGCAAAACCAAACAGATGAGACACAATGCTGCTGTTGCCTAGAGAAAGAATTTTCCCCACCATTTGTTCTGCTGTAGACAAAGGCTGAGTCAAAATTAAGAATGCACCTAGGATTTTGCCAGCAAACCAGCTGGAAGAGAAGAAAGAAATCTACAATGTTTTCCCTCATTGGAAGCATTGTTTTAAAAGGGTTTGATTGTGCCTTAAAGGCTAGTTTTTACGATCATTTAATATTCGGCTTGTCATGAGAAACCCTCACTGAAAGGCAGGGAAAGGAAATATTAATGAAAGCGTAAACTTATGACGTGGCCCTTTTTTTTTCAGCACTGTGCAGTACACGCCAGCAGGTTATACTCAACTGGGGTGTCTTGTTCTCTGTGTTATCTGCAAACTGGCTCCATTGGCTTCCGTCACCAGGGCCAACGTCATCTCTCCTGCGTAAGGAGGAGTCCACAGACTACCTACTGAGAGCACAGGGCCAAATCCCAGAAGGGCCAAACAGACACAAGGAGTGGGTGTGGAGGGCAGGTGATTCTCAGAACTGTGGCGTTGTGATCAGCAGCCATCAGTATCCCCTGGGACCCTGTTAGAAAAGCAAATGAATCCAGAACTCACGGTGGGATTCAGCAATCCAGGCTTCAATAAACCCACCAGGTGATTCTGACCCCCTGCTAAAACTTGGGAACTGCCCATCTGCAATCTTTGAGGTCTCTGCCTCCTGTCCCCCTCAGCTTCAGGCTCTAAGGTCCTGCATCCAAGGACTCTGCCTCCCACCAGCCCCACGGTCTGCACAGGCCTCTGCAGCAAGTGTCCCCCCAGACTCCAGGGCACCAGCAGAAGAGGCTCTTGGGCCGTGTTGGTGACTCAGACCTGGGCTCTGATGCCTGACTGGCAACCCTGCTGCATGCTGGCTGTTCCCCTAGGGCTGTAGTTCAATCTGAAACTCGAAGCTAGGTGGCTGGGACCTGGTTCCTGGCCCTGCTCCTAGGGGAGGCACTGGTCCTCTCATTTCTTCCTCAAACTGGCTAGATAGCCCGGAGTCAGGAGCCTCCTTCTGCCACTGCCGGGGACCTCTGCCTATAGATTTTCTTCACCACCATTTAGCCTGGGCTGGGCTTCTAGCCAAATGGAACTCACTATGCCTTGAGTCTTACCATTTTGGGCAAACAAGGTGATTGCTCTTTTTTCTTTCCTTGAGCTTAAACTTGGCAAATTTCAGCCATATTTCCTTGTTCTGCCATTCGGGCCTGCAGACAGTGTATCCCCCTGCCACACAGAAACCTGTCAAGCTAAAAATGGTAATGCTATCCCCCCCACCTGGGACATGCCCTCTGGGGTCTTTCATTCTCCTTTACCCTTTCCTCCTAGCAGAGGCTGTCCAGTCCCACTTCCCAGGCAGGCCTCTGGGGACAGATTCCAGGCATTATCACTGTCATAGCACCTCCAAGAGCTCATGACGTGCAGATGTGCACACACAGGGAAGCCTCCCCATCCCGGCAATCCCCTCTCTGAAGTACAGAGTCCTGAAACCCAAGCCTGTGGAATGTCGTGTTGGGTCTCCGAATCTTGGTTTCCTCGCCTATAATATGGGAATAACGACTCATATCTTATCTATTCTGCATGGCTGGCTGAGTACCATGTAAGACTACTGGCTCTGAAATGGCTCCATGAACTGCACAGGTGGAGGCATGATGGTGCTAATGAGGACAGTGAGAAGTCGGCTGGCTGGGGAGGCCCTGGAGCAGGGGCTGTGGAGAAACCCTCTCCATCTGCTCGGAGAGCTTAGCTCCCCATCACTCCTCCTGCCAGAACCAGCCCCTTGACTCCTCCTTCCCCCTCACCTCTTACACCCAATCCATCCCCAAGTCCTGTCACTCATCCCCCTAAGTACCTCTTGAATGTGACAGTTCTCTCCATCCCTACCACTGCCTAACGCCCACAGCCACCGTCTCCCGAAGCTCATGGCTGCCCGCACACCCAGACTTGCCTCCCTCCAGCTTGGCTTTCCTGCTGCAGCCAGAGTGATCTTTTTAAAACTCAAATCTCATCATGCCACCCTGCTGCTTAAAACTTACCCATTGCTTTTAGGAGGAAAAGCAAAATGCTTGGCCAGACCCATTAGATCCTGTGGCATCTGGTGCTATCTCCCAACACCCTCCCTGCTTACTCGCTCTCATCCTGCCACACTGGACTGTTTCATTTTACCTGCAAAATTGTGAGCTACACACATACAGAATAGTGGATAAAACAGATGCATGCATTTAAAGAAGAATTCTAATATTTATGCAGTTATCCCCTGGGTCGGGCACAGCCAGGGTCAACAACCACTGACGCCCCGCAGGCCACCTGTCCCTCTCCCCAACCCCATCCGGAAGGAACCAGCTTAAATTCTCTGACCCCTCTTCCTTGCTTTCCTTCAGATTTTTGCCACTTAGGGTTACATCTTAGAAAATAGCATTTAGTTTTGCCTGTTTTGAGTTTTACTTCTTTGGAACCACACCGGAGATTTTCTTTTGTGACTTGCTTCTTTGGGTTGACGTCAAGATCAACGCAAGGAGCTACAGCTGGTGACATTTCCACTGACATACAGTATTCCAGGGAGTGACTATCCATGAGGAGTGCATTTGTCCTTTGGTGCACGGTTAGACTGCTTCGAGCTTGGAGCTTTCATGAACCTCGCAGCTGGAGTTCTGGCATCCATCCTGTGCTTCGAGAGCACCAAGTTCTGTCTTACCTTGAGGCCCTCCCCCTGCTCACCTTGTACTGGTGTTCCCAGTGTACACTGCACTTCACAGAGGCTCCCAGTCATCACTGACTCAGCTGCTAGCACAGGGGCCACACAGAACAATTCCTCGACACTCATTCATTCATTCATGCGTGCATTCATTCATGCATGTGTTAGCAGCTTCTCCGGGTGGACCTCCACTGCTGCTGAAGCACAGACAGTCTGGAGGAAGGAAGCGATCTCTTCTAAGCAAATGAACACATACCCTGACAGGAAGGGCCCGCACTGAAAGGGCAGCTCCAGGGCTCCACATGGAACAGCGCTGACTCTCACTCATGGAGGGAGCGCCCAGTGGAAAATGAGCTTGGGGGTGGACCCCACCACTCTGAACCGTGTACATTTCACCCTCTCCCCCACCCCACACAGTAGCCTCTGTGATGAGTGCTGCAAGGAGCCCATATGCAACTTAAAGTGGGGGGGGGGAAGTGGAAATTGAGTAAAGGGGGAAGGAAAGGCAGCAGCTGGAGAAAACTGCCCACCATTTGGTGTGATAATCAAGGGCCTTCAAATTATTATGAAAACTGACTTTAATTTTGATCTCTCATTTCTTTTAATCTAGCAGATAATTAGAGGGAAATCAAATCCATCCTTACAGCCAAAGAATAACATTGCTGTCTTCCCATCTCTTACCCCACACTTATTTTTCTCTTGAAGAAATAAAAAAGCTCCCAGGTTACATATTTGATTCACTCACTTAAATACATTCATCAGATTGGACATTTCCCATGACAAATACACTCCTAGGAATAAGCAACATTTTCCCCTCCCTCCACATCAAAAACTTCTCATTGCTTTGCAGATGGAAAAACATCCAATGGAAAACTCCCTTTTAAGGAAGTTTTCCCTTCTCCCATTTGAAGAAGCCTAAGTGCAGAGAGCGGAGGAAATTGTACCACCTCATGTCTCTAAGTGGCAGTGCCGGGATTCACCCCAAAGTGTCTGGCTCCAGGGCTTCTGCTCTCACCCACTTTGCTTTCCCAAGTGTGTGCTAAAAATAGGTATGGATCTCCAGTCCTGCTTCCTCGGGGCTTTCCCTACCCTAAGACGATATTCTAAACTGCACTCAGAGCTTTAAGCACAAGATGTGGAAATAAACTGAATAGTTGCCAATATGGTAGGCGTTGGCCCAGCCATTGATGAGAATGATGTTTACAGAGTTGGTAACAAGAAGGAAATTACTGTCACACAGAATGGAGAAGAATAAAAACAGTACACGAAAATGATACAAACAGTAGGGCCTCAACTATACAACAGTACAGATAGAAGAAAATTATACTCTTTTTATGAACTGAAGAGTTAATAAAGGTTAGCTCTGGGTGATTGAATGTGAGGGACATTTTTATTTCATGCTATACACTTTTGAATATTTTCTAATTTTCCACAATAAACACATATGACTTTTATAATAAGAAAGAATTTTAGGAAGAAGTGTGTAGCAGGGAAGGAGCCTCTGCCCCCTCCACCCCAAACCACCCTTTTGGAAACATGATTGGCGGTCCCGGCCTGCCATGTGCCTCCCCAGCCCCGCCTAACCTAACACCTTGGCCCGGCTTCCTGCCATCCTTCCCGCCCAAGGCTTAGTTAGGTTCTCTCACTAAACCAAGTCCAAGCGAAAGTAAGCCCTACCTCTTTTAAGAAGGCCGCCTTGACCATTCCAGGCTAGCTATTAACTGAATCATAGGAAACTGCCATTCTCAGAGGTCCAAACAAAAGGCTAATATCAATAATTTCAAATGGTTCGACTTTATCCTTGGCTCACCTCGCCCTCTTCTGAACTTTGAGCATGTTATCAGTCTGAGCCACACAAATGACTCTGTCTGGTACGTTCTCTCTGGATCATGCATAGATCCTGTTTTAAGGTGGTGTTCTCTGCACGCTGGCGTATGCTTTATTCACTCTCGTTTTGAAACTTACTGAAGAGGAAGTACCAGCTAGTTGGCCACAGAGCTTCCTCATAGGAGACAATCAGTCACACATAAGCACCTGCTCATGTTCAGTGCTTGCAGGTAAAGAGCTGAGTCCCTGCCCCAAGTTCACAGTAAAGGCACGAACCCAACCAGGTACTGGTAACACCTTGTGGGCACACGTCTCCCCATGCTAACTACTTTCACACCCATTTTCTTACAAGGCAAGAGCTAGACAGACCTGGCTTTAAGTCTCAGTCTGGTGCTTGTAAGTAGTGTGGCCTTGGGCTTGTCACTCAACTCTCTAAGCCTCAGCTTCCTCACCTGGAAAACAGAAGCAGTAACGGCACCTACTGCATTTGGCTGTTGTAGGGAGAAAGCGAGACTCAGTGTGAATACCACTGCGTGCACAGTACACACTCAAGTTCCCTATGAAAGAGGCAGAGCAGCTACAACTGTCTCCTTTTTTTCCTAATGAGGAAACTGGATGCAGGGAAAGCGACTTATCTGAGGCCATGTAGAACTGGTACCAAAGCCTTGGTCTCCTGAACCCAGACCACACCACCTTCTTCCAGAAAGCTAACAACTCTGACCCTAAAGCACATGAACATTTCAGGATCACTGCAGCAACTCATAAGGAAATTTCCAAAAACATTGGCTGTCCCATAACTAGCTGGAATAACTCTGCAAGGCCTAAGCAGAATCCTGCACTGCCGTTTCCCCATAATGGCGACTGACTGACCATATGCTCGGCTAGTTTCCCATCGGCTTCGCACTTGGGCGAGAGGGAGAGTGGCCTGCCTGCTGGAGGAGGGGCTTGGCTCCTGTCTAATGGGCTTTGAAATGATATTCTCAGATCAGCTCAGGAAATTCCACCTTCCCCATAAGTCTCAGAAATGGTGCCTGCTCAACAAACTTCACGCAAAAGAGGCTTTTACCGGTTACTTCTGACTTAATGCTTAAACATTTTCAAATGGAAGAGAGTTGTCTGGTTTTATTTCCTGCACATAACATAAGTCATTATCATTAGTCATTTCCTGTCTGCTCTTACTTGAAAACGCACACACATTTTTCTAGCTTGCTGACTGCCATCTGAAATGTAAGCCCTGTCGAGGTACAGAGGGCACAATGTGCCTTGAAGCCACAACACCCAACCTTGGACAAATTGCTCCAGCTCCCTGTAGCCTCCAGTGATAATAGGACTGTGGGGTTCTTAACTTTCTGAAAATATGATGACATTTCTGGCCTTTTCTCCAGGAAAAATACACATACACACAGCGTTTTGTATAGTTTCTGGGCTCACAGACACACATAAAGCCTTCATGCACTCCAGATTGAAACAAGCTTTGATTTCCTTAGCTAGACATTCAAGGCCAGCCTCCTCTGGCTTTAGATCTTCATCTACCTCCGCCTTAGTCTTGCCTCTAGACTAAACCATCTCAGGCACTTGTCTCTCAACTGCTTTCAACTCAGGTTTTCTCCCAACAGAGCCTTGTGTCTTTGTTTCCTCCACCAGGGACATCCTTCAATCTCTTTTCATGTTTGAGATATTACTCATCCTTCAAACCCCAACTGAAGTGCCGCCTCCTCCTTGTCAGTTATTTTTTTTTTTAACTCTTCTCATTAGGAAATTGTCTTTTCCAACATTTTTTCCCTTGGTAATTTGTCCTTAGGTTTAGGGCACTTGGCATTTTCCATCTTATAGATATTTATGTGTGGGTCTTGCCTCTCTTACTGGCCTGTGAGATAATTCTCTTTGTAGTCTTCTCCCTGGCACACAGTAAATGCTCAGTAAACACTAAATAACTAATACCTGTTTCTTTAATCCTTGCAGAGTGTTAGCAAAATGCAAATGAATATGCAAATATTCCTCTCCCTATAACCCAGGTTCTCGATTTATGTGACATCTTCAAAGGTGCTTGGGGTCTCTGTGTGCCGAGCTGTAGGGTCTTGTCACATAGGAATCCTTAGGAATCAAGAAAACCCCAGAATTTCAATGAAATGTCAGTACCACACATGGATGGGCATTTTGTCAGGATGGCCTAATGATCCTTCTGAGAGAATACCTATTTCCAGAACAATATTCTCTGATAAGAAAGATAATGTTCCACATTTATGAAGGCATGTTTAGTTTAGATAGTTTAGGAATCCCTCTTCCCTATGGTTGAGGGGATTTCAGTGGGATGTACTGTCAGTTTAAGGGGCAGGGGTCTGGGCTTTGGAAGACCTCTGACTAATGTGCTTTCAAATGTAGCAGATTTACATTCCTTGGCCAGAGTATGAGCCCCCAGCTATGAAACAGAATTCCTGGGAGGTGCCGTGGTCTCTTTTTTCTTGGAATGTTTCACCTTTATCCTGGATTCTATGTAGAATCGACTTAATTTGAGGCTTCATCTAATTTATCAGTTCTAAACATGTCAGGGGACCCAAGGGGTATGCGTGGAGTCAAGGTAGGAAGTTAAGCCAGAGCTGTCTCTGAAGCCTTCGGAGGACAGACCTCTCTGTATGAGGAATAAAGCTGCGCTGGCTGCCTGGCCCCTCCTTTTATGATATACTTGGCTGTTAAGGTGATAAGAGGTAAACGAAAGCAGGAGAGGATGGTGAAGTGTTACTGTGGGAGAAGGGGCTTCTGTGTGTTATGTAAGTCGTGTTCCATATTCACACGTTTGAGTAAGAGGCAGACAGCATAAATCCCAGCTCCTGGGCACTCTGTGGCATCATCAGAACCAGAAAATCCCCCCAGATTCCTCCAAGCCTATCTCTGGCTTCATTTATATTCCTCTGGGGTCCTAAAGGTTTATGATCCCTGAGAAAGGAATCTGGTTACCAGAAATATCTAAATTCAAGAAAAGAAGAAAAATGCTAATAAAATGGCTCTCCCAGGGGTAAACTGACCTTCACAAAATGAATCAATTGATGGAATAATTGCCTTTAAAAAAAATCAGGGAATGCAATTTATTCACTTCCGCTTCTGATAGAAGTCTTAAAAAAGAAAGATTTAGGCTGCCCAAATACCTTGAAAGGGGAAATGTTCTATTGATTTTTCCTGATTTTTTTTTCCCTTATCTTACAAGCTTAGCTTTGAATTAAGTGGAAGCTGGAGGTCAGTGGAACAACATGGCAAAGCAGAGAGAACACTGGTACAGAAGTCAGGAGACCCGGGGTCTAGTTTCTACTTTGCCTCTAACTAGCTTTGTGACTTGTGACAAGTTACCAACCATCTTCATCTAAATTTCATCTTGCATGATTCAGCTGTGCAGAACCATTATGTATACGACTCAGAGAGAATGCCTCAGAAGCTGGTGACTTACTTGTTACCAGCAGCATAACTTTAAAGCCTGATTGACCCCTTCCTTGGTGACCCTAAGAACTAGAATTTGCGGAATGCTTCCAAATGTCATGAGACTCTTTCACACGTGTCATTTCACATGACAACCATGACAATCTCATCAAAGAGATACCTTCATCCCCATTTTATAGATGAGATCAGTGAACAAAGGGACTTGGATAAACTCATGGTGCAACGAGCAGAGATGACAGACTTCAGCCCACACCTGGCTGAGGCCAAGTCCAGTATCTTACCAGCACACAGGCTGCTCCTCTGCAGGGAGATTCTTGAACCAGGGCTCTAACTGGCATGGTGGTTTCTAAGGTCCCTTCCAATTCCAATAGCCTGTGCTTCTATCAATAACATGAGGGCATAATATTAAACCAGGGGTTTCAAAAACTTCTTGCAGCAGAAAAGTTCCTTTCCTCTCAAATGAAATCTACTCTGGTGTGCCAAAACATGAAATAGATAACTGTGGCTTCCTCTGGTTGAAAAAGAGATGGCTTCCACCCAAATGTCCCTCAAGCGACAAATGCATAATAAAATGTGGTGTATCCATGTAATAGAATATTATTTGGCCATAAAAAGGAATAAAGTGCTGACACATGCTACAACATGGGTGAACAGTGGAAACAATATGCTGAACGAAAAGTAGCCAAACCCAAAAGATGGCATTTTGTATAATTCCATTTACATGAAATGGGCAGAACAGGTAAATCCAGGGACAGAAAGTAGGTTGGTGAAGTGGGGAATGCAGAGTGACTGCTTAATGGGTACAGGGCTTCCTTTTGGAGGTGACAAAACATTTGGGAGCCTGATAGGAGTGATGGCTATATATCACTGTAAGTGTACTAAATGCCACCAAACTGAGCACCCACAAATAGTTGGTATGTATAACAATATGACAGTTTCAGAGTTCCAACTCATTAGCCTTCTCATTCCCATGTCCTTCCAGTGCCTCCAAAGAACCCTAGTAAATCAGAGTCACTAGATATTGCAAAACACTACCGTAATTCAAAATAGTTCCCGTATGACAGCTTTTTTATTCCTTCAGGTGCCCAGAGGTATTTTCTCCTAACACAACAAATATGCCTGGGTCAGTAACATCTTGCTACTTGGAAACAGAACCTTCCATTGGCAATGAGTTCCAAGGTCAATGCTAGTCCACAGTGAACAGGCAGCTTCTGTTTTAGGATATGTTATTGGTTTTAAATGCAATATTCTACTTTAAGTATTCTAGGAAAGATAATGGTAACTAAGCTCTATTTTTTGTTTGGCTTTTCATGTTCTAGTAGATGATTTTATTGTTGAGTAGTAAAGTAAGCATTATCAAGTGCTTACTGCGTATTAAACATTTTTCACATGGTTTCTCTTAAATGTCATTATCCCCATTTTATAGAGAAGGACACTGAGGCTCCAAATAGTTCTGTAACATCCCCAAGGTCAGGATTTGAATCTCAGTCTCTTCAGCTTAAGAGAAGGCTCTTTCAACTATGCCAAATGGATGTCATCGCTCCTGCCACCACAGAAAGCATGCAGACTGCTTTCAGGGCCACGACAGAACTGACGCAGCCTGTGAGCCCAGAGGCATGTGGCAATGCACGGCACATGGGTACGTGCCTCTGGTGCCCTTCTGATGCCCCTCTGTGACCTCCCAGAGCAGTCTGGAAACAGGAAGTATTCAGAACGCTTCTCTACTTTTTTTCTTCAGTCTGAAGGGGGAAAGTGAAGACCCCCTTCAATGGTCTTACTGACCAACTGTACCCAAGAAGGAACCAATGAGGGACACTTCAGACTCTCTTTTGCTAAAGAGTTGATGGGAAAGGCTAGGGTTCCATTTGTTTAAAAAGGTTTAGGTCAGATCCTATTCAAATGCAAGAAACTATGGCCTCTTAAAGGTAACTTACAGTTTAGAAGTCTATGTGACATCATTTTCAGCAGTTGGAGTGACACGGTCTCAGATTTGGACACATGTGATTTAGCCCACAACACTGTGCATTGTCTATGGGCACGAATATGGTGCTTTTTCAATTTATTCTGAAGCTTTTCTACACAAAGAAGTTGGGAGTAATTTCATCCTTTTTGTCTGCATGGTAAAGCTACCAAAATGATAATCATTATTCCTTACATATAAATGCACTTTACAGATTACAAAGTGCTTTCATGGACAATCACTGATGGCTTAAAAAAAAAGGTGAAAGTAAGGAAAAATGACATTTAGCTATTAACATACACCCTTCTAATTGTAGGTAAGAAAATGGTGGGATGAAAGGGTTTTTATATTAGGATTGAAGTCATGTTCTTGGAATTCTAACTGTTCCTGGTTATCAATTAAAAAGTCAATGCTTTTTAAATTAAAATGAAGTGCCACCACTTATGACTTGTTAAGTTATAGGATGCTTTTCCAACCCTTCCCAATGGTCCTGTGTCCCACTGCTATTGAATTTTAGATCTGTATGCCCGGTGTAGGTAAAGAAAAGCCATCAGGACAAGAGAAAGAATCACGTTTTGATGCCATTCAACATAAAAATGCAGTAATAGCCTCACATGACTCCCTGGTTTGGGAGGCAGAGGTTAAGAAGGCTCAGGCCACATAATGGCCTTTGACTTTGTTCCCACCAAAGGAATCAGAATGCTAAGATGTCAAGGTCACCTTTAAAAACTACCACCGTGCCATAGTGGCAGGGATAGCCACCAAAATCTCCCCACAGTACCACACGGTCTCTCAAAACCCGATCTCTACTGGAGAGATCAATAGCCATTAGAGAGTGGATTTTCAAGGAATGAGTCTTATTGCAATTAATCTGACCAAATGCAATTAATCCACTGCCTGCTCTGAGGGATGGCTACAGAAAGCAGCTGCATGCATGCACAAGAACACACATTATCCAGCTGCTGTGGTGTTTGAGCTCTTAGGATTCGGCGGACCTGACACACCACCACTTTGAAGCCCTGATTCTTGGAAGCCACATCTGGCAGGACCAACCCACACAAACCACAGGTGAACATCCTCCCCGAGTCTTGCCAGCAACGGCGATTCATGCCTCACACGATGAAGAACACTCCAGAGCAGAACTCAGCCAAGCAGGCACCATCCAGCATGACTCAGAGCATGACAAACACTCCTTCAGAGTGCTATCTCCTGCAGGTCAGCGGCACTCAACATCAGCTCTGTGGTAAAATCGCCTGGGAGCCTAAAATTCTCCTGTGGCCAAGCCTTCAGCCCCTGCTCATTAAAATCAGCATCTCTAGAAGTGGGGCCCTTACACTGCTGTTTACGAAAGCCCTCCAGATGGTTCTAATGTGCAGCCAAACAGGGATAAGCACTCCTGAAATGTGACTCTAACAATGTCGGGCTTGAGCCCAGTTGGCAAGCGGCCACAGGAGAGGAACCTGCAAGAAACCACTTGCTTAGGGAAGTCAGCGTTCCTCGCATTCTTGAACCACAGCTGACAAGCGTTTTATTTGTCTGCGAGCAGTTGGGGCAATCTGATTCATCGGGGGTTCGAGGAATGCTATTTGAAATGCCTATGTGTCATTTTTTCCCCTAAAACAGACACAATGACATTTACTCAACCCTTACTTTGCGAGGGCCAGGAATTTGGTAAAAACAAACAAAATACCCAAGTGCAATGTCATTCATTTCAAGGGTGATTTCATGCAGGGAGGGCAGGACACATACTCCTACCACCAACCCCAGTGTCACATCCACTGGGTGGGTGGGCCGGAGGGGAATTATAACTGTTGTCAATATTATAGAACTTTCAAAAGTTCATTAGATTGGCTCTGTAAATGTTGAAACAAAAAGCTTATACCACAAGAGTGCAAACATCATGAAGAAATACAAAGTAAGTTATCCTCACCACATCCAAGTTACCTGTGGCCCTCTTCCTCAGTTTGTTTTATTCTGTCCCCATGCCTGAGAATTTCAAAGAGAAGCACTATGTGAACAGTGGTCAGTGAGAGGAGATCCTCTCACTGAGTGAGAGTTTTTAGAAGAGACTTTCCAGATTCTGATAACAATCAGTTAGAAATTCATCAGCTGAACCCCAAATGTCAGATTCATATACAAAAGTCTCCATCTCCTGATACTGAGACATTATCTTTGGAGGTTGCTATTCATAAACGAAAATGTGGAAATGTGATTTATTAGATTAATAGGCAAATCTCACTCACAATGTTAACGTGTTCTAAGAATTTGACTTACCTGCTTATGACATGGGAAGCAGAGCTGACAGAAATAAATAGTATAAAAAATACTTACTGGTTCTCTCTTTTCTTCTTAAGTGGGTCCATGAGGCGCAGCGTGTCTCTGATCACAGCCACTTTCACTTCTTCATCGACAAGGCTGGGGACATTGTCAAACACCCCTGGAGAAAGCTTGAATGGGTAAGGACTCCGTGTTACGATGGAGAGAGGGTTCAGTGCCACGTGACTATCAGAACTCGTTATCATGGTTGCTTATGTTAATCTACAGGAGAAAATCTTTTAAAGCCTCCCTTTATACTACCTTAAAAATACCAGTTTCCTTTTGCAAATCAACAAAATACATGAAGAGGAAAAATTAGCACTATGTTTTTCTGATTATCAAAATTATATGTGCTCACTGTAGAAAATTTGGAAATATACAAGGGGTTAAGAAAACTAGGAGAATCCACATAATCGCCTCCCCCCTCCAAAACCCAGTATTAGTGTTTGGTGTATTTCCTTGCAGTCTTTTTTATGCTTTTTCAGCAGGGGGAGAGGGGGAGAAAAATATTACCCCACTGTTAAATGTACTATTTATCTTAGTGATCCAAGCATGTCGACATGGCTAAATCATATTCATAGAATTTCAATTAGTTCATCTCCTGAGGCTAACTAATTAGTTCATGTCAGAACTGATGGAAAGGCTCGGCTGCCTCTATGCTTGCAGACCTTAAAAATTGGGAGAATGGCATGATGGGAGATTACTATAGGTCAGATAGGTCTTATATTAATAGACTATGTTCAGAGCTCAACAAAATTGAAATTATCTAATCTTGAACAGAACTTTTCTGTGCAAATTTGGGGTTGTTGAATCCTGTTTGCCAAGCAAACTACATGAAAGTGGGAACATTCAGTTGTATGGCAACATATCCAAGGAGATACTCAAAATACTTACTTCTTGCTCATGCTCGATTCTCATGCTGGGATTTGCATTTACTTCAAGTAGTATAGGCTTCAAATTTTTCATTAGAAGAATGTCGAAGCCTAAAATCTGGGCAGGATAAACATAATTCAGAATTACTCCCTCTAGCTAGAAGTTCTTTTCAGGAACTGAGTATGGTATTAGGTCATTGAGGTGAAATTAAATTCAAACCCAGCCCCTGACCTGGGCCTGGACCCTGGCTTCTCTTGTCTACAGCTCCTCTTCCTCTAGGTGTACTTGTCAGGCCAAAAGGACAGCAGAAAATTTTATAAGAAGCTTGATAACAGGATCATTCCCACAGTGCATTTCAGCACCATCGGTGTCATCTGAAGTGCTATAAGGTGATGACCTCTACTTTAACAGACTTTTTATTATGTTAAGGATCAGTGGTAGTCCATCAATTTCTCTCTCTCCTGCTCTCCTCTATTAGGTTGCTCCTGAGCTAGATTTCTGAAAACCCAAGGCTACCTTTCCTAACATCGGGGCACACCAGTATCACTTAAGGACCCCTTTCAAAACCCCTGCCCTTCCCAGCCCACACCTATGAGTTAGGATCTTTCACAGTAGAACCCAGGGAAATGTATTTTAGAAAACAATACCCCAGGTGATTCTGATATGCCAGCTTAGCTCAGGAGAAGGGAATATTTATTAGACCTCACCTAGGCACCAATTGCTATACAATTGTACCAGTTATTCACAATCTCATTTAATCCTCATGACAGTGTAAACGAAGTGGGGACTATGCTCTCCATTTTACAGAAGTAGAAACTGAGTCTCAGAAAGGCCAAAGGAGTTTGTGGGTAAAATGAAGGTTCCTGTGGCCAGGATTCTCACCTGGCCCTGGTTGGCTGGCTCACCACACACATGTAGGCAATACGTTGTTATTGACTCTATATAAAGAGCTCTGCCTGTGCTCTGGGCGACACGGTGACATGGCTGTAAGTCTGCAGAAGAGCAGAGCAGAGGCTGGAGTGGTGGCAGCGCCAAGGACAGAGACTGGGATGGCTGTGCGGGCAGAGAAGCCCAGAGGCAGAGACCGGCTTGCTGCATGCAGACTCCCTCTGAGTGAACGGGATTTTAGTGATTGACCTGCCGCCGTCAAAATAAAGTTGGGTATAACCCTTTCACCCCAAGAACGTTCTACTGTCATTTCTTTGGTCTCATTGAATCCACAGTGAACTTAGCTGGGGCTGAAACCCACTGGCAAGACAGAGTTCCCTAAGACCACCTAGCTGGAAAGCAACAGAGCTGGGTTTCACATCCAAGCAGGACTGGTTACATAATTTGTGGGACCCAGTGCAAGATGAAAATGTGGGACCCCACTTGTTCAAAAAGTACTAACAATTCCATGATGACAACAGTATTAAGCCTGGCGTGTAACCCTTCTGAGCATGGGGAGCTATGTAACTGCACAGGCCACGTGCCCTGAAGCTGGCCTGTACCCAGGGCTAACTCCAACACCATTTGTCCTTGACAGCTGCTCTTGAATCCGGCATGCTGCCTCAAGTGGCCTCTCTCGGTTCCTCACAAGCCCTATGATCAGGGTAACCCACGCCCTGCATCTCACTCCCTCTGCCTGAAACTCCCCTTCACCTAGGTAACTCCTCCTCATCCCTGAGATTGCAGGTCATAATTAGATTCAGACTTGAACTTAGGAACCTCAGATTCTTGGGAGAACTCTCATTATCTCTACAGGAGATGATAAGGTAGAAAGTTTCTAACATAATGAAGATAATCCTCAAATCCCAAAAAATAATGTGGCGGGTAAAGGGAAAGAAAAGAAAAAGATAGAGCTGAATCCTCTCCTCTGTGGACTCAAGAAGAAAAGATGAGGGAAATCCATTGACTTGTCTACATAGAAGATGCATTAATTAAAGGATCATTACTAAACTGTAGCTTCATCCTTATTAATGAAATCAGAGCCTGAAAGACCATTTTGAGGGGGTGATTCAAGATGAGGTTATTCTTCAACAAAGGGCAGTAAGGATGAGAAGCTGAGAAAAGTCATCCTCCCTCTATTTTTCTTTCCCTGGTCATGAAATGAAAGGAATGAGAATTCAGTAGAAAATGTCACATGCATTATAGATCCATTTAATAATATACGACAAGTGGATATGAGTGATGAGGACTTTAAGACACTTTGGTGACATCATCAGTCTAACTTCAGACCTGGTCTGAGACATGTGATGCTAAGAGGCTACAGAGAATGGTGGGTGGCAGTGCCAACGTTTATCATCCTGAGTCATCGACGCTTACTTTTTTGCTACATTTGAGAAGCTTGGACTTGTTTGTTCTCAGCCTGGTGGGCTCTTCCAGTTCAATGCACAGTCGTTTGGTGAATGTAAAGCTCTAGGAAAGCTGGAGAAGGAATGCGGCAAAACCTCACAGCCATATTGACCTGCACCCAGCAGTGGCAAAGTATTTTCCAGAACCTAAACTTTGATGCATATAGTTGAATATGTCGACTCTTGTACAGAAATGCTTTGGAAGCAGAAAATCTTGGGCTCCAATCCCAGCATGGTCTCTCACACTAGCTGGACAATTCTAGATATGGTGCTTTACCTCTCTGAGCTGCACATACCTCAACTGAAAAATGGGCATAACAATAGCGACCTGGCAGTCTAGTTGATAATGGGAGCAAAAACTATCTAGGATTATGCTCATCATATAGGAGGTACTCAATGTGTGCTCCCTTTCCAGTTTCCTACTAATCCCACCAACAAGGAACAGCATTAAGTGGCTTTCGTGTCCAGAGGAGCTCATTTCAAATAGTTCTGTCTTTAACTTGTGTAACTACAGGCAAGTTACTTGGCAGCTCTAAGCCCCAGTTTCCTCGTCTGTGTAAAGAGAATAAGAATAGTACTTCCCTTAGTTTACTCATTCATAAAATATTGAATGCTCCCTATGTCCTATGAACTATTATAGCTTCTAGAAACATAGTAGTGGACTAGACAAAGGCCCTGCCCTCGTGGAGCTTACCTTCTAGTAGGGGAGACAGGATCAAATAAAGACAATGTGATGTAAAATACTGTGCACAGTGCCTGACACATAGTGAGTATTTAATGAAGATCAGCTTTATTACATATTTTTTGACAAGGAAATATGAATTGTTTTCTTGTCAAAACTTCAAAGAAATATGTAGCACCAGTGGATCTCAATAAACAGAATTACAGAACTGGGAGGAGCTTAGAGTTGATCTTAAAATCCCAGAATATCAGAGCTGGCAGAAAATCTGGAATTTACTTGGTCCAGTGTTTTTCAAAATAGAGTTTTTTTTGGCAGGGGAGCCCTCAGGAGGCCAGATCAGATCAACTTTTACCTATTTTACATACTGGGACTCCCCTGGTGAAAAGCTTTTTTTTTTCCTTTATAACTACTCGCCTAACACCACCTTTATACATACCAACACCTACAGCTTAGCAAGGGGAACCCTCCAGTCTGGTGGCAGAATAGGAACTGTCAAATGGAGAGAGAGAGAGAGAACTTTTCAATCATGGGATTCTCTGACCCCTTACAAGTAATTCAATCAGCATGTGCTGCACACCTCTGATTTGAGGACTGCCCTGGGGACTCAAAGATATCTGTCCTTTATCCCTTACTTCTAGAATCTCCCAAAGCAAACTGGGGAGGAAAAGGACCCACTAATTGTTAACTCATGCAAAAGTTCCAGTGAGAGGTGATTCTCGCCTAGCCCCAGAACTACACATCCATTTGTATATAGACTCATCTCAACCGGGAGAGCACAGACTCCTTGAATTCAGCATATGCAAACTCACTATCCATGGGCAGCCTCTAAGATGGTGTCAGTGACTCCACCTCTTGGTAATCATGCCCCTGTATATCCCCTCCTCTGGAGTTACTGACTTGTTTCTAACAAATACTATGGGGCAGAAATGACGGGATGTCACTTGCAATATTAGGTCATAAGAAGGCTGTGGCTTCCATCTGGGGACGCATCCCCTTACTCACTCACTCACTCCGAGGGAGCCAGCTGCCATGTTGTGAGCTGCACGATGAAGAGGCCCACGTGGCGAGGACCTGATGTCTCTGCCCACCAGATGGAAGGACCTGAGACTTGCCAGCAGCCCTGGGAGTGAGCTGGGGAGAGGATCTTTCCCCAGTCAAGCCCTGAGATGACTGCGCCCTGGCCAACATGTTGATTGCGGCCTCGTGAGGGACTTTGAGCCAGAGGCAGTCAGCTGCACCTAGATTCCTGATCCACAGAAACTGTGAGATAATAAATGTTTGTTAGTTTAAGCTGCTAAGTTTTGGGGTAATTTATCACACATAGCAATAGATATTTAACACACCATCTTTCTCTACAACCTACTTTGCTTCCTGTATTCCTTGCCCACTCCATCACATGAGTCAAAAGTCTCTCCTTCATCCTTCCCATCCAGCTGCTCATCAACTCCTGACATTCTACCTCCTAAGGAGCTTTCTAGATCTGGCCCATCCTCAGGGCTGCTGGTCTAGAGCAGATCTGCACCATCTGTCACCAGGACTCCATTGGAGCTTCCCCATTAGTGTCCCTGCTCTCAAACTCACCCCCAAGTCATCTGGCACAGGGGGCTGCCAAAGAAATTTTACTAAAATGCAAATCTAATATTAACACTCCCCTGCCAAAAATGCTTGCCTGCAGACTGAAGCCCCAGTTCCACAGCCTGTTCTACAAGTTCCTCAGTGACCTGGCATCCGTCTCGCACTCCAGCTTGATTTCCTCCCCCTCATTACTGCATAGCCTGGGCTCTGGTTGTGCTGAACAATTAGTAGTTCTAGGATGCCTTAGTGCTCTCTGCCTTTATACTCATCTGCCTGGAAGACAACTTTATTTATCAAATATTTATTGAGTA